>OZ038518.1:16102284-16147284 GCA_964036315.1 Acanthosepion esculentum
TAAAAGTGACTCACCTTATCCTTTGAATTTAGCTCAACTTTCGTTTCATCAGAGAAGAGAACATTCTTCCAGTCTTCTACGGTAAAAGTTTTGTAATAGTGAGCCCATTCAAGTCTCTTGGCTTTGTTGGCTTTGCTTATTAGCAGCTTAAACCTTCGTATACAAGATTTGTAGCCTTGTTCTAACAGCCACTGACGGACTGTTGAAGAGGCAAGACTAACACCTTGCTCTTCGCTTAGACTGGCTGCAATTTCTTGGCTAGTTATAGTCCTATTCTTCGCAACTTCTCTCTTGATTACCCTGCCAGTTCTATCATCAATCTTTTTCTTTCGTCCCCCTGTTTCCTTCCTTAGAGCAGGAGTGGCATCATTATGTGCCCTAAGCACTCGAGAGACAATTGATTGCGAGGTTATAGCAATTTCTGCAATTTCTCTCGTAGACTTGCCTGCTTTTGAGAGGGCAATAATAGATGCTTTAAGTGGTTCTGATGCGTGTTTGTACCCTTTCATCTGATTAGTGACTTGAGTGGCTATTTCAAGCTGTTTTTATACTGTATAAGGCTTTCTGGAATATTCTGGAATACTCTAGAATTAATTTAAGCTGTTCTAGAATTCTCTAGAATATTGTTCTGAGTGTATTGTAAAATAGTTTTCAATATTTTGTCAAAAGCTCTTTAAATTTTACCAGTTTAATCATTAGAATGCGATATCTGAGTCACTTTTTTTGCACAGTTTTTTCCTGAATCTCATTCATATCCAAATTTATAATTATCAATAGTATACCTTAGGGTGAAAAAAACTTTTTTCCTAGGTGGTCAGGAAGGGGTCTTTATATTAGTAAGATTAAAAATTATTTTAACACCCCCCCACCCCCACCCAGACAATAGACAAAAAATATTTTTAGTAAAAAATATCAGGTGAGTCGCTTTTATCGAACAGCACTATATTAAAATGTTGATGTGAATGAATGCAAAAAATTGAAGATAAAATGTTTATTTGATAACTACCAGATACGCAATTTATGGAAACGCTAGTATAGAAAGGCGAATATTTAAAACTATTCACAAATCTCTGTCTATATTTTTGAGATAAGGTATTGTAATTATTTACACTATTTCTGTTGTTCAGACTGTTATCCTCACCTTTGTTGCTATATTCGCGATGTTTTGGCCATTGTACGCTCCGGCCTTCTTCAGGATACATCCATATTTCTGAGATGAGATATTGTAATTATTTACACTATTACATTGTTCGAACTGTAGTCCTTATCTTTGCTGCCATATTCACAATGTTTCTAGGACGTGGCCCAGTGGATAAAAACGTTGGTTGAATCTCATGACTTGACCCAGAGAGTTGTGAGTTCAATACCTGGCTACAGCTGAAGTGAACAAAAACTTGGACAGTTGAGTTCAAGGGAGATAAGTGATACTGAGACATCCAGAAGTGGCATGGCACGTAGAACTAGAACAATCTGCCCTGGTGGATAAAATAAAAGCTTCAGTTTGAAATTCCAATCACCTGAAGAAGGCCAGAATGTACAATGCCTGAAATGTTGTGAATATGGTAACAAAGATGAGGACAACAGTCCGAACAATGTAAATAGTTTAAATTATTCAGAAATCATTTAATTTTGGATTCAGGTGAATACAATATCGATTCAGCGAGCAATGATGAAAAATATAGTGAAATCTAAAAGCCAATTAATAATTTAAAAAAGAAAAGAAAAGCCAATTACTTCCCCACACCACCCGGCCCTATTAAGGTTGCTTGCGAATATTCCTGGTCTGAGCTCCATGTTCTATAAATCACAACTTAGGCCAGCTTGAATAAAGGATGTCGTCTAATGTCATACCAAATATGGTAATTGAAAAATATTGTGAAAGCAGAATAACATGTATCATATTTTTATTATGTCAAAGCTCCCAAGAAAATTAAATTTCAGCATTAAATGACCCATAAGGTGTTGATATGCCATTAAACAAACAAATCAATCAATTAGATGAAAGACTCCCACCATCAGTATGGCTGATGCTAACCTCCATGAGACTGACTTGTTGCGTCTTCTTGGGCTAACATTCTCAGCTGACATGAAATGGAAAGATTATATCAAATCAATTGCTAGGTCTTCTACTAAGAAACCTAGTTCACTGTGTCATGCTAGATAATTTTTCTCTCTTACACGTTTATAAATCTCCCATGCTTTGAATATTGCTGCCACATATGTTCTGCTGCACCTTCAGAGTATTTAGAGATTCTTGATAAAATTTAAAGAAGAATCAGTGATATTATTGGTTCTGAAATGGCGTCTCTTCTTCAGTTACTTTCCCATCACCGTAACGTAGCTTCCCTGTGCCTTTTCTGTAAATATTTTCGTCGTAATTGTTTGGATGAACTCTTTGCTATGGTACCTACAATTTACTAGATTGGCGGAAAGGTCTCCTCATTTTACTGGTGAATTGGCTAGATGTAACGCTAAGTTCTATGCTAAAAGTCTCTTCTATATTGTGGAATTCTCCAATGACTCCAGGCTTTCTCGCTAAGTTTGCATTTAAATTTTTGAAGATCAATGTCAATCATTATCTTCTGTCTTCTTAATTCTGTTTTTTTTTAATTATTGTCCTGTCTACTTAATAGTTTTTCTCATATTTCTAACCTTGTATCCTAGTGACTTTATTGCTTTACTTCGGGTAAAATGATTCAAAATATTTATCTCTCTCTGTTTATTCATATCATGGTAACTGTTCCAATAAGCTTTCCTCTTTGGTACAAAGACTGTGAATTTAAGTGCAACCAAGTCTGATCTTTAAATGCATGTCCATCATTAACTACTGTCTTCTTGATTACTACTCTACTCTGTTCTTGCTCCTTAGACCTTTGAGCCCTGACTTCTT
Organism: Acanthosepion esculentum; assembly: GCA_964036315.1. Lineage (NCBI taxonomy): Eukaryota > Metazoa > Mollusca > Cephalopoda > Sepiida > Sepiidae > Acanthosepion > Acanthosepion esculentum. Next base: position 16,105,175 of record OZ038518.1, read on the forward strand.
GAACAATTTTAACCCTTCTTCCTGTGCTCCTGCATCAAAATTTGCAAATAATTGCTATGTAATGTTTCACAGTAGATATAAAACTAGTTACAAATATTTACCCACTGTTCAACTGGTAGCTGATCATTGAGTCATTTTTCTCTACCATTGTTCAACCAGTGGCTGGGCATTGTTATTTTTCTCTATCACCGGTAAAGTTTTGGTCAGAGCTCAAAGAGTTAATAATGTTTCTCTTTTTTTCTTATTTTTTCACACTGAGTAACCCCTTGTGTCTTAGTGGCTTTACTGCCTTGCATGAGGTGAAATGATTAGAAAACAAATTTAAATGCAATGTCAATCGTTATCTACTGTCTTCTTGATTACTCTTCTATTGTCCTCACTCCTTAATAATGTTTCTCTTTTTTTCTTATTCTTTCACACTGAGTAACCCCTTGTGTCTTGGTGGCTTTACTGCCTTGCACGGGGTGAAATGATTAAAAAAATATATACGTGAGAGTTTGAAATCAATAAATAAAATTAATGGTTCCTTTATGAGTTTATCAGTAATCAGTTTAACGGTTGATGTTTTTTAACTTCTTATTTAATGTAATCATCGTGGGAATCGACTGGCAGATAAGATTACAAAATAAAATGAATTTTCATCTGTTTGCCAATTTTAAAGAGTTTCACACATTTCTCTCCTCCTCCTTTTGTCTAAAATAAATTGCAGCTGTTTTAAATCGCCTAACCTAAGTAGCAGCCTTACAAAATGTGCTTTAAGTTACTGTCAAGATGACCTGGTGTTGCCCTACTTCAGATTCCTCTTGAAATATTAGGCTTACCGCTATATCACATTGAAACATCAGTTTTTGTCAGATCATTGAAGTTGAGCCTGGTCAGTACCTAGATGGGTGACCACTTGGGAATACCAGGGACTGTAAGCTTGCGTGTGTGGGTGGTGTAATGGATAATGATTCAGAATTGGAAATTGGAGAGCCGAGTTTGAATTTCAGTCAGTTTGTTATAATCACTTACATGCAAATACCCTTGAGAAAAATATGACTCTCTTTTCTCCCCCAGCTATGGGCTAATTAGTAGGAATTGTATCAGTAAATTCTTATTATTTCCAAAAGATTTTTACAATCTAAAAATATTTTCAAGGTTGAAATAACCTGCAAATGGTTGATAAGCCGTAAAAACAAATCAGTCTCAAAATATTAAGCTTTCTACACTGATGGAGAAAAACAGACTGAGATATATAGATATGAGAAGACTGTGATAAAGAGAGTGGTATGTAGAAATATATATATATATATATATATATATATATATATATATATATTATTTATTTATAATTTTATCAAAAATAAAATTACTTGAATATAAAATAATTATATTTATTAAATATAAATGTAAAGATTATAAATATTTATTAAATATAATTATAAATATTATAATTATAAATATTAAATAATATTACTTGAATAAAAATAAAATTGATAAAATTATAATAAATAAATAATTATCGCTCTACTACCTGTATCGAGCTCTTTTTTGAATGAATGCTGCGAACGTTAGAATTTATATATTACTTTCATTCTCATCGCATTGGATATATATATATATATATATATATATATATATATATATATATATATATATATATATGTGTGTGTGAATAGATAGACATTGAGAGAGATTAAGTTACTTTTTTGTTGTTGCAATTTGAAGTGTTCAAGTGATGTGGTTTTTGTTATTTGGTAAAGATCTTTGTGACTTTGTAGTTCCAGTCTGTAGAGTCAAGGGAAGGACCATCTTTAAGATTTTATATATATATATAATCCAGTTGCTTTATAATACACTAAACCATGTGCTGCATTTTTCTTATCGTATCTCACCATGTAGATGTTGATTTGTCATCTTGGCTTCAGTCACTTTCCCCACTCCCGTCATGTGGCTTCCATCTGTCTTTTCTATAAATATTTTCATGGCAAGCGTTCTGATGAGCTTCCCTCCTTGATGGCATGAATTTAAGTGTGTCTCAACATTTTACTGTTGAAAAAGCTAAATATAACCATAAGTTCCTTTCTGATAGTTTCTTTTCTCGCACTTCTTGCTTGTGCAAATCTTTTCCCGTTTCCTTTTTCTCTACCACTTAGAATCTTCAAATATTTAAAAGCAATGTCAATCGCCATCTTGTGTCTTCCTGACAGCTGTTCTTTTATTGTCCTTTATCCTCACTGATATCTTCTCTCTTTCACTCCCAGTAATACCTTGTGTCTGACGGACATTATCATCTTGCTTGGGGTGAATAAGTGGGTAAAAAAATAAAGGAAAGAAAAATTTTTATTTTTCATGCACATTTAATTGACAGTATTTACATTAAGGACACATGGCACAGTGGATAAAGGCGTTGGTTAGATCCAGTGACAGACCCAAAGAGTGTGAGTTCAATACCCGGTTCAGGCAGTGGAGAACTTTCAGAGGGAAAATTACCAGGAGATAACTGATAACTGACATCCATCAAACATGGCTCGTAGAACTAGAACAGTCTACCCCAGTGATCGAAATAAAGGGTTCGGTTCGAAATTCCAACCACCTGAAGAAGGCCGGAGCGTACAACGGCCGAAACGTTGTGACAAATATGGCGACAAAGATGAGGACAATAGTCCGACTAATGTAAATACTGTACATAATACCTCATCTCAGAAATATAGACAGACATTTAATTGAATATAACAGACAAGGTGCTTTGATTTAGTTTTTTATAGAATTTCTCGTGATCTAATTATTTTTTCTTTTCAGATGATAAATTATATAAAAACTGTCAATGTTCTTTTTTCCCAAGCGCTTTCGTCTATACATTTAGCCATTTTCAAGGATGAAATATTTTAACTGTTAAATAAGAAATAGTTTGTTGCATGCATGTATTTATATAATGTTTTAATTTTTCAAAACTATTTCTTATTTAACAGTTAAAATATTTCACCCTTGAAAACGGCTAAATGTATAGCGAAAAACGCTCGGAAACAAAGAACATTCGGACAGTTTTTATATAATTTATCATCTGAAAAGAAAAAATTATTAGATCGCATGAGAAATTGTATAAAAAAAACTAAATCAAAGCACCTTGTCAATGAAATGTGCATGAAAGAATGATGGCTGCTTAAATACACAAACGTTTATATTTTGCATACATAACCCCAACATATTTCCATATAAAATTGCATAAAAAGAAAAATTGTTTTCATATATTAAAACAGATTTTAAACTGTTTTTAGATTCTCTTACATGAAGAGGAAAATTATATAAATTTTTATATATTAAGAACAATTTTAAGGAAATCTATAACAAAGTGAGTGTATATTTTCCTTTAAGACTTCATTGGATAAAAGTGATGTTTACATTTGATGCAACTACACATGAACACAAAGGAGAAGGAATGTTGAGAATAAAAAAGAATTTTTTTAAAAATATGTGTTTTGACTATAGAATCTGACCAATTTCATTAGTCTCTTTTTGTTTATGTTTTCATCACTTTTGTTATTAAATATTGCACATTGTTATAATAGAAGATCTGCCAAGAATAGTGAAATGTAAGAATCTGGACATAAATTTACAGTGGATGGTCTTGTGATTAAAGTACTTTCTTTATGTTTTTGTCTTAGTAAATTACTTTCTCTTTTAATTAGAGTAACATTTTTAAAAATCCAAATTATGGTCACTCATTACGGTGAACAACTAATGCAGTGAGTGTGTTGTTTTGTAAAAGATCCCTTTTGTATTCATATAATCTTTTATCTAAATTTCTGAAAGTCTCTCCTATGTATTCCTTGAAGCAATCGTTACAGGTAATAGCATAAATAAAATTCTCATTGCCCCTCTGTCCTTTGTGCACATGTAGTCACATCAACACAATCATCCTGTTAGTCTGATGAAATCATAAAGGATGAAATGTATCATGCAAAAGCTTTTCCCACTTTCTCATAGATTTCCCTAAAATTCTGTTCTATTGAAAGTTTTATATATAAAAAATTGAGAAATTAAATTTGATTTCAAGCAAATTTTGGTTTATTTTCCATGGCACCAGTGTTCTGCCAAAGAAATACTTGTTATTTTTTTGTTCTATAAATGTCAGATATTGAAAAAAAAAACAGTTTTGTTTTAATCCAATACATACGTATAGAAGATATGGTATGAGAACTTTATCTCTTACATGAATAATGGGTAACTGAATGAAAAACTGGAACAGCTATGTTACACAATGTGCCCTTTGAAAGGATTCCTTCAGACAAATAATGGTTTTATCAATGGAGTCATTCATTTATACATACATACATACATACATACATACACACACACACACACATACATATATATATATATATATATATATATATATATATATAAAGATTTTTGGTGCTGCACCAACTTATTACAATTTTTAAAATGGGGAATATTTTAATCAATCAAACTCACATACAAAAGTATTGTCTTGATTAAAAATAGAAAAACTTAAGGAACCTTTTGTCCGACATTTTGTCAGAAGTAAATATCGACAGAATTCAAATTAAACCAATGAAAGGAAAAATCTCTTTGCAACAGATCTTAAAAGACAAGGGGGAGAGATAAAAATTTTAAAGTTCAACCAGAATGAATCAGGAGCTTGCCAGAAAGTGCCAATTTATTTTTAAGTTCTCTCTGTCTACACAGATGCTGCATGTTGATTACAATCACCTTCAAGATGTTAAGATGGTGTTTGTCCTGGGCTCTGTTCAGCACAGAGAAAAACTCTTCTGAATAATTGGTCCTCCAAATGATGGCATCTAATAAATGCTCACCAATGGCAGGCACATGCACCTGTGAGTCCCCAGATGTTATTGAAGCATGTCTATGTAGAGGGACAGGCACATGCTGTGCAATTCTCACCTCCAGTCACTGGATACTTTGCTAGAGAAATATTGGTAATATGCCTGAGTTCGGCATCAAGTTTACACTGCAAACATATTCATGCCTGATGAGTGAGTGCCTTGACAAGGTTAATTTTTTGTAGAGTTAAGAGCAAAGGAATCCCAACTGAGATACAACCAAGTAAAAGTGTATATGCTGGTGAGAAAAGAAGTGGCGGTTTTCACAACCAACACGTCCAGGAAGGGTAACATATTATTCTCCACCTACATCACGAATTGTAGAAAGGGGTGGAAACTACTTAAATGCTGAAAAAAAATTTTTGCCTCATTATGTGATAAAAAAAAGTATCATCAACATAACAAAAATAGCAATATGGTTTAGAAACCGTGTCAAACAATTGCCTCTCATGGAACTCTACAAAGATATTGGCCATGAGAGGTCCCAAAGGACTACCCATCGATATCCCATTAATTTGTCAACAATCTGCTTCATGCTTGAATGCAGTCATCAAGCCACTGTAGTCTTCAGGATGGCCTGATGGCATTCAAGCATGAAATAGACTATTGCTGCTTGGTGTTGACTTCAGTGTCCATTTCTGTATTAAATACAGAAATGCTTTATTTCGGATATTGAGCATTTTTACCCCTGAAATCTTCCAAATATATTTCTATCATATACAGTGTAACCTGGATATAAGAGAGTTGTCGGGACTGGAGACAAAGTCTCTTATATCCGGGTTTCTCTTATATCCGGGTTTGGTCTATTTTGTTTAGATAAGTATGGCTCTAATTTGGGACCAGAGAAAATCTCTCTTATATCCGGGTTTTCTCTTATATCCGGGTTACACTGTATAGTGGTAGAAGAAGAGAGTGAATTCCAGTTACAATTTTACATTGAAAAATGCTGACGATACAAAGACACTTAGTTTTAAATTTTAACATTTTTTTTATGCATAGTGTATCTCAATGTATAATGTAGCCATTTAAATGTAATAGGAGGAAAGGAGATATGTTGTATGACCCTGGAAGTAAATTTACCACAGAAAACTCAGAAATTAGTGCACTTTCAATTTATGCTCTTAAAAAATTACTTTCTTTTTTAATTAAAATTCTCCAAATTAAAATTATGGTGACATACTAATTATGAGTTCAATCCCTCAGTCATCCAGTGTGTAGTTGGACTCGTTGGAAACAAGTAATAACGAAGCAGTACTAAGAACTAGATGAGATATCCCTAGACATGGGCAATGGAACAAGAACACTCTACTCTTGTAGATTAGATAAAGTGTTTAGTTCAAAATGTACACAATGCTGATTGATATACACCTGATGAAGGCTAGATGGAACAATAGTCGAAACATTATGATAACAACAACAAAAAAGAGAACAATAGTCTGCAATAGTGTAAGTAATAATAATTCCTCGTGTCAGAAATTCAAACAGAAATGTATATAAATATATAGAAAAATATATTAAAACAAACAGCAGGTGGGACAAGGATAAGGAAAAAAACTTATTACTTATTATTATTATTATTATAAAGTAGTGAATCCAAAATATAGAATTAAAAAAAAATAGCTGGTTATTGTTCCTTGCTCTTCAAACCTCAACCAAGGACAAAAACATATCAATAAGTGCAACAATGATTTAAAAAAGGGGAAAGAAGAAGAAGAAAAAAAAACTGTGACAATCAGCAGCATTAATCATAAACTGATTACATTTAGACCCAGCAACCATTTACTTACAGAGGGAAGGCTGTTTAGACTTAATATAAAGAGTCTCAAGCACCCCCAGATAGTAATCAAAATGTGCTACAGTGAAAAATCTCTGGTAAAAGATGAAGCAGGAGTCAAATTAATTATTAATGTTCTGCAATTAGAGACCAATTTTTCCTACTGGCCTTTTGATGGATTTTAGCTGGTATTCATGCTGCTCACTCCTTAACTCCAATCTCTGAATCAGTAGTGTGTAAAAGGAGGGGGGGGTGCAGAGGGTTCAACGACCCCCCCCCCCCCGGGCATCCATGTCAGGAGGACCCCCAATCAAAGAATGAAATAAAAATTTAGTTTTTGAAATTGTTTCTGTTAATTTCATTGTACATGCAACCTACAGACCTACGAGATGGTAAGAATATGGATCCTTGTTTTGATAATCAAGACTGGAGTTGACCCCCCCCCACACACTCTTACTTGTCTCTTAGGGACATACAATCAAGGTATTGGCCCTAAGCATTACCTAACCTCTACACTGACAATTTTAATAGTAAATCACAGAATTAACATGGATTGCAGCCTAGGTTGGGAAGGGAAAACAAAAGCTGTGAAGTGGGAAAAAACAAAAAAACAAACCAAAGTTGCATACTTTGAGAGATTTGACTGGCAAATCTAGTGCTAAACTTGCCAAGCCACAGCAATTACAAATAGACAGGAGAGTTTTGTACAATTTTAGCACAAATGTTTGATTGCACAATATCCAGAATGGAGCCATTTTCAACAAAGACCTTCATAATAAATACACTTTCAGATAATTACAGTTTGATGAACCAGCCTTTAATGAATTCCCCCCCAAGCAAGGCGATAATGCCACTAAGCCACAAGGATCTACTGGAGGTGAAATAGAATGAAAAACCTTTAGAACGAATTGGAAACCCAATCCTAAACAGGAAGCAAAGGATAAACCTTTACTCCTGTTCATAATACCAGGGAGGAGGGTCAAATTAAATTTTTATTTCTGTCTGAATTTCTGGGATTATTAATCATTATTATTATTATTTACACTATTTACATTCAGACTATTATCCTCATCTTTATTGTTCTTATCACACTATTTCAATGCCATAGTACCCTCTGGCCTTCATCAGATTTATATTGATCAAGGTAACCTACAGGGAATGAATTTGTGACATGAAGACTTAACATTATTTATGCTATTTACATTCAGACTATTATCCTCATCTTTGTTGTTGTTATCAAAACGCTTCAGCTCTCTGTGCCTTCTGGTCTTTATCAGGTGTATATATCGACCCAGGTAACCTACAGGGAATTTCAAACTGAAACTTTTATTTAATCTATGGGGGTAGACTGTTCTTGTTCCACTGCCAATGTCTAGGGATATCTCATCATTTTTAGTAATTGTGAGTTGAATCCCTAAACTGAGCAGTGTGTACTTGAACTCAGTGGAAATGGGGGCAAGCATTAAATGAGAAGTACTGAAAAAGAACTAGATGAGATATCCCTAGACATGGGCAGTGGAATGGGAATAGTCTACCCCTGTTGATTAAATAAAGGGTTCAGTTCAAAATTCCGTTTAGGTCACCCAAATCAGTATACACTTTTTGTAAAGAAAACTTTTCTTTCATTTGTCAAAAGTTATTACTTCAAAACGTCTTTGATGATTCCTTGGAGGATAAAAAAAACAATATTTCAGTGATATCTAACTGCATCACTCATCTAAAATTTCAGTTATCACACACACACTCCATATATATATATATATATATATATATATATATAGTCTTAAAGTGTGCTATATTTATGGGATAAAGTGCTCAATATCAGAGATAGAGCGTGTGTAAATATAAAAGTGGACATGGAAGTCAGCACTTAGAGGCGACAGTCTGACGATTGCACTAGCATGAAACAGACTGTCGCCTCTAAGTGCTGACTTCCATGTCCACTTATATATATATATATATATATATGAGGACAGTGCAGAGGATTCAGAAAGAGTTGTATGAATCTAATAGTGATTACAAATGTGTTTGGAGTGATCGCTAATGAGGGTGATATATGTGCATCCATTCATCTTTCAACAGGACTTTAGATTTGACATGGAGACCTACATCAAGTGCCTTGAGGTGCTAGTGCTACCCTGAGTTAAGAGGGTTACTGCTGGAAGACCCTATGTTTAGCAACAGGACTCTGCACCATGTCAGACAATTTCTGCGACCACATCACCTTATACATCTGGTTATGTAACTCCCCAGACTACAACTACTTGATTATTATGTGTGGGGGGAAAGTTGAGCAAGAAACCATCAAAATTCCTTGTAACACCAATGATGAACTGAAGCAGCATTCACCAACTTAAATCAGGAGACCATCCAGGAAAATTGCAAGAGATTCCAATATCGGCTGGACTTGTTTGAAGCCAATGGCGATTTTTATCGAATTAAATTTATTCAATAAAAATTGCCATTGGCTTCAAACAAGTCCAGCCGATATTGGAATGTCCTGCAACTTTTCTATTTAGTATTCCAAGATATTTTTTGTAATTTTGGTAAATACATCTGCTAAAATGAGATGCTACCAGTGTTATTTTCATTTTTGTTTCATTTAGATGACAATTTATCAATCACACCCTATATATATATGAAAAAAACTTACATAAAATATATAGACAACGCTTATCTATATTATTTAATGAGACATGTATTAATATATATATATACTATCAGCATGGCCCGCCGTTGCCCGTGCTTGATTCAAAAATCATACAGCAATCACTATCACTTGACTTAAAATATTTTTGCTCTTCCTTGCCTTTAAAGGAGTGCCCTTTGCTGTGCTGATGTTGCTACATACCTTACTTCTTGCCTATCTCACACTGCAAATTTTTTCTAAGCTCTATACTAAACATTAAATCTGTTACAAAAAAAAGAACTAAACAAAATGAACACAAAACGATCAGCTTTAAAAAAAGGACTCGTAACTGGGAAAACCGAATGAAAAAAGAATGTTAACAACAAATACTTTTTCACACACAACCCATTTCTGCGGAATCAGAATCAACGATGAGTTTAAGCAAGCAAATGAGCCAGTTGGAGTAAAGTGCCATGCAGATTTAAATTTTTCCCACTTGTGACAAATGCAGCTATCGATTTTTTTTTTTTGCATGCTAGCATGCTAGTTAACATTCGTGTCAGTCAGCTGTTGGGTCTCAGGCTGGCCAATAGAATCTTCCTGTCTATTTGTGGCAGCCAGCTATAGGCTCTCACTCTGGCCAGTAGAAAATGGCCACAAACTACATGAAAACTGCCGTAGAAGCATGAAAAAAATCGATTATTTCCACTATCAATGGAAGTTGGGAAATGCAATGTCAGTCTTGGCCTTTCTACTAACTTGGAGAATGTGCACATAAATTTTGGTGCAAATCTGTCAAAAATTGCGGCTGTGCATTCGTTACACACACATACACACACACACATCCTGCCTTTTATAGATAGAAGATAGATATACACACACACACACACACACACACACATATACACATATATATATATATATATATATATATATATATATATATATAAAAAAACCTGTATCCTCCCTTTGTAGGCAAGGTTCAAATCCCACTGGATGTTTATTCTTTATTTCTAAATCTGTTGCTTGCAGAATTCTTCTGGTTGACCTGTTTAGATTAATGAAACAAAAAAAAACAGCAACTTACCAAAAACATTGGTCAAAAGACTTGCTATTTTTCTTTCTTTTTTTTTTTGCAAATTTGAAAGCATAAAAGATGATAAAATGTCATGACCTTTTAAGTTTTCAATGCATCCAAAATTCACATTGGTATCGGATTTTATTCTTTCTTTCCCCCCACAGACAGGTACCAAGATAATGAAAGAATCTTTAAAAAAGAAATGCCATTCTTTCCAGAACAACTCTTGGGCAATTTTTCAAGAGTTTACATAAGAATTCTTCCAGAATCTTCCACGTCATCAGGCAATTGTCTATATTTACTTATTTAATTTCATCACACCTTTCACAATATGAGCACCACTGTTAAAAAATACACAAGCAAATAAATTTCCTTGTGTTTTATCATTTTGCCAACTTCTTTTCAACAAAGTTTTTTTTTTTTTTTTTTTTTTTTTTTTGCTTTTAGAAACAAATTCTCTCTTTGTCTTTCCCAGAGAAACGATGTACTTGTGAAGTAAAATACAAGAGAAAGTTGTTGCATCTTTCTTTATAAAGAATAATCTACACCTTTATAAAAGCAAAAACTTTTGTCATTATTACTGGTGCCACATAAAAAAGCAAATATGATATTAAGGCATATCGACATCATATTTGCTTTTTTTTTATTAAATGTTGTCAAATTTTTTAAACCAATATTGTGACTAAAATAAAAGCAATTTGTTGATTCTAACAAAATTTAACTTTTTCCTCCATCAGTTTTATTAGTTTTTCCTTGATCCATTTCATGGCTTTTCTTCTATCAGTCTTATGGCATTTCCTCCAACAGATTTGTTGTTATTCCCTCAACATTTTTTTCACTTTTTCTCCATCAATTTTGTCACCTTTCCTTCATTGGTTTTATTGCTAGTCCTCCAACAGTTTTTCACCATTAGTCTTGTCATATTTTTTGGCCTTTCCTCCAACAGTTTTCAGGGTTTTTTTCCCCCATTATTCTTGTCATCTTGTTTTCCTCCATTGGTCCCATAGCCAATCCAACATCATTTTTATGGCATTTCCTCTAACACTTTTTTTTGCCTTGTCTTGTGGCCTTTCCTCCATCAGTTCCATAGCTAATTCTTTATATCTTTTCCTACAGAAGTTTTGTTGCTATTCCTCCAACAGTTTTTTAATGTATTTTTCCATCAATCTTGTTGCCTTTCCTCCATCAGTCCCATAGCTAATTCTCTATAGCTTTTCCACCAGAAGTTTTGTTGCTATTCCTCCAACAATTTTTTAATGTATTTTTCCATCAGTCTTGTTGTCTTTCTTCCATCAGTCTCATTGCCTTTTTATCAGAATCTTTTTTCACTGATTCCTTTTTTAATTGCTTAACTACAAACATTCAGATTAAATCCACATCCTTCGTCTCAGAAACTCGTCCTTCATGGAAGGTGCTTTGACCAGTTAGGCTGCTGAAACTATCAGGATCAAAATTGAATACTCATCTCTAATCTTTCTACCATCATCATCTCTTTCTTCTGAATCTTTTCATTAGTTATTTTCTTTCTCCTTAACTGAGATCAATGCAACATAAATCAATAATAATTTATTGATTTCAGTAGGAAAACTGTTTTAATTAAATTTGTTCTTAATCTTTCATTTTCTCTCCATTAATATCTGCTTATCTACCTCCATGCTTTGGTGAGTGACTAAATGACTGGTGAGGCTAGTCTGGTAGATCATTACCTTTGGGTAGTGAGTTTCATCCTTACTGGGTGTCCCTTACAAAATTTAACATTAAATAACCCAACAAGTGTTGATATTATTTACACTATTTACATTATTTGGACTGTTGTTCTCATCTTTGTCGCTATATTCATGACATTTCGGATGTTGTATGCTCCGGCCTTCTTCAGGTGATTGGAATTTCAAACTGAGCCCTTTATTTCGTCCGCCAGTTAAATCGTTGATTGAATCCAGTGACTTGATCCAGTTGAGAATTCAATACCTGGCTACAGCTGAGGTAAACAAAATTTGAAGAGTTAAGGTAGATAACTGACACTGATCCATCCAGAAGAAGCATAGCATGTGGAACTAGAACAATCTACCCTGGTGGATGAAATAAAGAGTTCCAATTTACTGAAGAAAGATAGCACATACAACAGCCGAAATGTTGTGAATGACAGTAAAGATGAGGACAACAGTCTAAACAATATGGATAGTGTAAATAATTAAAATACCTCATCTCAGAAATATGAACAGATCCTGAAGATGGTCAGAGTGTAAAACAGCCGAAATGTTGTGAAGATGGCAGTAAAGATGAAGACAACAGTCCAAACAATGTAAATAGTGTAAATAATTAAAATCTCAGAAATATAGGAAATGAATGAATCAATCAATGAAATCCTGATTAGCTACACAGGCATGTCTTTTAGATTTATTTACATTCCCTGGAATAGAAATGTATAGAAACTACCGTGGCCACAAAGTGAGGGATCAGTTTATATATTGATTGTAATATAGAATTGATTCCCCACTTTATATCCACATTATAATTTCTGGTTCTTGCTATATGCGCTACTCATTACCACTACTCTTGCTACAAATCTTGTTACTCATTGTCACTACTCTTGCTACAAATCTTGTTACTCATTGTCACTACTCTTGCTACTCACTGCCACTACTCTTGCTATATGCGCTACTCATTGCCACTACTCTTGCTATATGCACTACTCATTGCCACTACTCTTGTTACTCATTGTCACTACTCTTGCTATATGCACTACTCATTGTCACTACTCTTGCTACTCACTGCCACTACTCTTGCTATATGCGCTACTCATTGCCACTACTCTTGCTACTCACTGCCACTACTCTTGCTATATGCTCTACTCATTGCCACTACTCTTGTTACTCATTGTCACTACTCTTGCTATATGCACTACTCATTGTCACTACTCTTGCTACTCACTGCCACTACTCTTGCTATATGCACTACTCATTGTCACTACTCTTGCTACTCACTGCCACTACTCTTGCTATATGCACTACTCATTGCCACTACTCTTGCTCTTCATTGCCACTACTCTTGCTATATGAGCTACTCATTGCCACTACTCTTGTTACTCATTGTCACTACTCTTGCTATATACACTACTCATTGTCACTACTCTTGCTACACATTGCCACTACTCTTGCTATATACACTACTCATTGTCATTACTCTTGCTACTCATTGCCATTAATCTTGCTATATGCACTACTCATTGCCACTACTCTTGCTACTCATTGCCATTAATCTTGCTATATGTGCTACTCATTGCCGCTACTCTTGCTACTCATCGCCACTACTCGTGCTACATGTTATAAACATTGGTGCTGTTGGAAGTCTTCAAGTGATGTTGGTTTTGTTATTTTGTATATTTTTTCTTTACAGTTCCAGTCGGGTTTGTTATATTCACTTATGTGCAAATATCCTTGGGAAATGTCCCTCTTCTACTTAGATGGGGGTCCCTGCTTGGAAATATCAGTTGCTGTAAGCTTGCATATGTGGCTTGTGTAATGGATAAGGCTCGGAATTGGAGAGCAGATTTCCTATTCCAGTCAGGTTTGTCATATTCACATCTGCAAATACCCTAATAATAATAAGTATTATTTTCTGCCCTGCAACCTTTGTCTCACAGTTGGGATGTGGCATGTCTCTCACTGCTCTCTCTCTCTCTACTTCTGCCACAAATGCTTGATTGAATTACAATCCTTCGTTCCACCAGGTCTAATTTTCATGGCTAGGACCCGCCATGCCATTTATATAGTAGCAAACCACTCATATTCCATCAGTGAGAAGAGTAAGTTCCACTGAAACAGCTTCTTCTCATGAACCACAGCTGTAGAACAGACTCCCAAGAGGATGTTTTCCAGATTAATACTATCTTAACCTTGAACAGGTCTAGAGTTAACCTTATCTTACCCTCCTACCCATATAAACTACCCCTTAATGTAACCTTCTACCTTGAGTGGCCCCTAAACCTTGTACATGGTGAACCTTACTGTAAAAAAAAAAAAAAATTCTTAAAACCTAAAAATATTTTCTGGCTTTAAATAACCTGTAAAAGGTTGATAAGCCATAAAAAAAACAAATTAAATGTTTTCTTGACGTCAGATTTTTTGCAATTTTCTAATTAAAAGCAGTAAAAACAATAATAATAATTTTCCTTTTCAGTAATTTCTCAATTAATTAACCTGAAAAATGAAGTTTGGTCGTTACTTTTAACATCAGATTCATTAAGAGTTAATTAAAGTAACCAGAGGCAGAAAGAACTTTCTTATTTTTTTTTCTTTTTGGAATCAAACATTCTGAACAGATTTGTTTTTTAATTAATTCTTTAATATCCTCTGGAATCCAGTTTTTGCTTCTAATCTAAAAAGAATCATAATTTCTTTTCATTCATAGATTTTTTTTTTCTTTAACTTTCTTCTTAATAATGCCTAATGTTTTTTTTCACAATGTCCGCGTGTCTGGTGAAGACGTGGTTCAGGAGACATATTGCACTGAAGTCTGTTTACCTCCCTTTGATCAGGTTGCTATAAAATAATTACAAATGTAAACTACTTAAACCACCACCAGTAAATATCATAAAAAAAAACACTGATTTCAATAATTGAATGGGAAAAGTGTGGTGACATGAGTATAAATTAGATTTTCATTAATAACAGTCTGACATAAATGTTTTTGATAATCAAAGAGCATCTTAATCAAAGATTACGACAATAGTCCACATGTAAATAGTGTAAACCCTCATTCGAGCAGAAATCTTGTTAGGCTTTATTTATAATCACTGATTACTGCAGATGTTTTCCATCACAACAGAAACATTAACAGATCTTTGGGTAGTAAGATAACTTGTCATGGCAAGTAAAAATAAATTTTATCAACTTTATCAATATTTGGTCAAATTTGTGTGATGGACAAGGTTGTTTTGTTTTGTTTTTTTCAAATTATTTATTTATTTATTTCATGTGGAAGCAATGAGTGTACATACATACATACATACATACATACATACATACATACATACATATGCACATAGCCATGTTTTTGGGGCGGGGGCTTGGGGTTTTTTTTTTTGAGGCAGCACTGGGATTCATCTCACACAAATCAAAGGTCTTTCCTAACATCGGCTTACAGCCACATCAGGTTGAAACACTGGTTCCTCACATGATCACTAAAGTTAAGCAACATCAAAGCTGGTCAGTACCGAAATGGGTGACTATTTGAGAATACCAAGTGCTATAACCCTCAAAGCTGGATTGAAATAGAAATACTTATATAGGTAGCTTCTTATAGATTGTATTATAGGGGGAAAAACACTATGAAGAAGATAGATAACGATTGACATTGCATTTAGATTGTTGAATAATGGACCAGAATTCTTAATCAAAGAGCTGAGTTCCATTTCCCATTGGGTTCATTATATTCAATTATGCTCAAATACCCTTGGGAAAAGTCTGAATTGACCTCTTCCCCACCAGATATGGGTTAATTAGTAAGATTTGTATCACGAAACTATTATTAACTAATTTACAATCTAAAAATATTCTCTGGCTTTTTGCTCTTTTTGTTCCACAGGTGAGAAGTCTGAGAGAAGAAACAATTAGAATAGAACTTCCAGATACATCCTAACTATTTCAAAAGGTAAAATGATGAGACCTAGTAGCCAATCTAGTACTGCACTTATATTCATGCAGTTGAGATCTCAAAAAGGTGAGATCATCAGATCAATTGCCATGAAGATATTTATAGAAAAGCAGCAGTTAGTGACTGAAATTGAGATGCCAGGTCAGGACTGCTAACATTACAGACTCTTCTTTCAATTTTTCAAGAATCTCAAGGTATACAGCCAGAGCACCAGACCAGATGCATGGATGACTGGAAGATTTATAAATGTACAAGATGCATTGTGACATGACACAGTAAAGAAGCTTGATTTTTCATGTTTTTTAGAAAATCAACATTGCTGGAGTTTGATATGATAACTATTGCGACCAACAATTGGCTTCACCACTTTTACCAATTTCTGAGCATTTCATTTTAAAGATCATCTGAAAAAAAAAAATGTAAGAAATGCCTAATTTCCGCTAACAAATTGACTTCAGAATTTTACTATTTCAAGAATAAATCCAAATAAAGTCGATATCTTTTGTATTAGATGCATTGAATGGAAAATATATCCAAACCAGAATTCTAATTATACAAGTAAATTATTCAGTTTTTTATCATATTCAATAAGTAAAAACTGTAAAAAAAAATAATTGTAAAACATTACAAAAAAGGCTACGCAATGAATAAAATTTTTACAATCTAAAAATATTTTTTGGCTTTATTATAACCTACAAAGGGTTGATAATCTGTAAAAAAAAACAAATCAATCTATGTGTCATGTCCTATAGGGACAGTGGCAATCATGGTTTTTCACAATTTCTTGTCTTCGGTAGCTGTTAATAAATTTGATCTTTTTCTTATCTCACCTAAACTCTATTCTACTAATTATTTACTCAAGCTCCTCAGGTAGGTCATGCATTGTTTTCCTTTGTCCCTTTTGCTTTCAGTCTGTCTTGTTAGTAACAAATTTTCCAAGCCCTCTTTCCTCACTACAATTGTTTTATCCATAGTATAATTACCTTGGTATTTCACTATTTCCTGCTATAATATCCAAGAATGTTACTCTGTAATTACAGTGTGCGATGGATAAATTGTCGTCTAAATGACGCCCAAATGAAAATAATACTGACAACTCATTTTAACATATAGCGTGCGATGGATAAATTGTCGTCTAAATGACACCAAAACACTGACATCTCATTTTAACAGATATATTTACCAAAAATAACAAAAAATATATTGAAATACTAAAGAGTATATTTATTCAATAAAATCGCCATTGGCTTCAACCACAGCCTCCACATAACTTTGGAATCTCCTGCATCTCTTGTGGATGGTCTCCTTGTTTAAGTCAGTGAAGGCTGCCATAATCCTTGCCCTCAGTCCATGTTTGGTGTTACAAGGAGTTTTGTTTGTCTCTCACTCAACTGCAACCTACACATAATAAAGGGGATTGCAATCTGGGGAGTTAGGTGGCCAGATGTAAGTGGTGATGTAGTCACAGAAATTGTCTGACAGCCATGACTGAGTTCTCCTGCTTGTGTGGCATGGTGCAGAGTCCTGTTGTCAGACATAGGGTCTTCCAGCAGCCACACTCTTGAACCAGGACAGCACTACCTCCTCAAGGTACATGATGTAGGTGTCTATGTTGAGTCTATGGTCCTGTAGGGAGATGAATGGAGGCATGATGTCACCATCACTAGTGATCACTCCAAAGGCCTTCATAATCACAATTAGTCTCATCCAATTCTTTCCAAATCCTCTGCACTGTCTTCAGATTGACACCAAAATCATCTGAAATGTTTGAATTGGAGTGTCTGGTGTGAATGCCAAGCAGTACAACATGCCATTTCCAAATTTCTGGCAGGGTGAATTGCGTCATGGTGCTCTTTTTATCACAGACGGTGCCCAACAGACCCTACAATACTGTGCAGTTGACAAAACAATGCATATGCGTGAATTTAAAACTATAAAATGGCGACAATTTACCCATCGCACACTGTAGTCTTCTATGCACCATAGTCCTTTGGGTTGTTGGCGACTATGGCTCTCCCCAATTTCCTGTCCTTCGTAGCTCAATAAATTTTGTCATCTCACTTACTTATTCTCTCATTGAGTTACTCAAGCTCGCTAGGTAAGTTATGTGGGGTTTTTTTTTTTTGATGTCCCTTCAATATTTCTTTTGGCCTTCAGAATGACTCCTGAGTATCAGATTTTCCAAGCCTTCTTTCCTCATTATGTGCCCTAGAAATTTCAATTGTCTATTCCTCATATTAAGTATGTGTCAATTTTGTTTCCATTTTCTCTAATACGTTGTTGCTGCTCACATATTCAGTCTATAGTATCCTCAGCATCCTTCTGTAGAGCCACATTTCTCTTGCTTCAAGTCTCTTCTTCATCTGTGAGGAGATTGTCCAGCATTCACTGCCATATAGGAGGACTGATATTACATAACAGTTCAGTACTCTTTTCTTTGTTTCTCTTGCTTCAAGTCTCTTCTTCATCTGTGAAGAGATTGTCCAGCATTCACTGCCATATAGGAGGACTGATATTATGTAAAACTTGAGTGCTCTTTTAAAAATCTTTTCTGCTAGCTGCCACATCTGGTAAAAGCAGATAGCAGTAATACAAGGTGTGTGTTTATATGAATGAGATATTTGCGCTGCACCCACATTCCTTTCTAATAACTGATGTCTGCCGGATGTTCCTTCCTAGGGGATAGACTACAGAGTAGTCTACCCACTTCTCCTCTACCTTAGATCCATTTAGGGGTGGAATCAAGAACAATCTATAGTTGTACCCAGGAAGATTTTTTTTCTTTTTTTTTTTTACACAGGTTCAACCTGCACAAAGACCCAGGGGCTACTTGAGGTATAGGGTTACGTTAAGGGATAGTTTATATGGATAGGAGGGTAAGATAATGGTTGACTCTAAACTTGAACAGGTCAAGATAGTAGTGATTGGGGAACCATCCTTAGGGAGTCTGTATGAGAGTTTGTAGGATGAAGCTGTTTGAGTGGAACTTACTTTTTACCAATCTCCTTCCCCCACAGATATGGGTTAAATAATAGGGCTTGTATCTGGAAAATTTATTGTTGTTCTAAAATAATTGTTAATGAAATTTCCACTTACAAAAAACAAATTAATTTATAATCCAAATAACCCAGAAAATGTTGATAAACTGTAAAAAACAAAATTCAAAGAAATCACTTGTCTCAGGAATTATACATTCTCATGTTGCTATTTTCTTTAAGACATCCTTATCATGTGTATGCTCTGTCCATGGTATTCTTAGTATTCAACAGAAGAACCACATCTCGGTCACTTCAAGTCTCTTCTTCATTTCTAAGAAGATTCTCCAAGACTCACAGAGGTGATTAGATAGTAGCACTTTTTTCAGTAATCTTTAATTTTCATACCTGCAAAAAAACAATATGTCAAAAGATCAGTTTTTCTGTTGACACTGCTATTATTTTAATTACTTCCTTGGCAATGTTTATTGTTTTAAAATGTGATGATTTGAATTGTAATAAAACCTAAATATAGGAAAATGAATTTTAACATTTTTTTTGTTCTTGAGAATTGACAACAAAAATAATAAACATTATTTATTTATTAGATTGTTTATTTACACTATTTATTATATTAGACTGATTATTGGAATGGTTTGCAAAACATCAGCTAATTGCCAACTGATTCAAACTTTATAAAATGGTAAATAATAAGGATTTCCTTAGAGTTGGTTCACATACTTTAATAATTTAGTAAATGTTTATAAATTTATGAATAAAAATTGTTTTTGTATTTATTTCTTTATAAATTGGTAAATAATAAATATTGCATTACATTAGTTTTAATTGTATTACTTCTTAGCATGTTGTTACTAAACAATCTAATAAATAAATATTGTTTAATATTTTTGTTGTAAATTCTCAAGAACAAAAGAAAATGTATAAATTCACTTTCATCATATGTTTAGGTTTTACTACAGTTTTGCTTTTTAAAACAATAACTATTGCTGAGGAGTGAAGGTAGTTAAAATAATAGTGGAGTCAAAGGAAAAACTGTCCTTTTGACACAATGTTTTTCTTGTGGGGATGAAGGTTAAAGACTTTTTCTTTGTTTCTGTTATGGTAATTTACCCATGCACGCATGGACTCTACTAGCTATAAATAGGAGCAGGTACTGCCTTTTGAAGAGGGAAGTTTCCAGCAGTCAGCTCTGACAGTCAGACTGAACATTCTTGTTGTGACACTCTCGTCTATATATGTTTGTATTACTGTTTCTGTTAATATATTTGTTTAACTCAATTCCTCTCTTTGTGTCTTTATTTTTAGCCCTAACGAAAGCCACAACAGTTTCTATCATTTGTTTTCTAATCACTGAATACTTTGTTTAGTTTCTGAAAAGCATCTTTCAATCTTCATCTTCGCCTTTGAATTTCTGTGATTTTAAATTTTTTAGATTTTCCAGCATCTGTTTCTTCTGTACTCATCAAAACTCAGTGTGAGTTTTCTTTCAACAAGTACCCCCCCCCCCTCCAACTCTTCTTAGAGACATTCTTCCAAAACGGAAACTTTTCTGACAGTTGGTTTCAATCTCAGGCCGAAGGAGGAGTGGGGTAAGACTAGTCAACATTAACTATCCTAGATCTAGCTAATAAGATTCATGACCCATTTATTCATTACAATTTGTTCTTTCACCACAAGAACTCATCTATCACTAATCAATCCTAAATATACCACAATACTACATCTTCACAGGGAACTGACAAAAAACCAATGACATAAAAATATCAAAGGTCAAATGTTTCTCTATTTTTTTTTCATTTTATTTTTTTCTTCTAAAAATATAAAAATATATGAACATGAAATGGAGGGGGTTGGATGATCCCAAAATCTAGATAAAATATAACAAAACATTCGAACTAAAAATAACAGATGTTAGTAGGACCCATCCACCCCATTAATATAATCAAGAAGCTCACTCGCTATTGGAGAGGGGGAAGGATAAAAATAAATAACAGTGTAGGGAAAATTAGTGACCAAGTTGTGGTGAAAATGGAGGCCAAAAACAAACTGGAGAGTTTGGGAATCACAACATGGATTATAGTAAAAGAGAAAGCCAGGAACAACACACATTAAATAGGTATACAAATAGTCTATCTTAACCAGGGGAGGGTTCACAGGAAACCACCCCATTGCGCCAAAGGGGGATGCAAGATTCCCTCCATTCACAATGTCCACACTACCATTCTCGACATCCGAATGATGGAAATGAGATGTTCAGAATTGATACAAGCCATCGAATCACTGACATAGTCCCAGAACGAGCGTACCTGAGAACAATGGTAGAAGGTATGCTAAGCCGTTTCCTCTAGACCAAGGTCCCTCTAAAGGCTACATCATTGAAAGATAGTACATTCCAAATCATCGCCAGATAAGCAAAAACTCGGGGTTGCTGAGGTAATCTGCCACTGGTGTCCAAAACCAGAAAGAGTGCAACTCAGTTGCCAACAAGCCAGGTTGCCCACAAACAGGATCCTTCACACCCACCCACCCCCACTAATACATGTTACAATAGTCTACAAGTCCATGAAAGGTCACTGGACTGAGAAATGACCTTCATGGCCACCTGACACTCTGAGAGGTATCTCGACTGATTCCAGGTTTACAATGGTGCTCAGCCCCAGAAATGGGAGGAATGATGATAAGGCTAGGGAAGGCATCCCTAATACTCCTCTCCAAGATCAAAGTCCTCTGTCAATGCACAGCATAGGAAAGCCAACTTCAATGTATGCTGATGGCTCATCAAGTGTGCATTCCCAGCCTCCCATGAGACAGACGTTGGGCAAGGACATCTCTGCAAACTTGATGTTTGTGACCAGAGGAAGGAGCGAAAATGCTCGATCGCCTACTTATGGTTCTTGCAGACAACTATCTTCAGAGCCAAGTCTGGACCGGTGCTTTGACCTTTGTCTGTACCTCCAGCCAATTCTTTTTCAGCTGAAGCCCAGGCCCAAACCACACTCCAAGAATGCGGACAGGTCCATCTGTCTAACTTAAGAGTCCTGGAAGCACTACCCCCTTCCATCCATCTAACCACAAACCGGAAGACTTGTTACAGTTAATCTTGACCCCTCCGTGACCTTGTACCATTCAAGCCTCTTCTGTACCATCTCAGCATCAGCAATCTCAGTGAAAATGACTGCAAAACACTTGCCTCTCCCTGATTTACAGGCAGAAGCACACAAATTGATACTGGCATATTTTCCTAGCCAATGAAATCGGCTAGTTCTCAGTTTCATCTGACTCAGTCCCGATCTGTATTGCCTTGAAGTCAGAATGCTGTGTTCATTCACCCAAATTTTCTCTTGTGTGTCAACCCCAATTCTTAGTCTGTGAACTTTTTTTCCATATTCCTGTTGCTTTGCCTTATTACTGTTAATTTGCCTTGCATATATTGTTTGCTTGCTTTATATTATTTTTTAGCCATTCTTTTCTTTTCTTTTTCTTGTCATTGCTTATTGCAAACTTTGTCAATTCTACTTGTCAGACATTTCTGTAACTTATTTTGCCGCTCACTCCATATTGACCAGCATTATTAGAATGGATGCCTTTAATTACCTAGATCTTCTTCTATGTGCTGTGACCCTTCAGAACAGAGGTGATCATGGCTCTCCACAATCTCCCGTGTCTTTTAGCCTTTACCAGTGTTTGTTCTTTTGCCAAACCCTCCTCCTTTGTTCCCTTATCCTTTCACACATGTCTGTTATGTAGGTGACTATTGCCTTCCCTTTTGCACTTGATATGCCCTTTGGGGGTTAGATTTTTTCAAGCCCCTCCTTCACATTATGTGTCCAAGTAATTTCACATGCCTCTTTCTGATTCTGAGTAGAAGTGTTACCATTTTCCCTAAGAAATTTTGTAGATAGATTTTGAGTGGAAGGATTAAAGTCACAATAGTTTGGGCACCCAATGAGGATTGAAGTCATTGCATTTGCAATGATATTTAAGCTTAGCAAAATCTGCCATGCCAAGCACATTGTAGTGAACCACTCTAGTTCTCTTTGTATGTCATGGACGAAATGCAAGTCCCATTCATATAGCTTCTTCCCATAAACCCTTGTATTGTGGAACTGACTCCCAAGTGGATGCTTCCCAAACCACTACAATCTTAACCTTTTCATGTCTGTGGTTAATCATTATCTTTCACACATATCCATATAAACAGTGCCTTTTACTCTACAACCATCTACCTCGAGTGGCTCCCGGGCCTAGTAGAGGGTGGACCTCATTCCATTCCATGGGTGAGATGTAAGTTCAACTTGAGCAGCATCTTCCCTTGTAAAGAGTGAACATCACTATTAAAAAAAACTTTGCTCTATAGTGAGATACACAGGTATTAGCTTAGCAAATACACTTCAGGAATTCAAGATTATAAAACCTAATACTCTCTGTTGTCTTTCTAATACTCTCACTGTATGGGGTGTCTTGAACTTTAGACTATACATTGGAATAAGGGTGAAGGTGGATAATAATAAAATGTCAAGTCAGATGCACTGTTAATTTATAGATTCATAAAAGTGCAGACCCCCCCCCCTCCCCACATCTGCCACTTTAAAAATATCAGTCAGTAAGTTTTTTTTGTTCTTGTTTTGTTAATTAATTTCCTGCTTTCCCTTTCACTATGAATGAATTGGTGACTAGTTTGGGGTGGAGCTAAGGGTGATCAAAAACAGTCCGAGGAGACGAACATTGGGCTGGGGAGGTGGGAGATAGCTGGTTTCCAATCCTCCACCAACTACCATTTTATTTCCAAATAAAAAAGAGAAAAATTAATTAACAAAAGAACAGATGGAACTCTTCGAGAAAATGTTAGTGAGGAGAAAAGACAATAAAAGAACAGACATCAAAAGCGATAATCCTGGGTATGAAGATAAACTACACCCGGCAGCAAGTTCTCTTGGTGGTTTTGAGGAACCACCTTTTAATTGCTGTTGTTTCCAGGTCCACACTGACCCAGGATGGTAGCACCTGATAGGGTCCCAGCTATGGGCAAATAGTGACTCCCTCCTTCAAAACAAAAACCAAAACCTATGAAAGTATAAAATTATATTTTTATATAAAAAAAATTACCAATTTATAGTAAAATGATCAACAATACATTTTATCTGCAGTTGAAGTCATAAAATTGTGTTCAAAATATTTAAATTTTGGCATTAAATAATTCACAAAGATTGATATGCTGCTAAACAAAATCAAACAAACAACATGAAAGACCCTTTCATGACATTAATCCATATAATATCATATATCTTCTTAAAGAAATCAAACATGCATATCACTGTCTAGTAATGTCCACACAAACATGTATCTGCACAAAAGCTGAGTATCATGTACCATGTATTCAATTGTGAAAGCAGAACAATATATTGTATTTTAATTACTAACTACATTCATCACACTATGAAATGACATCAATAAGCAGCTGTCACTTAACTCACATGACTCCATTTTTTTTCTCTAAAGTAGGAAAGAATAAGCTATGATTTTCAACAGTAAATAATTCTTTTTTTTTCTGTACTCTTAAAATGATATATGAATTATTTGATGGTTTTTTTTTTCCCCAAACTTGAAACAATACATCTTATTCCTGTCCCGTCCTGAGTATAACGATAAACTAAATCTGGCAGCAAGGCCTCTGGTCAAGAGATTGGAGGTTTTGAGGAGCATGGAACTACTTCTTAATTGCTGTTTTTCCAAGGTACACCCGACCCAAGATGATAGCACCTATTAGGGTCCCAGCTATGGATAAATAGTGAATCCCCAAACAAATTAGTAGTACATTTTTATAGCAAAATGACCAACAATACTTTTTATAGTAAAATTACCAGCAATACATTCTTTATAAAAAAATTTCCAATTTATTATCTACAAACTATATATTTAAAAAACATCCCTTTCACCCTGAAAGTATAAAATATGTCCAAAATATTTAGATTTTGGCATTAAATAACCTATCGAGGTTGATATGCAGCTAGACAAAACCAACCAAGCAAGCAATCAATATGAAAACTCTTTCATGACATTAATCCATATAATATGCTAGAATTTCTTAAAGAAATCAAATTGTATTCCAAAATATAACTTCCAGAAAACTATAATATAAAACACACATATCACCAACTCTAGTAATTATGTAACACACAAACATGTATATGCACAAAAGTTGAGTATCATCTACCATGTACTCTATTGTGAAAACAGAATAAGTTATCATGTTTTTTAGTACACCAAAGCTTCCAAGAAAATTAAATTTTTGCATTAAATGACCCATAAGGAGTTAAACAAACGACAAAAGATGGTGATTGACATTGCATTTAAATTTTTGGAAGTTGTAGTTTCCAGAAAATTAAGAAGCTGGAAGAGAGTTCCACAGTTGAGAAGTGCAAGAGAAAAAACTATTAAAATAGAACAATGTTACATGTAGCCATTTCAATGGTAAAATGATGAGACCTAGCTGCCAATCTAGTACTGCACTTAGATTCATAAAGTCAATGTGCCAAAAAGGAAAGCTCATCAGAATAGATATCATGATATTTATAGATAAGGCACAGGAAAGCTGGAAAAGTGACTGAAGCGGTATGAAAGAGAATGAAGCTGAGATGCCAGGTCAGAACCAATATCACTGCAGATTCTTTTTTGTATTTTATCAAGCAATATTTATAGCCATTTCATTGTTAGAAATATTTTCAATGACATCCAATAATTCCCATTTTTTATGTTTTCATTTTAGGTGTTCCAAGCTAATGGGAATTTTGTCAGAAAATTTGGACGTCTGGGCCATGGACAACAGGGTACCTTCAATGGACCCCATTACCTTGCAGTCAGTCCAGACAATCTGATCTATGTGACTGACAGTAATAACCACAGGGTTCAAGTCTTTAGTATCTATGGGGATTACCTGTTTGGATTTGGGAGTGAGGGGGTTGGCCGGGGTCAACTCTGCAACCCCCGGGGGATTGCAATTGACGATCAAGGGTTTGTGATTATTGCCGACTGTGGAAATCATAGGATTCAAATATTTCGTGGAGACGGTCGTTTCTATTCAATGTTTGGGACTTGGGGGGATCAGCAGAATCAGTTTAAAAGTCCTGAGGGGGTGGCTGTAATGACCAATGGAGCTGTAGCTGTGACTGACCGGGAGAATAACAGGGTTCAACTCTTTTGAAGAGCAAATGAGAAGTCCACTACCACTGGTAAGTATTATGGGATGTTGTTGTTTTTGTTAAATGTGTGAAAAAGTCCCCAACAATCTTTCTTTCTACTTTTTTAAAAACTAAAGACTGAATACATGCTAGATAAATGTATATTTTAAGACATTTTTATGTTTATACATTCTTTTTTATACATACAAATATTTGAGTAAATGCTCTGTTTATAATAAACAGTATTAACAACAATTACCGGTAAAAGAACGTCAGGCTATATGACAGTTCCGTATAGTATACAGGTTTGATTCCTGTCAGAGGACATTATTTTCTATGACAATTTCTCAGACATTCAGGCCGGTAAATGTTTAATACTGTATATTATAAACAGAGCATTTGCTTAAATATTTGTGTCTATAAAAAGAATGTATAAACATAAAAATGTCTTAAAATAATTGTTGGACTTTGTCTATTTCATAATGTGTGACGTCATTTGTTTATATTTGGATACGCTTTGAGCAAATATGAATGTACGTGAGAGATTCATGGAAGATTGTAGTTTAAAAGCAGTAAAATCGACCTTGCTAATCGAACGACCCTCTCTCTATTACTATCTATTTGTCTATCTCTGTATAGGATACAGGTTCTATTCCTGTCGGAGGACGAATATTTTCTATGAAAATTTCTCGGACATTCAGGCCGGTAAATGTTATTAATACTGTTTATTATAAAACAGAGCATTTACTTGAATATTTGCATCTATAAAAAGAATGTATAAACATAAAAATGTCTTAAAATAATTGTCGGACTTTGTCCATTTCATAATAAATGTATATGTTTTTAAATCCTGGAAATTTTTGTACAAACCTCATATTCTACTTTTCCTGTCCCAGAATGGTTGTGGCATTTAATGTATGAAATATCCAGAGCATGATGGGTAAATTTTCAACATTTTATATTTTTAATTTCACACATCTGCATAGTTTGATTTTTATTTTGTTAACTACACAGTATTGTAGCGTCAGTTGGGCACCATCTGTGAGAAAAAGAGCACCATGACGCAATTCACTCTGCCAGAAATTTAGCTTGGCATTCATGCCAGAAGCTCCATTACAAACATTTCAGAGTGTTTGGGTGTCAATCTGAGAACAGAGCAAAGGATTTGGAAAGAGTTGGATGAGGCTAATGGTGATTACGAAGGTATGGTGCCCTGGAAAACTTACTTTGATTGTTCTGATAAGAAAAGAACTCCCAAATTTGTTGGTGAGAGCCTCAGACTCAAAACAGAGGCCTATATCAAGTGCCTTGAGGAGGTAGGGCTGACATAGGTCAAGAGGGTGGCTGCTGGAAGACCCTATGTCTGGCAACAGGATTCTGCACCATGTCACACAAGCAGGAGAACCCAGTCATAACTGTCAGACAATTTCTGTGACCACATCACCCCTTACATCTGGCCACCTAACTCCCCAGACTGCAACCCCCTTGATTATTATGTGTGGGATGAAGTTAAGCGAGAGACCAACAAAACTCCTTGTAATACCAAACATGACCTGAAGGCAAGGATTATGGCAGCATTCACCAACTTAAACAAGGAGACCGTCCAGAAGATTTACAGGAGATTCTTATCTGGAGGCTGTGGTTGAAGCCAATGGTGATTTTATTGAATAAATTTATTCTTTAGTTTTTCAAGATATTTTTGTGTCATTTTGGTAAATATATCTGCTAAAATAAGATGTCAGTATTATTTTCATTTTGGCGTCATTTAGATGACAGTTTATCCATCGCAAGCCTGTACATACAAATGGAACAAGTATTATATGACATAAGGGCTTACAGCCATATCATGTTGAAATACCAGCTCTCAGATGACCACCTAAGTTAAGCAATGTCAAGCCTGGTACCTAGATGGGTGATCACTTCAGAATACCAGGTGTTGTAAGCTTAGATATGCGGGTGGATTAATGGATAATGGCTTGGAATTGGATATCAGAGAACCAACTTCCAATTCCAGTTGGGTTTGCTATATTCACTTACATGCAAATACCTTTTGGAAAAGGTATGAATACACTTCTCCCCCAGCAATGGGTTAATTAGTAAGACTTGTATCAGTAAATCATCATAAATGCCAAAAAAATCTTATAATCTAAAAAAGACATTTCTGGCTTTAAATAACCTGCAAAAGGTTGGTAAGCTGTAAAAAATGAATCAATCAATATAGGACATAGGAGTTGTAAGTAGCAAGGTGATCCGGTATTCCCTGGAGTTAAAATTGCTTTAGTCCGTTCCTTAGCT
The DNA here is from genome assembly GCA_964036315.1 of Acanthosepion esculentum. NCBI lineage: Eukaryota > Metazoa > Mollusca > Cephalopoda > Sepiida > Sepiidae > Acanthosepion > Acanthosepion esculentum. The sequence continues at coordinate 16,133,627 of OZ038518.1, forward strand.
TATTTAACAAAACTTATGAATCAACTTCAGAATCAATTCAACTTTTTTCAACAAAGTTTTTTTCAAATGTAAAATAGAACAAATCAATGTCCAGTCAGATTGATATATTTTTTACGGCTTATCAACCTTTTACAGGTTATTTAAAGCCAGAAAATATTGTTTTTTATTTTGAGAATTTTTTGGAGATAATAATAATTTACTAATGCAAGTTGTACTAATTAACCCATAGCTAGAGGGAGAGAAGAGGTGAATTCATACCTTTCTCAAGGGTATTTGCGCTTAAGTGAATATAATGAAGTCAACTGAAATTGGAACTCGGATCTTGGATTTCCAATTCCAAGCTGTTATCTGTAACACTAGAGAAAATGGCTTACCTCCTCAATGAAAACAGATCCGCATGTGTCTCACATGTAAAATATCCCCCCCCCCAATGGCTGATTTAGGATCTGTATATATATATATATATATATATATATATATATATATATAAAATTCTGTGACTTCCTGCATTTGCAAGAACTGTAAACAAATCACAAGGTCAAATGCTTCAAAAAGTTGAAATTTGTCTTGAGTAAGAAATTTTTACTCATGGCCAGTTGTATGTTGCATGCTCGAGAGTAAGAAATCCTAAGAATTTATTTTTCACTGTTAAAAAGGAAAAAAAGCAATTTTCTTTAAAAAATATTGTTTACCGTGAAGTCCTTTAAAATTAAACTAAATTAAAGAAATAATTAAACCACGAAGTAGGATTTTTGTCAGAGTACTTTTCCAAACAAATCAGATTATTGAAATATCATTGATTGGTTTGTAAAATTGAACAAAATGTAGAGTTTGTAAATCTTGACAAAAATGTTAGCAATAACTTCAACAATACTAAATACTTTATCATGCAAGGCAGTGTTGAAGGTGGACACAGGTGTGGATGACAACACAAAAGCTGGTCAAGCAACATCAAAGAGTGGACAGACATGACAATACCAGAACTCCTGAGATCCATCACCAACAAATCATCATCGAGGGGGTTGTCTATTTTTTCTGCCCTTAGGCTCCCCACCTGATGATTGAAGCAGTCAAGGGATTAGTGATGATATATATATATGTGTGTGTGTCTGTGTGTTTAATTGTATTATATATAAAATTGAATTAATTTGTTTTTATATATTTCTTTTCAGGTTTCCCTAAGCACCAACACTTCTACCAGCTGATCCAAAGCACATCTCACTGAAGAAAACATCTTAGTTTGTTCCAGGCAATAACCTTTAAAAATAAATTTGAAAAAATGTAATACTTCCAGTTATATATATATATATATATATATATATATATATATATATATATATAGAGAGAGAGAGAGAGAGAACAATATATACATTTTTATATATCAAAAACAATATTGGGGCTAAAAATGTATAACAAAGTGGAAAAAAAATTTTGTATGAAAACTATTTTACACTTTGTCAGACATTTCCCCCAATATATATATATATATATATATATATATATATATATATATATATAGGACAGCTCATTATGTATATTTAACAAAAACTGATGCTTACACTGCAGCCAATGCAACAGTATTATGGATAGGTGACTGTGTACTGAAACTGTACAGGCAAGTGTACAGTTTATCTATTAAGCCAAAAGAGTGGGTGGGGATGGAGAGAAAGAAAGAGAGAAAGCAATCCTTCCTTCCTTCCTTCCTTCCTTACTACACAAATGAATGTTGTTTCCTTTACTATTTGTCCAGAAATGGATCAGTTGTGGTCTAAAAATGACAGTACCTGTCTCCATCCATCTACGGCTAGCTGATGACCCATTCATTCCCATGAGCTCCGTAGTCACTTCTCAACAACTAGACACACACGTGCTGGGGTCCATTATCAGCCTCTGCCCCTCCCCCACTTTTCATCATTTGCAAACAAGGCCGGTAAAGAAACCTTTTTATTGGCAAAAATGACTTCAAATTGAATCAGCCCCATTCACTCATTTGTAAAGCAAGGACACTGTTACTTCTCTTCTAACAAATCGTTTGCCTTGGAAGGCTCGTTGATCTTAGCAAAATTGGGGGAGGGGGTCTCTTGATAAAACTTATTTTCTTGGCAATTCAATGGTTTGCTCCAAAAGCAACAAGTCTGACGGCCATAGCATGTTAAAACACTGTTTCTCATATGATCACCAAACTTAAGCAACATCGAGCCTGGTCAATACCTAGATGGGTGACCACTTGGGAATATCAAATGTAAGCTTGAATGTGCAGGTGATATAATGGATAACAGCTGAGAATTGAAAAATGGAGAACCAAGTTCTTATATGCTCTCAGATATGGTATATTGGTTTTTACAAAAACTTCTGGTAGGAATTTAATAAATAGATAAATATGGATGGTACCTTGTCAAAAGCGAGGTCTGTTTTATTAAAAGACACCCTTTAGTGTCCTCTCAATTATTATGTCCAATTACAATCATTGAATTCATGGAGCTATCCGTAAGGAACGACTCCATAATGTATTTGTGGGATCTGCCTGCTAACTACTGTGCTATGGAGTTTTAAGGCCAGACATATTGTAAAGGACTGATAACATCTCAGACGAGTCGGAAGAAGATTTCAAGAAAATTTCTAAAAGATCTGCAGAAATAAATGGCACAACCGTCAAATGTTAAGATTAAATGAAATCTCACAGAATTGCTCATCTGTTGCTGAAAAACATCATGAAAAACATAATTGTATTCAAAATTTTAAAATTCATTTGGTTAGGTCCAGAATAAATGGGCCCCTGGATAGTTATTTAAATTTAAATCCCCGAACCCCGAACCCTACCTACTGTTATTCCAACCCCTCTGTCTATTTTATCTTACACATCTTTTTCCAACTTTCTCTCTTTTTCTTTTTTCGTTCTGAAAACAAATTTTAAATGAATTTTCTGTCCTGAAAGAATCAATATCACAGATTAACGTATTATCTAGTCAAACAGAATCAAAACCCCTCTGTCCAAACTTCTCTCTCGCTCTCATTTTTCATTCTGAAAACAAATTTTAAATGAATTTTCTACGCCCCTCCCACCTTTATTCCACCCCTTAGTTATAAAAATGAAAGCAATAAATGTCCTGAAAGAATCTATTTAGCAGTTTATCTGGTCGAACAAAATCCAAGTTCCTGGTATTTTCTTAAAACTTTATCCTAACCTTTGTTGTCAGCAAGAAGTTTGAAAGAGTTTTGCTGACTTTAATCTTAATTTGTGTTGGGGGCCTAACCAAAGTTACAAGAATTTCGGTCAACTCCTTTCAGAACCAATTCATATTGTTTATTGCAAACGAGTTATTCTTCTCAGATTCCTAACAGAAAAATAAACAAACATTTCAACTGGGGTGTCTTTTTGCTTCAAACTAAACTGGAATAAATCTCATCCCAAAATGTCACTTTAATTTCAACTTAATAAAATTTTAACTGCAATTTAATAAAGAGAACTTTTGGGATACAAATACTAGGCCATATTTATCCAGCTTCAAGAAATTGGCAGATTTTATGAGAGGTTGCCACTTAGTGGCTTTGTTGGAATGATCATTGAATTGTCTCTAAATTAACCAAAAATGATTCAATTATGTAAAATGTTTTAAAGAAATTCTCATAAAATTAAAAAAAAAAGGTAAAATTGAAGAAATATCTGATTCTATTCTACAGAAAAAGAATTATTTGGTTTTGCATGAAGAACAAGAGATGTGTTGAATATTCCTGTTGAAATCATGTCTCCAATTCTAAATGCTGGTATCAACAAGACAACATTCCAGTGGACAAAATCCCAGCCTCTTATCCCAAAAGTGGACATCTCCCTACAGCTATGGGTTAAGTAGTAAGACTTGTATCAGTAAATAATTATCTCCACCACCCCACAAAAATATTTTTACAATCTAAAAATATTTTCTAGCTTTAAATAATGTTAAATTACTATAAACAATATTTTTAATGGGTTCATGATTCTTGATGGTATGCAATTCCACTAAGAAATTCTTTAATTATTTGGTTTTGAAAATATGTGTTGATATTTGGCCAAAAAGAAAAAAATGTAGAAAATAGTTTTAAAAATTTTCATTGCCTTGATACACTTAAATATGAAAAAAAATCTACTGAAATTCAAATAATGAAACTTAAAACTTTTGGCTTTTATTTAATAAATGTTTGGTTTATAAAAGAATCAGAGGAATTTTTTTATAAGTATAACCTTTTTCACCCTTTGATCAGATGTCATTAATATATTAAAATATTAAATACAGAAGCTCAAATGGTTCCAGTTTTTAAAGCGGATTTTTTTCAGTCTTCATTGTTCCTTTCATAAGTTTGTCTTGAGCCTTCATCCAGAATACTGAAAAACCCTGTGCCAACTTTGCCAAATAAATGATCCGCTAGCTGAAAAATGAATCCATATTTTTGTTCTTAAAACCTTGAAATGATGTCAACACTTCTGGAAAACCCGACCTGAAATACAAACAAAAATCTCATGTATTTATGGAAGTGCAAATTTTATGCAGAGATAAACAATGATGAGAAAAAGATTCCTAGAAATATTTAATATCTCACACACACAAAACTAGAATGTTTATTACAGACACTCCATAAAAAAAAAAAGGTAAACTTGGATTTTCATGCACACAAAAAAAAAAAAAGTGTTCAAAGGACAGTTTTTCCCTTGATACCGCTATTATTTTAACTACATTCACTCCTTGGCAATGTTTATTGTTTTAAAAAGGTGATGATTAGAATTGTAATAAAACCTAAACATATGAAAGTGAATTTATACATTTTCGTTGTTGATAAGAATTGATAACAAAAATAATAAACACTATTTATTTATTAGATTCTTTATTGAAATATTTGGCAAAACACACCAGCTGATTGCCGATCAATTCAAACTTTATAAAATGGTAAATAATAAAGATTTCTTTAGAGTGGTTCACATATTTTTAGAATTTAATAAATGTTTATAAATTTCTTAATAAAAAATTGTTTTCAGATTTATTTCTTTATAAATTGGGAAATGATAAATATGGCATTGAATTTTTAGTTTTAAAATGTTAGTTTTTAGAATGTTGTTAATAGAAAATTATTCTTGTCAATAAAGAAACTACTAATTAAATAATGTTTATTATTTTTTGTTCTAAATTCTGAAGAACAAAAAAATGTATAAATTCACTTTCATTATTGTGCTTAGGTTTCTATTCTAATCATCACATTTTAAAACAATAAACATTGCTGAGGAGTGAAAGTAGTTAAAATAATAGTGGTGTCAAGGGAAAAACCGTCCGTTTGACACTCTGCTTTTTGAGGACATGAAGGTCCAAATTTGCCAAAAATATATTTTTTTTTTTTTTTTTCAATGAAATTTTAATTATATATAATGATATTTCTGACCTATGAACATTTACATGGGTCAAATGGTGAAAACATACACCTTCCGACCATGAAACCCATGTTTATATCTCACCATGGCTGATTAGTCAGGAATGTGACTTTTTGATGTTATCGTCCTGGAGAGATGATCCTATGATGCGGCACCTTTGGAAAATGTCTAAAAACCATATCATGGGTTGACTGAAGACTTGTGAATGAAATTGGACTGACACAATTGTTCAGGAGTCATTGATTGGTGTGCTAGCATAAAGTCAGAAGTCATTGTGACCGAGGGTTTGAGTGTGCTGGCCTTGTTCAAAACATTGATCACGCCAGATTATGGTCTGCTCAGGCATCGGTATTAGGTTGTGGCTCGCCACCCTGGGAGATGGGTAGACTCAGTAATGAGTAACGGGCGGCCATTGAAACATATAATAAATTTATTACTTGTAATTTTGATGAAAATAGTTTGCCGAATTCAAAATGTATACATATTTATTTGTATGTAGAGCGAGTCTTTCATTTAACATTTGCACCTTTGCAGCTGATGTAAGTTAAAATCTACACCAAAAAATTTCCCAGTGTTCTGTTCAAAACAAAGACATGAAATGTATCTATCTGTGTCTGTCTGTGTGTCTTCAAGCACTTGCACCTGTTGGTTACTTATTTTTACATATCATGAACTTGTTTGGATACACATTTATCACATATCTCATAGAAATTATTGTAGAGACCTTAGCTGTTTTTTTGGCTCCCTTGTATCCCCATTCTGTTCCCCCCTCCCATCCCCCAACAGGCATCTGTTTCCCCCTTTAGTCTTGCCAGACGTAAACCTTTCACAAATTTACTCAATTTCAGCACACCTGATTTCCAGATGTTCACTTGTGACAGAAAAAGACAAGTCCCCCCGGCTGATCAAATTGTGGATTTAAACTTTTTTTTTTTTTAATGAAGATGTAACATTTTTTAAAAAAAAACAAAAACCCCAACCAAACCTGAAAATCTGTTATGACTGCCTGGCTGGGGGTAGATGGACATAAAAATTGGGGAGTGTGTGTAAGATCTCGTGGCGACTTTGGTAAATCTATATGCCAACAGCTGGAAATAACAGTAAAGTTTTTGAATATTTTATTAAATGTCTTTTCTTTTCTTTCTTTTTTGTTTTAAAATATTTGCACTTATCATATTTCTCTTTGCAGCTCTTAATGATGTGGGTGTGTTTGTGGGTGTGTCTACACATACCCACAAAGAATACAGAAGTATATGTTTATATGAGTATATTCATATATGATTGTATCCATAAGAGATTTGATGAAAATGTATCAGGACTGTTGCTATGGTAACAGAGGTAAAGTACGCAAAGTAAAGCCACTTGGCACCGATTGAACTCACACTAAATTATAACATTCTTGCTTACTGCCATTGTTTATAGCAGTCCTTGGAATGAAAGTGCGTAGAGTGTGGTTGTCTCACTACACCAGAGAGCTTCCATCAGTGACCATAGCTTGTGCAGCAGTTTATGACCAAGTAAAACATTCCCCAGGTCTGATAACCACCATATTCCTTAGATCTCACCAATTGTGACTTTTTTGTCTTCAAAAATCAAATCTCACTGGAAAGGAACAAAGATGTGTCAAGGGGTACCAAGAGAATGTTGCGAAGCAGCTGCTTTGCTATTCCAAAAAGGGGGTTCTGGGAAATACTTCCATCAATGGAAACGACACCAGATAAATTGTGTGGCTTCAGAAGGTGACTACTTTGAAGGAGATTAAATGCCAACTTGATATGTGTTGTAGTTTTCTTTTTATTAACGTCAGTCCTGATACTTTTTGATCAGACCTCATATGTATATATATATTCCAAGAACAGTATATGTAAATACACATAACCAAAGAATTCTGTGCTTGTGAAAAACAAGGATTATATACATATATAGGGTGTTCCAATAACTTGGACCGATTTTAAATGTGAATTAAGTTTAAGCGTCTAATGATTTTTTTTCTTTTTCTTTCAGATTTAATAACTTAAGTCTTTGGCAATTTCAACTACGGAAAGATTAACAATCAAACAACGTGTTAAAGTTTCAAGAATGCAATTATAAAAATTGTTTGTAAATTCAAACAAACTGGGTCGGTGGCAGACGTGAAAACACCATTACGTGCTCGTTTATGCCGTTCAGTTGAAAACATTACTGCAGTGCACAAGAATGTGGCCAAAAATCCAGACCCCTCTATTCGTTACCGCACACAGGAATTGAACCTCTCCACAACGACGTTACATCGAATTTTGGCAAAAGATTTGTCTCTACACGTTTACAAAATTCAATTGACACAAGAACTGAAACCTGCTGACTATTTCGAGCGCCGTACATTCGTCAATTTCGTGCATGAGCAAAGACAAGCCGATGAAGATTTTTTACAAAAAATCCTCTTTAGTGATGAAGCCCATTTTCATCTTGGTGGCATTTGGGCTGATGAAAATCCAAGGAAGATTGTTGAAAAGCCACTGAATCCACAAAAGGTCACTGTTTTGTGTGCATTTTTTGCTAGCAGAATCATTGGGCTGTATATTTATAAATTTGAACGACCATTTTCATAATAGGCTTCGATAACTTTAACATGTTGTTTGATTGTTAATCTTTCCATGCTTGAAATTACCAAAGTTATTAAATCTAAAAGAAAAAGAAAAAAAATCATTAGATGCTTAAACTTAATTCACATTTAAAATTGGTCCAAGTTATTGGAACACCATATATATATATATATATAAGAGAATATGATCTGTAAATGTTTATATATCAAAACAATGCTAGGAAAATTAATGACAAAGTGGGGAAAGTTTTTCATGATATATTTGGTCATTTAGGACTTCATTGGACTAAAGATTTTGCTGGATGGAATTATATATGTGTAGGAAGGAGAGGGGCAATAGACAGAAAACACTAAAAATATTGGAATGGTGAAATTTTAAATTAATTTTTTTTTATATATATATATATATATAGATGTGTCTAGATATGTGATCTAGCTAATTATGCATTTGGTTTTTATTCTTTTTGTTAAGTACCCCATATTGTGATAATAGAAAAAAAGTTGGAAAGGGTTGTAGGCAAATTTACTGTAAATGATCTAGCAATTAAAGCACTTTCTATATACTTTCATCTCAGTAAATTGCTTTGTGATAATAGATCTAGCTAGATAAGTGAAATGTTGTCAGAATCTGGAATTTAAATTTACTGTGGATGATCTAGCAATTAAAGCACTTTCTATATACTTTCATCTCAGTAAATTGCTTTGTGATAATAGAAGATCTACCTAGATAAGTGAAACGTTGTAAGAATCCGGATGTAAATTTACTGTGGATGATCTAGCAATTAAAGCACTTTCTATATACTTTCATCTCAGTAAATTACTTTCCTTTTAATTAAAGTAGTGTTTTTTTTTAATTAAAATGATGGTCAGACTCATTCAAACGGATCACTCCAATTAGACAAAAATGATCTTCAATTCTTCACTAGAGATCTGAAGACAACCAACTCAGTTTAGTGATGAGCTTGATAAATGTAAAGATTCTAAAAGAAAAGGAGAAAGACATCATTGAAAATTGATTCCATTCTGTGTAATCCGCAATCATTTGATTATAAAGTCAGTTAAAAGATTATTACAGCTGAGATTTTCAAAAGAACAATAGTTGTGAAGAGGACATTTGAAAAGAGAAACTGGATGCCTATTAATGGGCTTCCAGGCCAATTATGTAAGAAGCAACTATTTTAAGGGCAAGATAGACAAGACACAACAAAGCAGTTTTTAAAGATTCTGTTGAGATAAATGGGAGACATTCAATTCTATAAGAAAATGTGGTAAGTAATGGTCAAAAAGAAAAAAATAATAAACTTGATATGTGGGGATAGAAATCCACTGAGAACTGTGAAGGTGAAATTAATACAAGAATGCTAACCAAATGTGTACAAAGAAAAATATATCTTAGAAAATAACACAGAATAATTACTTTTACTTCTAATTTCAAACAGTTCATTCTGCCCAAATTAAAATACTAAATCAAGTTATCATAAAGAAGAAGACTTTACAAATGAACTTAAAAGACATTATGCCTATAATTAAAGGAGCACCTGGATCAATCCCAATGATTTATGTAAAGAACGGTCACCGCAGCTAAAACAATGAAGATGCTGGTCCAAACAGAAAAGCATATGGTACCCATATATCATTTCCCATGTTGAAGATTCCAACAAAAACTAAGATTCTGGAAGAAACAGAAAAACAAGGAAACAAAGCAACTAATGCATTTGATGTGTTCTTTTGTAAAATGTCCCTTTTGTGTTCATATAATCTTTTACTTAAATTCCTTGAGGTTTCTCTGATGTATTCCTCGTAACAATTATTATATAAACAATTAAAATGAGATCATTTTTATTAAAATTAAGTGTTTATTGTAAATCAACTAATAAAAAGGATCTCATAAATTTCTATTCTTACCATAACAACAAATTAAATCCGGAATAATAATCATCAGATTCTGTGTAAGACCAACTTCGAATTTGTAGCCATCAATATTTACATGAAGGGCAGAAATACATTGAGATTACTTTTAGGCTCCTCCAATACCTGATTATTTCACATTCACCATGAAATAGAATGCTTGTAAAATATTTCAAAATAAAAGAGTGAACCAAGCAATTCCAACAAAATGAGATACATTACACTACTCCTTACCTACCAATTTGGTCACTTAATATAAAACCGTGTCACAACTACTTCCCAAACAATAACAGACTTTATTTATACAAAACAAAATAATAAGCCAAAACTTGAAAGAGGAATTTACTTTATCATCTGTAATGATTGCCACAAGGAATACATCAGTGGAACTTCAAGGAATTTAAATAAATATTATATGAACAGAAAAGGGATCTTCTGCAAAGCAACACATTAAATACATTAGTTGCTCACTGTAATGAATCTGAGCATTATTTTTGAGTTTAAAAATGCTACTTTAATTAAGAGAAAGCAATTTAATAAGACAAAAGTGTATAGAAAGTGCCTTAATTGCTAGATCAACCGCAGTAAATATATGTCCAGGTTCTTGAAACATTTCATCTTTCTTGGCAGGTCTTCTGTTATAACAATGTGTGGCACTTAATGATAAAAGTGACAAAAACAAAAGCATTAGGAAAATAGATTAAATTGACCAGACTATAAACCCAGACACGTCTAAAAAAAAAATTAAGTTTAAAATTTCAGCATTCCAACATTTATAACCATTGGATGTGTTTTTTATTCCCTTCCCCTTGCTCTTCTCTTCTTACACACACACACACACAGACATATATATAGACATATATATAATTCCATTTGATAGGAGTAAATAGACTTGCCTATCGCCCAGTTCACTCTCTTCCCCGCTCTTTTGAACAGGGATAGACGTCTATCCCTTGTTTCCTGTTTATGATTGGATTTCCAGTTCTTTCTGAAGTCTATTTCCATGCGATACTTTTAACGTCTCTGACTGAACTGTGAAATGTTATTCACTAATGAAATTTTGACCCCTTCAAGCCTAGAGTCGTTCTAGCATAGCCACAAGGACTTCACTTCCTAGCCTTTCCTATGCTAATACAACACCGCACAGTAACCCTCTACCTTGATTGGCTCTTGGGCCTTCTATTGGGTGAAGATTTGTAAAAAAAAAAAAAAAAAAAAAAAAAAAATGAAAGTCAACAAAAACATCACCTCAGTCTAATGCAGTCCACAGAATTTTTTCCACTTTGTCAATAATTTGCCTGAAAGGAAGCAGTACGAATTTCCACAGAAGGTAGTAAAAGAAAGCAAGAAGAAAGGACTAACCTCAAATTGTAAGAAGAAAGAATGCGTAATGTTGTCAGCAAAAGCAACTAAGATACGAACAACGAATGAGAGAAACCAAAAGAAATCACGTAGAAACATTTGAATATCTATAATGGACGCCCGACCTGCAGACCCACTTGAGGTTTTCATACAGCCCACTGCACACAAAAATCTTTAGGTATATTTTCATTTACGTTAGTAATGTATGTTGAGAAAATTATTTTCTGATTAGGCTAGTAGGTTAACTTCCCCATTTCATGAAAAGGGGAAGGGTTCAAAGGCCTTTGCCAAGACACACCAGCTGGTGCGTGGGGCAAGAACCAGAGCTAAATAAAAATTATTTAGCTTACCTAGAAAGCTGTTAGCCATATGGTGTTGTATAGACTCTGCTGGGAACAATTCTTGCATCAAAAACATGAAAACTGCTGGAAGAAACGGGTTGAGGGATTTCCATTTAACTAACTTTCTTAAAATAAAGACGAATTCCATAAAATCAGATATTGACAATATTATAAAGGGAAAGGAATGTCGAAAATCACATAGAATATATTTTGTGTATCATTTCTTTTTTTACAATCAATAATACAGTATTTTTTATAATTATATATATTTGTTGAATAGAATTTGATCTTGACAATGTTTTGAACTTTTTAAAGGTATATCTGTATAAAGTACTTTTGTGGCTCGGTGAATATGCCTAAATTTTTAATCTGGTCCATTAGGGGAAAAAGGCTGGGCAACCCTGATCTAGAAAAGATCAATAGAGGATGAAATCTGAAGAGCACTGGGATAGTGAAAGATGCCTTCCAAAAGCTAAGCAAAGTATTAAGAAACAGGAAAAAAAGCGGTGGGATGCTGTATAATATGTGGAAAGTGTTTTAACTGAGGAAGGGGATTGTGACACTGAAATTTGAAGGTGTATTAGGATAGTGAAAGATGCCTTCCAAAAGCTAAGTATTAAGAAATAGGAAAATATCTTTGAAAACAAAGAGTACTGAACTGTGACGTAATATCAGTCCTCCTATATGACACTGAATGCTGGACAATCTCCTCAAAGATGAGGAAGAGACTTGAAGCAACAGAAATGTGGTTCTACAGAAGGATGATGAGGATGTGATGGACCAAACATGAGCAATGAAGAGGTTTTAGACAAAATGGAAACAAAAAGGAAGCTTATACTTAACATCAGGAAGAGACAGTTGAGATTTCTGGGGCACGCAATGAAGAAGGAAGGCTTGGAAAATCTGATACTCACAGGACAGATAGAGGGAAAGAATAAAAAAAGTGTATGAAATACTTGATGGACTTGAGTAAATGGATCGTAGAACAGTGTTTGGGGAAAACAAAGAGACAATTTAATAAGAGCTACGTAATCGCTTATATATATGGCTGATCTTTTTATTTAAATCATTTCTACATCACTCTCTCTCTCTCAATATATATATATATATATATATAAGTGAATATTGAAGTCAACAATCAAAGGCGACAGGCTGTTTCATGCTAGACGCAATCGTCAGGCTGTGAGTGTTCACTCATGGCCTGACGATTACATATATACATATTATACTGTACATCTTAACCGCGCACAGGGAATTAGACATTAAGGACATCGGGCTATACCGAGACGACGGGCTCATGGTAGTGAGGAGCTCCACAAATTTTAAAACAGATAAGATTAGAAAGATAATTTATAGTGAACTCGGAAAATTAGATCTAAAAACTATAGTAAACACTAAATTAAAAAGGGTAAATTTCCTCGACGTAACTCTAGACTTAATAAACAAAAAATACACACCCTACAGAAAACCTAATATTAACCCCTTGTATGTACACCCTAAGTCAAACCACCCTCCATCTATAATTAAGCATATACCCACATCAGTAGAGAAAAGTATAAGCATGAACTCCGCAAATAAGGAAATATTCCAAGCACATAGTAAGTTTTATAACACGGCCCTGAAAAATAGCGGATACAAAAACGCTGACATAAGCTATACAAACAATAGCACTAATAGTAAGAAGAATAGGAAAAGAAAGATCATATGGTATACACCTCCGCTCAACCAAATGGTCAGAACTAAACTTGGGCATAAGTTCGTAGCTTTAATTGGTAAACACTTCCACACAAATAGCAAACTGAGCGAAAGCTTTAATAAAAACACCCTAAAGTTAAGTTACAGCTGCACTGAATACCTAGAAAGAATCATAAAAAAGCATAATAGTAAAATCCTAGAAAAACACGCATGCCAAAACAGTGCCAATAAAACTCCTAAACTGCAATTAGACAGAAATAATGAAAAATCATGTGATTGTAGAAACCCTAATGGATGCCCGTTAGAAAACAGATGCCTCGCTAAATCCGTGGTATACCAATGTACCATCTCATCCATGGAGAGTCCTAACACTGAC
>OZ038518.1:16167284-16239784 GCA_964036315.1 Acanthosepion esculentum
GATCTAAAAAATATACATATATATATATATACATATATACAAGATATATACATACATATATATATATACATGTGTATATATACATGTGTATATATACATGTGTATATATACATATATATATATACACATATATATATACATATATATATACATATATATATATACATATATATATATACATATATATACATACATATACATACACATATATATATACATATATATACATACATATACATACACATATATATATACATACACATATATATACATACACATATATATATACATACATATATATATATATACATATATACACATACATATATACACATATATATATATACATATACATACATATATATATATACATACATATATATACATATACATACATATATATATACATACATATATATACATGTACATATATATATACATATATATATATATATACATATATATATATACATATACATACATATATGTATATATATATAAACATATATATATACACATATATGTAGACATATATATATACACATATATGTAGACATATATATACACACATATATACATACATATATATATACATATATAAACATATATATATACATATATATATACATATATACATACATATATACACACATATATACATACATATATACACACATATATACATACATATATATATACATATATATATATATATATACACATATATATATATATACATATATATACACATATATATATATATACATATATATACACACATATATATATATATACATATATATACACACATATATATATACGCAGTCTGCATCTTCAACCTCCAACTGTCGACCCGACCGGAGGATCCGCATCTTCAACGTCCAACCATCGACTCAACCGGAACATCAGCATCTCGACGTCCAACCGTCGACATGACCAATATAATCCACTAGTTTTCTCCTTCATGTAAGAAACCCAGCGTGAACCATACATATCTTCGTTCTGTTGTCCATATTGTTTCACCTGGTCACATCATTAAGTAAAAATGTGGCGGACCCCTTGTGACATCATATATGACACGCGGGCGCTCGAGTCGTGGTATCATAATGCCCCCCACCTTCCAGGGTGTCCGCTACACCAGAATGAAATTCTGAAAATGCAACATGGATCTTTTGATTTCAAGCCCTGGTGAAAATAAGATAAGGATTTAGTTTAGCTGCAATACAGAAAAGTTGGCAGAATATATTAATAAGTTTTTGACCGTAATGCTGGTACATGGCCATATTAGCACTGCCCCCCCTTCTCTTGGTCTTGGGATTTAAATTTGGATGTACTACATGGCCAAAAAAGAAAAATGTTGTTGTGGAGGAGAAGGTGAAATAAGTTTAAAAGGTGATCAAAAGGCTTTTTAGTTACATAAAGTTGGCTGCGTGTATAAAACTTCACTCCACCACAAGCATTTTATTTTTGATGTATGGCACAAGGCTAACAAGGCAGTCCATTGACAACAATATGTAAAACGATAACAAAATATTTATATAAAAATAATACAATTATTAAAAATAAACTGCTCAGAATATTTAGCTGTGCTAAGCTAAATTTCAAAGTTCCATAATGTTAATTGAACGAATTAAAATGCTTTAAAATGTTCCTTCAAAAGTGTTTTTTTGGTACAGAAATTTTACAATGCTTAAATAAGAGTTGCTTACCCTTAAGTAGGAAATTATTTTATTTATAAACTTTTTTTTTTTGAACGATAGAATTTTTTTATCAGTGAAAAAGAGTTTTTTTTTTATAAAAAATGTTCTTTGTGAATTAAAAGTTTTTTGTGTAATATGAATATTTTGAGAATGTCTTTTGGTAAAATAGAATTTTGAATATTTACTTGATGTTTCAAAAAGTTTCGGTTTGGTACTAAATAAAATTTAGTTTTTGTATTTCTGAAAAGAATTAAAATAAATCCTGCCACTAAAAGAGAAAGGTTCACCAAGAACAAATTTTGTTAAATAAAACTGACTGAGAAAAGTCTCTTGAATTTTGTCCTGAAGAGCTGAAAATATGTTCGGTAAACTTGTAGCTTCAGAAAAAACTTTTTTTTAAGTAATTTCCTGTTGATGAAGAATTAGTAAAAAAAAAAACTAATATCCAAGTAAAAATTTCTTTAGTGTAGCAGTGATGTGTGTGGTCGACTTTTTTTTTTCTCACTGTGAAAGAGAAAAGTTTGCATATGTGTTGATTAGTTGAAAGTTTTTTTGTTTTTTTTATTACTTATATTTTTTTTTTGATTTTTTTGAATTGACCAGCAAGAATATATTTGCTGGTGTTCTTTTATTATGAAATATTGAACAAAGTAACTAATAATAACAAAACAAAAGTCATTGAAACAAAGCAAGTTCAGTCGACCAATGATGACAATTCCAGAACAACGTAACTATAAACAATTTTTTCTATCCTCTGCCAGCCGCAATGATGGAGAAAGCATTACCTCGAACCGTCGCCAGTGAGACACGCTGCAAGAGCCACTCCGTTTCGCGAGGCTCGTTCCTTAATCGAGACGCAATCGTGCCAATCCTCCGAAGGAACACCATCGAACGAGGGCCAATAACCCCTGAAGTCTCCACTGCCACAGGAGTAAAAAAAAAATCTATCAGCAAGAGAAGAATATTTAGCTATTTTTTTCATCTCTGTGTCCTGGGCTTTGATCTTGAACCCCGACCTTCTCTTTATCCTTTCCTCAAACGACCCTCTTTACTCTTGCTTTCACTCTCTGTAACCCCTTGAGTGCTAGTGACACTCTTGCCTTGCTTGGGGTGAAATGCTTAAAAAAATAAAAATAAAAAAGGAACAAGAAAATTGTAAAGAAAAGATACTGAATAAAAATTAACAGCGTTTTTACAAAAGTCGCACAATTTCATTTTTTTTAAACTTTGCAAAACTCCTCTACAAAAATAATCAATGTAAATGTATGTGTACTAAAATAGAAAAAAGATGAAGATTTTCAATATCTGCATTGAATCCAGCTGCCATATCTGGTCTGGTGCTCCTTCTGTTCATCTTGAGGTTCTCGACAAAATCCAAAGAAAGATCTGCAATCTAATCACTCCTGATATGGCATCTCGACTTCAGTCACTTTCTCACAGACATGGCTTTCCTCTCTCTTTTCTACAAAGATTTTCATGACAACTGCTCTGATGATTCCCCCTCCCCCCCCCCCGGTGCCCCAACTACATGAATTTAAGTGTGCTACTAGATTGGCATTTAGGTCCCACTCTTTTATTGTTGAAATAGTTAAATGCAACCATCACTTCTACTCCAACAGTTTTTTTTCTTGCACTGTGGAACTCCCTTCTGTTTACTTGCTTCCCTGAAGACTACAATCAATTCAAAGATTTTCCTGTTTTGGGTAGGGGGTTCAAGAACTGGGTCAATGGGTCAGATTGTCCCGACTCTTAGCAACCCACCTCCCTCACTTTCCTTCTCTCTGATTACATTCAACATCCAGCCTCCATTACTCATCGTCACGGATATTTCCGAAGATATTCTTCACTTTTCTTGCACTCTGGAACTGAGCAGAGACTTCCATGCAGGAGACGAATAGTGAGTTTGCGGGGAGGGAGTTACAGGCTCTCGTTAGGCTCTCGTTCTGGGATCATTCAATCACAGATATAGAACGGGACAAATAAATATATGTGAATTTAATCGTGCTACTAGATTGGCATTTAGGTCCCACCATTTTAGTGTGGAAATAGCTGAATGCATCCACCACTTCTGCAATAGTTTCTTTTCTCGCACTTCCCGCCTGAGAAATTCCCTTCCGTTTCTCTTCCTCCCTTAATAACTGCAATCTTCAGAAATTTAAATGCAACATCAGTTGCCATATTCTTAAATCCCGTTCATCTTTTGTCCTTTCCTTAATCCTCCCTATTCCCGTTTTTCTTTAACTTATGGGAGTCACTCTTCTCATATCAGCAAAAATAGCCTCGTGTTCATGGAAATAAAACGTACGTTGCAGAAATAAAACCTACAGAGATAACACTAAAGGCATGGTAAATTGTATGTTTATTTTATACAATTTATTTTATTTTGCGCGTATGTTTTGGTTACAATTGTTTTATGGTGCATGTGATGAAAGGGAGAAGTTATCCCGCATTATTACACGCCATGTCACAGAGAGAAAGAAAAGTTGGATGTAAGCACTGTCCAAAGGTTCGTGACAGAGATTGAATTTAACGTCTTTTGCCAGCATATCTGTATTTCTGACAGGAACAGTTTTTGTTGCATTCTGGGAGACATTTTTATTATTTTAAACAAGGTTTAAATATTATTGTTTTATTTTATTTATAATTTTCATTATTTATTATAATAATAATAATAAAAAAAAACTACAAACTTTCACTCTTTGTAACTCTCTCCAAGTGGCATTCCTGCCTTACTTGGGGTGAAATGATTGTACTGCATATATATATATAATTATTTATTTAAATATTATAACATAAATGTTATAAAATCACTACAAAAATAGCCATCATATATATATATATATATATATATATATATATATATATATCAAGCAATCCAAATCACAAATAACAAGTTTATAAAAGTTAATAGGGTTGATCGAGTTTGCTATGCAAATTCATTGTGACTAAAAAACCCTCGACAGAAGTTGGAACAAAATATTAAACAAATAAATAAATGTTCTTTTAAATCATAATCTGGAGTCCATGATAGATACAAACATTAGGGGAAAAATCTTCAGTTCCTGATTTTCATTTTTTTATTAGTTCTTTAAATATTAAGAAATCCCATGGTACAAACATATTATTTTAGTTTATGAATATTATCTGTTAATTCACCCCAAATAATGTAAAGTTACTTCTCCCAAATATTAATTCACCCCAAATAATGTAAAGTTACTTCTCCCAAATATTAATTCATCCCAAATAATGTAAAGTTACTTCTCCCAAATATTAATTCATCCCAAATAATGTAAAGTTACTTCTCCCAAATATTAATTCACCCCAAATAATGTAAAGTTACTTCTCCCAAATATTAATTCACCCCTAGAAATTATAAATTTTAAATCAAAGTGTATTTTTATTAACACTTTCACTGCTACTCATTTGCCGAGTGCAATTAGATACGAAACTACCATAACGTAGAGAAAAATCGAGGCTGACTAATAATTTTCATGATAGAACAGTTAGAATTTTCCGTATTTTACGATAGATGGCGCAACGGGACACTCATACCAGCGCTATGCAAAAAACGTAGGTTTCCGTACTTAGCCAGCTGGAGCAAGATAAGAAAAACGAAGAACTCTGTAGTTAGCAGTGGAAGTGTTAAATTTTTGGTACTCTTTTGAAATTATAAATTTTGAATCAAAATTTGTTTTCTTATTAAATTTTTAGTACTCTTTTGAAATTATAAATTTTGAATCAAAATTTGTTTTCTTATTAAATTTTTGGTACTCTTTTGAAATTATAAATTTTGAATCAAAATTTGTTTTCTTATTAAATTTTTGGTACTCTTTTGAAATTAAAAAATTTAAATCAAAATGTTTTCTTATTAAATTTTTGGTACTCTTTTGAAATAAAAAATTTAAATCAAAATTTGTTTTCTTATTAAATTTTTGGTACTCTTTTGAAATTAAAAAATTTAAATCAAAATTTGTTTTCTTATTAAATTTTTGGTACTCTTTTGAAATAAAAAATTTAAATCAAAATTTGTTTTCTTATTAAATTTTTGGTACTCTTTTGAAATTATAAATTTTAAATCAAAATTTGTTTTCTTATTAAATTTTTGGTACTCTTTTGAAATTATAAATTTTAAATCAAAATTTGTTTTCTTATTAAATTTTTGGTACTCTTTTGAAATTAAAAAATTTAAATCAAAATTTGTTTTCTTATTAAATTTTTGGTACTCTTTTGAAATTAAAAAATTTAAATCAAAATTTGTTTTCTTATTAAATTTTTGGTACTCTTTTGAAATAAAAAATTTAAATCAAAATTTGTTTTCTTATTAAATTTTTGGTACTCTTTTGAAATTATAAATTTTAAATCAAAATTTCTTTCGCTTGCCTCACAACAACTCCTACTCTCAGAATGAAAAATTGCCAAAAACCAGGGAATTCTTCACATTTCATAAGTGCGGATGATATTCAAGGTACTTACAAGGAATTTTTTATAATTTAAAAAAATGAAAAAGAAATCAGTTTTTGGCTTGTTTATCGGGGGTTAGCATGAATGCAGACCCCACACAGAGAAATAGCGCACCCGAGTTACTCACATTTGAGGTGATCACAAAAGTCAACTCAACCGGAGGGCAATGGAAGGGCCTTGCTCTGAGAGCATTTGGAGTGAATTTTAGTAAATATATATTTACCCTTGTCTCTCCATTGAGACGGGATGTGACACGAGGTCGAGTTTAACATGGGGAAACCGAACGCATCCACCTGGGCCAAGGTCAAAAGTTGCCCACACCCGGCAACCGTGAGTTGCACTGGCCTCTGTAGCAACTACCAATCCCCCCTCTCTTTAGTTCATGAATTTCAATGAGGAGCACAGCCTTGGGCAGGTGTTCCCCAGAACTGGGCACTTCACAGTATTTATTTTTCTCAGTTGCGGCTCTCTCCATGGAATTCTTCCCAAAGACAGAGATACAACTGAGAAATGGTAAATAATAAACCCTGCCCGCCATGTGCCAGGTAAGTATTGTGAATTTGAGCATCGATGTAATTGGCATCTCAACTTCACTTACTTTCTCACAGACATGACGTGGTTTCCCTCTGCCTTTTCTACAAATATTTTCATGGCAACTGCTCTGATGAGGTTTTTTCCTTGGTGCGCAGACTACATGAATTTCAGCATGCTACTAGATTGGCATCTAGGTGCCACCTGCTTACTGTTGAAATAGACAAATGCAACCACTACGTCTACTCTAACAGCTTCTTTCCTCGCACTTCTTGCCTGTGGAATTCACGTCTGTTTACTTGCTTCCCTTATAACTAGAATCTTCAAAAATTTAAATGCAATGTCAATCGCCATCGTCTGTTGACTTGAACTCCCATTTATCATTTATCCTTTCCCCAATCCCTCCCAATACGTTTTGGTTTGCTTTATGGCATATCAACCTCATGGGTTATTTAATGCCAACAAAATTTTTATTGCTGGTAAAAAAAATCTTTTCAAAAATGTATTCCTGGTAATATTTTTTTCCTTCCAAGATATATTTCTGGTAATCACTGGTAATATTTTTTTTTCAAAAATGTATCGCTGGTAATAAATTTTACAAAGTATTTCTGGTATCATAGGACCAATCTCTTATGTTGGGGTCAGGTGCTTCCTCCCAATTTTCCAGACGCCTCCTCACCTTTTCTGAGAGCTCTTATTCACGACAGGGGATTTCTTCTCTTTATTCTGTCTGCTACTCTTCCTGACTCTGAACCCAAACTCCTCCACTTCCCGTCTTCTTCCAAACTCTCTGTCTTTGACCAAAATAATAACAAGATTATATATATATATATATATATATATATATATACCTTTAGCACTTGGCCTTATTAATATTACTTCACTTTCTACTGCATTCTTTTTGAAGGCCTCTCAATCGCAGTCTCCTTATTGTTAATTTCACTCAAAGTTGTCTTCTGTTGCCATAGCAGGATATGACAGCACTGTGAAATTCAAACCAATTCAAAGATCAAAGTCACCTTCTATGGCAGGATAAACTTTTTGTACAGCAAACGAAGTCAGAGAGTGATAAAGGTTAAAGGAAAAAAAAAAACAATGATGAACCAACAGATAACATGTCAAAACCTAAAACTCTTATTCGGATAAAATGACAATACTACAAAAACAAAGTGAAAAAACACAAACTTACCTACTCAGTAAAGTGCTCGAAGCTGAGATTGCCCAGACCAAGCCAAAAACACTTAATGCTAGTCATGACCAGAGTTTTACGCTCATGCAATCTTCAGATGACTTGAAGATTGTGTGAGCATGAAATTCAGACTCATATATATATATATATATATATATATATATATATATATATATATATGCACATTTCATTAAAAACGATTGACAAGGTGCTTTTATTTTGTTTTTATATAATTTCTCGTGCGATCTAATAATGTTTTTCTTTTCAGATGATAAATTATATAAAAACTGTCCGAATGTTCTTTTTATCCGAGCGCTTTCGGCTATACATTTAGCCATTTTCAAGGATTATATTTCAACTGTTAGAATTAGAAATAGTTCGTTATATGTATGTTTTATAAAATGTTTCATTTTTTTGTTTCAAAACACGGTCAAGATATTATGTCCATGTTCAAAGTTAATATTATTAAGTGTTGGTTTGTTTGTTTGTTTTTATTAATAAGGCTTCCATTATTTTTAGCCTTTTTGAAATGAAATATGCATGAAAGAAGGATTGCTGCCTAAATACACAAATATATATATATATATATATATATATATATATATATATATATATATATATTACAAAGAGTCAATCATACCAATGTGAATGCGATTATTGGCGAAATCACTTCGCTAGTAGACATAAACATAAGCATTCCACTACTGATAATCCTCCGAATGATGAGATCCTCATAAATAAATAAAATGGATATGGTGTATTTTTTTATTTCTGCTAGTACTTTCGAATGCTTTGCACAATCCACCATCAGGCTTTATTTTCCATCAGAACTCTTTGTAATGTAAATATATGCTGCCTATTTTATTATATATATATATATACACACACACACAATGTGCGATGGATAAATTGTCAACATTTTATATTTTTAATTTGAAGCATATGTGTTGTTTTGGATTTTGGTGAATACACAGTCGAGTCAGTTGGGCACCATCTGTGAGAAAAAGATCAACATGACGCAATTCACTCTGGAATTTGAAAACGGCATGCTGTACTGCTTGGCATTTGTGCCAAAAGCTCCAATATAAAGATTTCAGAGTGTTTAAGTGTTAATGCGAGGACAGTGCAGAGGATTTGGGAAGAGTTGGGTAAGTCTAATGGTGATTATAAAGGCACGGCAGCTCGGAAAACTTATTCTGATAAGAAAAGAACTCCTGAATTTGCTGGTGAGGGCCCCAAACTCAACACGGAAGCCTACATCAAGTGCCTTGAAGAGGTAGTGCTACTTGAAGACGCTACATCTGGCAACAGGACTCTGCACCATGCCACACAAGCAGGAGAACCCAGTCATGGCTCTCAGACAATTTCTACGACCACATCACCAATTACATCTGGCCACCTAACTCCCCAGACTGCAACCCCCTTGATTATTATGTGTGGGGCACAGTTGAGAGAGAGACCAACAAAACTCCTTATAACACCAAAGATGAACTGAAGGCAAGGATTATGGCAGCATTCACCAACTTAAACAAGGAGACTGTCCAGAAGAGTTGAAGGAGGTTCTAAAGTCGTCTGAAGGCAGTGGTCGAATCCAATTTACTCTTTAACAGTTCAAGATATTTTTGTGTGATTTTTGGTGAATATATGTTAAAATGAGATGCTAGTGTTATTTTCATTTTTACGTCATTTAGACAACAATTTATCCATCGCACCTTGTCTATTTTCATTTTTATTTCAAACTTCCAGCTTTCCAAAGAATTCCAGGATGTAGACAAAGGGTTTCTGCCTACGACACAGACACCACATTGGTTCTTGAAAATGACTGAGATGGTTGGAAGAATTGGAACAAAAATAACAAAAAAATGAACTTATATTATTTTTTCTTCTAATTTGGATTAACCATCGGCTATTTTCTTTCAAATAAAATCAAAATTCAAGTTGAAGGAATTTAAATTGTTTAAAATGAGTTTTTCTTCTTTTTTTTTTTAAGTTCATGTGAAATGATTAGAAAAAGAAAAGGCCTCATAAGAAAACAACAACTCAGTATTGTACCTGTGTTTATTGCTGCAATAAGAAAAAAAAAAAACTTCAAAAAAATGACTCAGAATCTTGAAATGCCCAACCTGTGGATATATAAATTAAATGCAATCTAACAGTTCATAATGGTGATGATTTTCAAATGAGCTAGGATTTATTAAATACATACTTCAAAATGTATCATTTAAGCTGTAAGGATGTAGAAGGCGATTGTTTCACTTTTAACAGGAAGAACTGTCTGGTGTCTCAAGGGGCCCTTTAGCGTCACATGATAGCCCACTGGTGAGGATAGTCAGTTACTGATTAGCTCATGATGGAAATGGATATGATAGACAGTTTTAGTTCAGCTGACGCATCTAAAATAGGAACCGAAAACATACCACAAATTCTACTGTATCCTTCGGGGTGGTGGTGGGGGGTTATAAGCAAGAAGTTCTTTTTATTTGTTCCCTTGCCTTTTTATGTGTTTTAATTTCTTTGTGCAGGACAATTTGTGATCATATATATATATATATATATATATATATATATATATAATTATTTATTTAAAATATTTATTTATATATATATATATATATATATATATAGATATATATATATATATAGATATATATATATATATATATACATACATACATACACACTCTACAGTACCCAATTAATAAGATCAAATGAAATAAATTGCATTCTTTTTGTGCAGCCTCATGACATCACACTAGATCATTTCAAATGTCTAGCTTTTCAAAGAATACCAGGATGCAGACTGAGGAATTCTAACTACCACACAGACACCACTTTGGTTTTTTATAAAGACTGCAAAAGTCGAAAGTACTTGAACAAAAATAACAAAATATGGACTTTGGACAATTTGTCCACAACTTTGAACACAATATTCAACACGTTATCCAAAAATTGGAAAAAATATAATAAAAAATTAAACAGACAGACGTGATTTCTTCTTAACCAAACGTTTGGATGAATACTTACTGCTTAAATATACTTTATTCACATACATATATATATATATATATATCCCTGCTATTTACCCATAGCTGGGGGGAAGAAGAAGAGGATTCATACCTTTTCCAATGGTATTAGCACGTAAGTGAATGTAATGGATTTGACTGGATTTCAAACTAGGTTCTCTGATTCCTCAATCCGAGGCGCTATCCATTACTCTACCATGCCAACTGGTCTAGGAGAAGGACAACTGTGAGTTCAAAACCTGTGGAGGGTCGTTTGGGGACCAAGGGGCACGTTGTGCACCAGGTCTCTGTATTCAGCCCATCAAAAAGTGTGGTTGGTTCTGCACAAAGCCTTCACCATTATAATCAAATCTTACGTGCAGGTTGTCTGGCTGCTGGCTCCTTGGAACTGAGTTGCCTGACCTTCTAAAAAACATTGACACCTCAAACACATTGTGGCCTCGAGATCCCTCGTCTTGGGACTCTGTCCGATTGAGAGGTGACAATCGAAGAATCCACGATATATATATATATATATATATAGCAACTTAATATAAATTATATTTCTTTACATTAATACTGTATAAAAATGTTTTTACAAATAAGTCATATTTGGAAACAGTACTATTCACTTTCTTTCAATTGTGTTAAGGTCTTAGTATATCATTGATGTACTAATGCTTATAGTGGAAGTTGGAGAGTAGACAAGACAAAGATATTTCTTCTTTCTTTCCAAGCACCATATTAAAGCCTCTTATTTACATTTGGACTATTGTCCTCATCTTTGTTGTTGCCACAATATTTCGGATGTTGGGCCTTCCAAACTTCCCCAGGTGTATATCAATCTGGGCAACCTACAGGGAATTCTGAACTGAACACTTTATTTAATCTAAGTGGGTAGACAGTTCTCATTCCACTACCCATGTCTAGGGATATCTCCTCTAGTTCTTATTTTTTGTACTGTTCAGTTATTGCTTGTCTTGTTTCCACAGAGTTCAAATATACACTACTTGGCCCCAGGATTGAAACCACAATTACTAAATTTACCACCGGTACTAGAAATAAGAACAAGACAATATAGTTCTAGACATGGGCAGTGAAAAGGGAACAGTCAACCTCCTTAGATTAAATAAAGAGTTCCGTTCAGAATTCCCGGTAGGTGACCCAGATTGATATACACCTGGGGAAGGCCGGAGAACACAACATCCGAAATGTCGTGATAACAACAACAAAGATGAGGACAACAGTCCAAATATAAAGTGTAAATAATGATAACACCTCATCCAAGGAAATTAATTCCCTGTACGTTACACAGATTGATATATACCTGAGGAAGGCTGGAGCGCACAACAGCCGAAACGTTGTGATGACTATAGTCTGAATATAAATAACATAAATTCAGAAAGAAATTAAAGCCTTCGAGCTAATCTGGTCTTACGCGGGACAGATGTTCTGCTAATTGTGCAGGGTGTAGCAAAAATACCTCCCACATTGTTATGGTGAAACACACCTAGTCTATAGATAATAGACTCTCCCACCTAATATAAGTAGGAGTCAGTGAGGGTCGACAGGAGTCGAATATGAAAGTAGTCAGCTATCACAACTAGATTACTCTGCGTAATACTTATTATAACAAGTTCCTAACGTTTTTGTACGTTGAACCTATTTAGGACCGAATTTAGTCCAAATACAGTTTCCCCTGAGGAAATAACTCTACAACACGCATTTTACGCTGTCACCTGTATAGTGCTAGAGAACTTAGGGAAGTGACAATGGTCTCTTCATCTAGCTAATGTCTTACCATTTTTTTTTCAGATACCATCGTGGTTTGGAATGGTGTATAACGTGTGTTTTTTTAAATGTTTCTTTTAAAACATGTGAATCTGTAATTGCAACACAAAGAGCTTTTTGTATTCATTTCATGTTACGTTGGCCTGATGCTGTTCTGGTTAGAAAATCAATACAGCTAGGAATTGAAAATTTCAGGGCCACAGGTTCGGCACTTAAAAGAAAGCCTCCCTGAAAGACCTCGAACCTCAGGTTGATGGAAAACTTTAGAAATCGTCTGCAACAGCGTAGGGCTAACAGAGACCACTATTTTGAGGATTTTATTTTCAAAAGCAAATGAATAAAATTTGTAGTCCTTTGTTTAAATAACGGTGAAATAAATTTTTTATAGCAGTTACTTTGGTCTTTTTGTCAATCTTTAAAATGTGGGAGGGAGGGATTTCTGCCACACAATTCAAATATGGAAGAAATATTTGTTTATTTTAATACTGTAAATATCATCATTTAGAATTGGTAGAATATTTTAGAATTAATTCTGTTATGAAAACCCAAATCCATTTGACCCCCTATCAGAAGCCAACGTTATCGCAAAACCTTTAGCTATCTTCAGGCTCAACAGAAAAGCATTCTTTTGATAACCTTTAATACTTTGCATTGGCCATTACTTTCCTTTCCACTGCATTACTTCATTTTTCAGTTCTGTTGCCATAGCAGGATATGACAACACAACTGCAAAATCCAAACACGTTATTGTTCATTCATCTGAATCACTTGCAGCGGTAGGATAGCATTTTAGCTTTGCAAAAAAAAAAAATCACCTCCAGAGGGTTAAAGGTTAATCAAGCAAGAGATAGAAATATCTTCATGAAAGAAATACAATTATTAGTCAAATAAATATCAACACTTCCGCTACTGTAGACGTACATATGCATCTTTTACAAAACAGAGTGCCTGCTGTTGATTTATATATACATTTACAAAACACTGTGAAATGCTGGTCTCTAGCTTTTGTGTTATGAACTAACGCTTAATGCTATTCCCAATCCAACGCAGACACAATAGCAGACACTGCAGCGCATTTTGTCATGCAACTTTGTGTAATTTCTAAGGAATTAATTGATTTCATCTTTAATCTGACATTACTTATTATTACAGTGAACGTTAGGGTTTGAGTAGATGCCCTGAATCAATCCCCGTTTTCTTTCTTTAATCGATAATGCAACACTGCATTATTCCCTATTCTCCTTTCCACTGCATTGTTTTGCAAGCCTCCTCTACTGCTCTACTTAATTTCAGTCATGGTCATTATATGTTGCCATAGTGGGATATGACAACACAACTGAAAAATTAAAACATGCTATTATTCATTCATCTGAATCACTTGCAGTGGTAGGATAGCATTTTAGCTTTGCAAAACAAAATCACCTCCAAAAGGTTAAAGGTTAATCAAACAAAAGAAATGGAAAGATCTTTGAGCTGAACAGAAAACCTTCATTGTTTTGTTACTTTTTGGCTGACAGGCAGAAATAAAATTCTTCTCAGATTTTCATTCTCGATAACCATGGCTACAGGTAGATGGGGTTCATTTGATCAGGTGGGGATGAGACATAGATTTTTGGAATTTCTAAAGGCTTTTTATTTTTTTTTTATAGATGTTTTTCTTGAATTTCTTTTTCTCTCTTGCCTGCAACAAAATTCCTGAAACATTTCATTGGTGTTCCCCAATATTTTTATTTTATTTTTCAAACTGTTTATATTTCCCGGGAAGTTGTTTTAAAATTTGGTCTTTATCCAGCGGACAAATGCCAGTTAAGGAGAACCCAACTACAAGATTTTCCTGAGAAAGAGTTTTCATAAAATGTTTCAGAAAAGCGGGAAGATTTCCTTTGGGAAAAGCCGCAGTTGAAGACTTTTCTGTCATCCATGAATTCAACACATTATACGAGGATTCTTTAAACTTTTTAAACACGGGGGTCTCAAGCGGCTGACATACATGAGAAGAATTTGGCGGCAAGGTTACTAACCGTATGTTATTTTCCAATGTCGCTTTGATTACAGCCAGCGTGAAGTAACTCCCAAGATTATGACCGATCAAAACTTTTATTCCGTCAGACTGAGAAGTCTTCAGAAAAACATTAAAGAACCAATTTTCAAAATTCTTTGAATCAAAACGTCCACTATTGCTAACATCGTAAACAGCATTTATCGGGCCATCCTCTGTCCAACTTGGAGAGAGTTCTTTCCCTTGAAACACAACCATTGGTGGACAATATTTCCCAGTAGCGTTTCCCGCAAACATAATACTTACACGCTCTTTTGTTGTGTCCGGTTTTCGTTCAATTTCATCTCTGTATTTGCGCCGAGCGATGGTTGTCTCACAGTCGGGTTCGAAGATGATGTTCATCTCATCATAGCTATAAATTCTGTCTGGCGGAATGCTTTCAATAAACTCTGACAGCATCTCAAAGTATTTACTGGTTATTTCTTTCGTCAGAAAGGTGCGGCTGTTCTTCACATTGGATGATATCTGTTGGCTCAAATCATGTCGTTTCATGAACATCCGAACCCAGTCAATCCCGGGAAGATTACCTCTAAATTTTGCATCAACAATTCCTCGTTTGTCTAAGTAACCTTTCACCATACAGCGAATATCGAACGAGTCAATCAGAATTCCGAAATCGATTAGAATGGAAACAAGAACGATCAATTCTTTCTCGGTCTGTTCACTTAAGCGAGGCTGACCCCCGGGTTTTCTTCGACATTCTGGCAATCCTTTGTAGTTTCTGTGCAGGGTAGCAAAGGGAATATTGAACTCCTGGGCGGTCTTTCGCAGTGACGACTGTCCAGTTTGTACTTGCTTTATTGCCAACTTCAAGTCTTCTTCAGTGTACGTACTTAAATATGGCCTGGCACCAGGTCGGCGTTGATATTTTCGAGGCATCCTTAGATCTGCGGGGGGTGAGAAAAGTAAAGACAATTTAAAAATTCAGTGGTTAGTTTTTAATTATCACAGAAAAAAAAACATATATTAAAAGACGAGCAAGAAATAAGAAAAATATGTTATGTTGATATCTGTCTGAATTTCTCGTAACTTCTTATTGATTGGCTACACCACACCCATCCAGTTTTGCCCACTGAGCCTTGTCTGCGGTGTTATGGTTTCAAGATTGTTAAATGCACATTAATCTTCAAGATTTGTCAAATTAAAAGATGTCTCCATCTGTTTGTGATTGCCTGCAAAATGGTTGGAATCATCGTCAGTAGCATCTTCCCAATTCTGAAAGTTGAGTCTACAGTGACAAAGTTTGGAGGCGATTTTATTGCTGTTGCCATGGAAAGTGCTTGGACAAACTACACATCTTGGTTTGGTTTGGTTTATTTTGTTTTACGGCATCTCAACCTCAATGGGTTATTTAATGCCGACAACATTTTTAGGATAGATTCGTATGAATAGAATATGTATTCTTTGGTTTAAATTGGTTTGGTTTATTTTGTTTTATGGCATCTCAACCTCAATGGGTTATTTAATGCCGACAACATTTTTAGGATAGATTCGTATCAATAGAATATGTATTCTTTGGTTTAGATTGGTTTGGTTTATTTTGTTTTACGGCATCTCAACCTCAATGGGTTATTTAATGCCGACAACATTTTTAGGATAGATTCGTATCAATAGAATATGTATTCTTTGGTTTAGATTGGTTTGGTTTATTTTGTTTTACGGCATCTCAACCTCAATGGGTTATTTAATGCCAACAACATTTTTAGGATAGATTTGTATGAATAGAATATGTATTCTTTGGTTTAAATTGGTTTGGTTTATTTTGTTTTATAGCATATCAACCTCAATGGGTTATTTAATGCTGACAACATTTTTTATTGCTGTTAATATTTTGTTTTGTCAAAAATCTGTTTCTAATAATATATTTCCTTCAAAATTGTATTGCTGGTAATAATTTTTTTCAAAAAAGTCTTGCTGGTAATAGTTAACTATTTGCCCATAGCTGAAACCCTAACAGGTGCTACCACCCAGCACCAGGGTGGACCTGGGAACACCAGCAATTAAGTGGTGGCTCCATACTCCTCAATTCTCCTGATCAGAGGCCTTGCTGCTGGACGTAGTTTAACGTCTTACCCAGGACGGCACTTCTTGGTTCTGCCAGGTGCAACCTTCATGGCTAGGACTTGCGATGTCACTTACATAGTAGCAGACCACCAACGTTCCCTCCATATTTCATTGGTGAGAAGTAAGTTCCACTCAAACAGGTTCTTCCTGTGAACCATTGCCTGATGGAACCACCTCCCAAGAGGATGCTTCCCTGATCACTACAATCTTAACCTGTTCAAATCTAGAGTTAACCATTATCTTCTCCTTCTATTCATATAAACTACCCCTTAACATAAACATCTGCCTCGAGTGGCTCTCGAGGCCTGTACAGGGTGAGCCCTACTGTATAAAAAAAAAAAAAAAAAAGATTCTGGCAGGAGCAGAAAGACCAGAAGGCCAGGCATCACAGGAGTCAGGGGAGGGGATTCTGTAAGGCTGAGAGAGAGCCTGTGTTCCATGTTGTCTAAGATGGCTGCACCACAGTAACAGACACTGACTCGGAGCTCTGTTGTTCCGTGGTTCGACTGAATATAGAAAGTAGTGTCCTGACTTGAGCCTCGTTGCCATTCGCTCACAGTCGTGGAGCAAATGACGAGGGTCAGTTTCCTGCTTCAACTTCTCAAATCGGGAGTGGACTGTCACTCTGATGTAAGGCGAAACAATGCCACTAGAGTAGCAAGTAGAGGTAATCGACTTTGGTTGGCTTGAGGATTTATCATTATTTACACTATTTACACGCGGACTATTGTCCTTATCTTTGTTATAGTAGCCACAATGTTTTGAACGATGTGCTCGTCAATCTTCCTTAGGTGTTGTATATCGATCTGGGTCACCTACAGGGTATGAATTTCTGGTACAATGAGTTATCATTATTTATACTATTTACATTCAGACTGTTATCCTCATCTTTGTTGTTGTTATCACAACCTTTCAGCCATTGTTCTCTCCAGCCTTCATATGGTGTATGTTGAACTCAGTGTAACTCTACAAGGGTAGACTATTCTGTTTCTACAGAGTTCAAGTACACACTGCCTGGCCCAGGGATTGAACTCACAATTACTAGGTCACCAAATCTACAAACCAATGACCACAAATCCCCAGAGATTAAACAAAGGATTCAGTTCTGAATTTCCTGGATCGACATACAGCTGATGGAATCCATTCGCTACAGATTATCTGGATTGATATAAACCTGATGAAGGCCAGACAGAACAATGGTCGAAATGTTGTGCTAACAACAGCAGAGGACAATAGCCTGCATGTAAATACTGTAAATAATGATAAATCCACACCCAGAAATTAATTCACTTTAGGTTATCTGGACCAATATAAACCTGATGAAGACCAGAGAGCACAATAGCTGAAACGTCATGTTAACAACACAAAGATGCAGATATGCAGGCTATCTGCACATATTGTAAATAATGATAAATCCTCATTCCAGAAATTCAGACACTTAATGA
This sequence comes from Acanthosepion esculentum, assembly GCA_964036315.1. Taxonomy (NCBI): domain Eukaryota; kingdom Metazoa; phylum Mollusca; class Cephalopoda; order Sepiida; family Sepiidae; genus Acanthosepion; species Acanthosepion esculentum. The sequence goes on from OZ038518.1 coordinate 16,185,527, forward strand.
CCCCTGTAAGTGTTAGTGAATTTTTTTACTTCTACATTTCATAATAATGGTAACAAGCATGTCTTAGAGATTTTAGCAGAATAACCAATTTCACTTATTAGGTGAACCAATAATTAAAGTACCCTTTTACATTTACAATCAATTCGGGTGCTGAAAAGTTCTCAGTTCGACTTCCTAAAATAAGACCAAAACTTTTCAAAAATCTCTCTTGGTTGAGTCAAGAGCTTTTCAGCACCTTAATATAGAGTTCTTTTAAGCCTCTGTTAGTACTGTGGGGAGGGGTTCATCCCAACACCTCCTCAATCTACACCTAATTAAAATATCTAGTTCCGTGCTTAATTTTCTTGTTATATATTGTCTTGAGCATTCTTTTATAGAATAAATAGTTTTATTCTGAAGGCTAATATAAAAAAAAAAAATGTAGTGTGTACTGTGACTCTGCGGAAACTATGTGAGCAATAACTGGGCAGGGCTAAAAATAAGAACAAAACAAAATATCCCTGGACATGAGCAACCTAAAGAGAAGTCTGTCCCTGTAGATCAGGATTTCCTAAACTGGGCGATATCACCCACCAGTGGGTGATTTCAACTGTTGGGTGGGAGATATTATAAGATTGGATATTAAAAAGGTATTTCAACATATGTTGCCCGCAAAAAAGTATTCAAAGGAGATATGCAAAGGACCTGTATAAAAAAAACCAAAAAAACAGAAGGCTAAATAGAAGTAACTGGGTCACATCGCTAAATAAGATATAGCAATCCCGACCACAATGAATATTTGGGTATTTTGTATAATTTTCAGAAAGGTCATTAATATTCAAGTAGTTCTTCAGACAAAATAAGATTTATTTTCGGATATAAGTCAGATAAGGGAAGATCAAGAAATACAAAAAATATATTCACTGAATTTTTATATATTATTTAACTTATAATCAAGAAATAACTCTGAAAACATTTTATTTATTCATAAATTTATAAAAATGTCTCGGAAAATTTAAATAATGACAAGTGAGTGCAATTAGAAATGTTGAAAAAGAAGACACTTGCCAGACATTTCTTTCAAGCATCTTGAGGACTAATAGCAAAAATGGTAAATACAATTTATTTATTAGTTTATTGAAAAGAATAGAGTTTAATATATTTGTTGTTGAGAAAAAAAGAATGTGCATAAATCTAGTTTGGATGTTTTTATTAAAACTCTAAAAATGACTTTTGAAAAAAGAGTCAAAATTGCCGAGAAAGTACAGCATAATAGCAGTGCCAAGAAAAAATAAATGTCCTTTTGATAGACTGTTTTTTTTTTTCTGGGTATGTATACTACAGTTCAAAAGTTTGAAGCCAACCCCAGAATTAGCATGGTATGAATTTGAAATGAAGAGTTTGATAAAAAAGAGCTTTTAAGAATTATTGAAAAAAGAATGGAATCAATTATCAAGCTTATATTTTGAGAAACGTTTGCAACAAATGCCAAAAAGTTGTGCTGCAGTAATCAAGGCTAAAGGAGGATATTTTGACGAGAGCAAAATTAAATTGCAAAATGATTTTTTCTTTTTGCCATAATAAAATTTCTAATAAAAAATCATGTCTCACTTTTTTTTAATCATGTATAATAATTTTCTTAAAGTACAAAACAACTACTTTTTGGGCCAATTTAAAAAATTAACAGAGGTGGCCTCAAACTTTTGAACTGTAGTGTGTGTATGTGTGTGTGTGTATATATGTTACTTTTCTAGCACTTCTTGCTTGTGGAACTCCCTTCTGGTTTCATGGTTTCCAGCTAATTTTAATCTGCAAAAATTTAAATGCAATGTCAATCACTATCTACAGTCCTCCTGATTACTCTTTTCTCTTCCCGATCATTATTAATGTTTCTGTTCCTAATTCTTCCACACTCTGTAATTCCTTGTGTCTTAGTGGCTTTATTGCCTTGCATGGGGTGATACAGATTAAAAAATTCAATTTTAGTACCACATTATAATAAAACAAGATTGGGATCATAATTTAATATTTAATGATTAAAATCTAATAAAATAAATATAATCTAAGGCACCTTTCGACCAACACTTCATCAGAAGTGTTGTAACTATTTACACTATTCACATTGTTTGGACTTTGTCATATTCATGCTTTGGCTGTTGTACACCCAGGCCTTCTTCAGGTGATATACATTGGAATTTCAAACCAAACCCTTTATATAGTCCATGGTGGTAGATTGTTCTAGTTCCACATGCCGTGCCTTTTTTGGATATCTCAGTTTCAGTTAATCCCCTTTCGTAACTCAACTCTCCAAGTTTTTGTTCACCTCTGCTGTCGCTAGGTATTGAACTCGCAACACCTTAGGTCAAGTCACTTTTGGATTACTTCAAACAACACTTTTGTGTCCTTGGGAATGTGGAACGAGAACAATCTATCCCCAGTGCAAAATTCCAACATGAAGAAGACCAGAGCAGACAATGGCCGAAACGTTGTGACTATGATAATAAAGATAAGGACAACAGTCCAAACAATTTGATGTGTTCTGAATTTTTTTTTTTTTTTTGCTAAGCTCTGTTATTCTTATTGGTTTGCAAGGGTCAATGGCTCCCGACATTACCTGCCATATGTCAGAATTTGTACGGATTCAGGGAAGGTGGCATCACAAGGGCAAATTCATTAAAACAAAAAAAATTAAGAGTCTATAATTCGACCATTCGCCCTTGCATAGAGTATTGCTGCCATATATGGTCTGGGGCCCCTGCTGTTTGCCTCGGGGTTCTTGATAAGATCCAGAGACGGATAGGCAACGTGATTGGCCCTGATCTGTCATCTCGTCTGCAGTCGCTCTCTCACAGACGCGATGTTGCCTCGCTCTGCCTTTTTTACAAGTACTTCCACGGTAATTTCTCTGAGGAGTTGCGTTCGCTTGTCCCCAGGCCTCGTGAATTTAACCCCCCACCCCACCAGGCTGGCATCCCGCTCCCACCCCTACACCGTGGAAACTGTTAGATGTAGACGTCTCTTCTACTCCAATAGCTTCATGTCTCGCACATCTCGCCTATGGAACTCCCTTCCCTATTACTGTTTCCCTGACAAATACAATCTCCAACGGTTTAAGTGTAGCGTCAATCGACATCTCCAGTTGCCTTGATCTATCCACTTCCCTTCTCCACATCCTTTCATTTCTCATTCCTATCTGCTCTCGCTCCGGATCTTTTGTGGCCCCCTTGCCTTGATCGACCCACTGTCTTTCTCTTTCTCCACATCCCCTCCCTTGCCACTCCTATCTGCTCTTCCTTCAACCCTTCTTTAACCCCTTGCGTGATAGTGGCCTCCGGCCTTGCTTGGGGTGATATGATTAAAAAAAAAAAAGAAGCTATATATGAGAGAGAAACGAGAAGATATGGAACTGAAAAAGATATGTAATGTTATCAAAGAAAGATTGTTCTTGGCATTAATTATCCCTATTGCTACCTACACTGAATAAACATGTCGCCTAAAAGATGAACAGTATAGGAAAATTCCTTGTCTTTGACAATAAGAACCTTAGAGCAGGGGTTACCAAACAGTTTTGCATCATCGCCCACTTTCACATGGGAAAATTTTCCACAGCCAAATGTATAATAAATATCCAAATTCATATCAAAATTGTTTGTTAAATGTTTGTTACTGGTTCATAAACTGACTTTATGTTGTAGTAAAAAATACCAAAGGGAGGTAACAAATAATACAGACTTATACTGCTATTACCATATTAAGGAACAAATGAAAAATACTTGCATTATTTACATTATTCGGACTGTTATCCTCATCTTCATTGCTACATTCACAATGTTTGAAGAAGGCCGCAGCATACAATGGCTGGAACGTTGTGAATATAGCAATGAAGATGAGGATAACAGTTTGAGTAATGTAAATAATGCAAGTAATCATAATACCTCATCTCAGATTTATAGACAGATACAAAAATGAAAAAAAACTTGACCATTGAAAACAATATATATCATTTCGTTATATGGTCAAGGTAAATTTTATGATTCTGGTTAGCAAAAATAAACAATTTTTATCAATTATAAAATTAAAAAGAATATACCCTACGAGCAACTAAGAAAAATTCAGCATATATTTTTTTGGTTTTTCTTCGTCTTCCCTTATCAGATTTATATATAAAAAAGCAAACGAAAAAAAAAAACAAAACAAAAAACTCATTTCATGTGAAGAAATATTTGAATGTTAATGACCCGTTTATCAAAACTATAGAAAATGCCAAAATATTCATTGTTTGTGGAGATATTTATATCTTATCTTGGAATGTGACCCAGTTATTCACAATTCGTCTCCAGTTTTTTTACTTTTTTTTATTTATACAGGTTCTTTGTATGTCTCCTTTGAATATTTCTTTTTTTGGGGGGTAGCATATGATGAAATACCTTTTCAATACTCTTTAAACTTGTATCGCCCACCATTTACTATTCAGTTGCTCATTAGGGCAGGGGGGCGGTTTTGGAACCGTGGTATTGCACTCAATTTCAAAATTGGGGTTTCACATGATAAATAACATCACAAAATATTTTTTTTCAAATTGTTACCGTTTTTTGAGGAAACGAATTTAAAGATTAAGTTTAGATTCAAAATCATAGCGTTGGAATTTCCTTCCAATGATCAGTGAAAGCCTTATCGCACAGACTTTAAATTTATAATTTACTGAAACTTTACAAATAGTATACGGACAAGATGCATGGCACAAGGACATTATTACTAAATCATTGTGCCAACAAATAAGACCTTCATTTGCTTCAAAGGGAAATTATATTAAACAATTTAGCTAGATTATGATGTAATATGTTATACAGTGCAGGAATTTTATCTTATCATTTTGTCTTATAATTTGTGACCAGAAGTATTATGGTGTTATATACAGTTTTATCTAATTTTTGTTTTTATTAATTATTATTTAACAAATGATCTAACAAATCTTATTCATTGAGTAGCCTTTTTGTAACCTTTTACAATTTTTTTAACACAGATTTCACTTATCTAATACAGTAAAAAAAAAAATTATATTTTGCTTGTGGTGAGTCCTAATTAGAATTCTGGTTTGAATATATTTTCCTTTTAATGTATCTAAATACAAAAGGTATCAATTTTATTTGAATTTAATCTTGAAATAATAACATTTTGAAGTCAATTTGTAAACAAAAACCTGCAGAAATTAAGAATTTTGGTACATTTTTTTCAGATGATCTGTAAAACAAAATGCTCAAAAATTGGTAAAACCTATGAATCTAATTTTTGGTGTCAGTATTTATCACATCAAACCCCAGCTTTTACCCTGAGTGCAATGTTGATTTTCTAAAGAGAAAAAAGAAAAAAAGTGAAAAAAAAAGAAAAAAAAGAAAAAGTGAAAAAAAAAAAGTGAAAAAAAAGTGAAAAAAAAAGTGAAAAACAAAAAGTGAAAAAAAAAAAAAAATCAACCTACCCTAATTAATAAATTTAATTATGATGTAATATGTCATACAGTGCAGGAGTTTTAGTGCGATTTTCAATAAACAATGAAAATTTAAAATATTTTGTCTTATAATTTGTACCCAGCAGTTTTATGGTGTTATATATACATTTATCTATTTTTCATTTTTATTAATTATGATCAAAAAAATGATCTAACAAATCTTATTTATTGAGTAGCTTTTTTGTAATCTTTTACAATTTTTACTTATTGAATACAGTCAAACTAAAAATACATATTTTACTTGTATTGATTCCTAATTAGAATTCTGGTTTGAATATATTTTCCCTTCAATGTATCTAATACGAAAAATATCAACTTTATTTGGATTTATTCTTGAAATCGTAAAATTGTGAAGACCATTTGTAAACAAAAATCCGCAGAAATGAGGAATTTCTGTAAATTTTTGTTCAGGCTATCTTCAAAGTTAAATGCTCAAAAATTGGTAAAAGCTATGAATCTAATTTTCAGTGGTTGTACTTATCACATCAAACCCCAGCTTCTACCCCAAGTGCAATGTTGATTTTGTAAAAAAAGTGAAAACTCAACCCCTGCCATATCACTCACTCACAAAGTAACGTCTTTTCTTAATACATTTATTAACTGCTGTTTGTTTAAATTCTCGGTTTTGTTTCCTGTTTTTTTTTTTTTTTGACCCGGACTCCTATGAACCCCCCAAATATTGTTTGCAGGACAAATCTACCAGAAGGCATGATATGATAATACTTTCCATTCCTGCAATAGAACTGGTAAAATCCTTGACTTAGTAAAGAAGAAATTGTTTGGCTATGGAGTTTGAAGGAACCACTCCAGTTTGGTGCATCAAGAATTTAAAAAAGATTTTATCATAGCAAAACCAAGGAGTAGAACTCCCAAACATTGGAAAGACGAAATTAAAAAAGACGCCAATCTCTCTCTGCTCACAGCAGGAAGAATAGCAAAAGTTAGAGTAGTTGGTTGGTTGATTTGCTTAAAGGCATATCAACACCTTATGGGTCATTTAAAGCTGAAATTTAATTTTCTTGAGAGCTTTGAAGTAATAAAAATATGACATACGTTATTCTGCTTTCACAATAGAGTACATGGTAGATGATACTCAGCTTTTGTATATATACATTTGTGTAGACACAATTACTAGAGATGTTGATATGTGTGTTTTTATGTTGATTTTTTAAAGTTATTTTAGAATACAATCTATTTGTTTGTTTGTTTGGGGTTTTATGGCATATCAACCACTATGGGTTATTTAATGCCAGATCCAGTATTTACTAAATATATCAAAAACGTATAGCTGGCAACATCATTGTTTTCAAAGCTGGCAACATCCTTGTTTCAAAAAAGTGTAGTTGGCAACATCATTGTTTCAATGTGCTGGAAAAGACCTGGAAGTTCACTATTTTCCCATAGCTGGGACCCCAACAGGTGCTACCACCCCAGGTCAGGGTGGACCTGGGAACACCAGCAATTAAGAGGTGGTTCCACGCTTCCTCAAAACCTCCTGATCAGAGGCCTAGCTGTTGGATGCAGTTTAACGTCGTACCCAGGACGGGAATACAATCTAAGAAATTGTAAGATATTACATGGATCAATGTCATTTGTTGGTTGATCTTGTTTAACGACTTCTCAACTCCTATGGGTTATATAATGCCGAAATCTAAATAATTTGAACACAATTTTATGGCTTCAATTACAGATAACATGTATTGTTGGTCATTCTGCTATAAAATGTATTATTGGTAATCTATCTCTTTAATACTAAGAGTGTGTGATTGCGTGCTTCTGTGGTGCATACATCTCATGCAGAATGATTTAAGTTAACCTAATTTTTAAAATATTTTAAGTGAATAAGATTTTAAAATACGAGTTTATACAGTAATTTTATTTTAACTTTCTTCAAACAATTTTTTTAAATTAAAATATTTCTACATTAAAGACAGACAAAAAGAGATGCCGCTTTGCTGTTTCGTCCAGTTGTTTGTAGAGAAATTATTTATATTTCAGCTTTCTTTAAACAGACAATATTTTAGTTTTCAAGTGGATATGATTTTAAAATATTTTTTGGCATATTAAAAAAAATATTTTTAAGTTAATCTGATTTAAAAAAAAATCAGACTATATAAATTTAAGTGCAGTCTGAGATTAGCAACAAGGCCTCATATGTAGCCATAAATTCTATGCTGACAGTTTCTTTTCTCACACTTCTCACTTGTGGAACTCTCTTCCGGCACCATGCTTTCCGGACGACTTTGATCTTTAAAAATTTAAATGCAATGTCAATCGTTATCTACTCTCTTCTTGATTAATCTTCTATTGTTCTCACTTCGTAATTTTTTTATTAAGACAATAGTGTCCATAATACATCTTATTCATAAAAGCAATTAAAAGCTTTACTAATTAAATAATGTCTTAGTTTGATTGCATTTTTTATTTTACGATTCAGTCCCATTTTACAAAAAGAAATTAATGACTTAAATTCTCCAAACGGTTCTTCTTTTACCTAATATAAGAAATTAATTGAGCAAATCAAAATTTAATTTTTTGAAATTTCATAAAATTAAATGTGTGTGTGTGTGTGTGTGTGTGTGTGTAGGGGGGGTAACAGATGTTAAATATATATATATATATATATATTTACCAAGAGTTTCTAAAAAAATTTCTAAAATAATTTCATTCATTTGTGAATAAGTCCTTGAAAGTTTCCTTAAAATCCAACAATTATTTGATTTTTGCAAAAATTTCAAAATCAATGTTTTCTTTCATAGTAAAAGATTTTCAACATTAATATATATAAAAATATATCAAAAAATTATACTAAAAAATAATTAATATATATAAATATTAAAAAATTATATCAAAAATTAAATATAAAAAATCTATTAAAAAAATTACATTACAAGTAATTAATATATATTAAAAATTCTATTAAAACTTAATACATGCAAAAATTCTATTAAAACTTAAATAATATGTGTAAAAAACCTATTTAAAAATTACAGGTTAAATTTACTTTGTCTCACAGCTAATAAAAAAGAAAAAGAAAATTGTTAACCAAAATTTCGAATATTAGGATTAAAAAATATAATTAAATAATAAAATAATCCTTTGGTTTTACTTTCCTTTTACTCATAAAACTTTATTTTTATTAAGTTCGGGGCATTTTTTGAGCATGGTAATCATTTTTTAGCGAATCAACCTATAAAATGGCATGTTAATTTTTGCTGTTAATTTACAAAACATATTGATCATTAGGCAAACAAAGCACTAAATTTATGTCAGTCTTTATGTGTTGTTTAAATTAAAAACAATAATTTTAATTTTATCGTCTGTTTTAAAATCGGCTTGTATCGTCTGTGTCATTTTGTGTGTCAAACAGATGACATTTACGTTCCCTCTGATATTTGGTTGAACTTACTTTTTTTTTAACCAAAGACTCCAGATTGTTTCATTAACAGTTTAAAACTGAAACAGAATCAATAATTAAATAAAAATGCTCCATAGTACAAAAAACCTAAGTTATTGTATGCTTCTTAATTGTTTAGTTTAACATATCAAACTTACGACCTTTTAAAATAAATTCCATGAACTTTACGGTTACCCCTTATTTGAAATCCACGTCTTCTCTCTTAGGCTTTTTTTTTCTCTTTACTTTACCAAACAACAGAAGCCTGAAGAAGGTCGGAGAGTTTGAAAGTCGAAACTATGAATAATAATGAAGATGGTGATAAATAACAGATAAATTTGAATAGGGGAAAATAGAAAAAGAAAGTCAACATTTTATTATATATTGTATAAAAATTCACGAATGGAAATAAAATTATTGAATTGACAATAAAAAAAAAACATCTGAAATTTAACAAAAAAATCTTTAATTAATTAAATCAATTTAAAAAGCTTGTTTATTTTTAAAGTTAATAATCTTTTTTTTTTATCAATCTCGATATCTAAAACAAAAAAAAACAAAAGAACTTTTGATCTGTTAAAAAACAACAACAAAAAAACTGGAAATAAATCTCCTAAATTTCCAGTAGCTTCTGCTTACCGTTTTTTCAAGACACACGGAAGCTTTGGAATTTGTGGGCTTCGTTCGCCTTTTCTTCTTAGTATAAAGGATTTTTTTTATAAACAAAAAATGAAAATGACGTACAAATTTGTCTTGGTGTTGAAATTGCAATATTTGTAATTAAATCTTCCAACTCAAAGAGAGAGGAAAAAAAACAACCTAAATCCAAAAACCGGTGACAAAGATCAAAGTCCCTCCGTTAAAATAATACTTTCAGTTCTAAAACAATATAAATATAACCTATTTTAAAATAGCCAAAGAATTATTGTTTTTAGAATTATATTTAATTTTATGAGTGATAATCAACTATCTTATTTCACAAAACTATAATAATATCTCGGAATAGATTTTGATTGATAGTTATTTACGGAATACTAAATCAAGGGGACACATTAGTTCTTCACCGTCTTCATATATTTCATCATGAGTGTATCTGCCGTCTTTCCGCGTGTTAAATTGAATAATGGTATTTTTATGCCTTTAATTGGATGTAAGTATTATTTACTATTGAATATAAGGGAAATACAAACATGTTGAAAGAAATCCCTGTTTATTCTGCAGAATTATGATTAACAAATCTTGATATAGAAAGGTGGGGCAAAATAGGCCAACACTGTACATTTGCTTTAAGTGTATTGTTAATGGTCGTAGTTATTTAATTAAATCTAAAGTGTTTTTCTTGAATTTTGCCTTGAAATGTATTTCTCTTATTGTTGGAAATATTTTTAAAAAAAATAGGCAATCGTATGGTATAAAATCAAAAGTAAATATTTATCTAGATTTATCAGTAATTAAGAGCTGAATTTAAAATTTCCAGTACAAGGTGAGTCAAAAAATAATTACTGCCCTAATTTTCTTTTCTTTATATTAACATTTTATAAATGCTAGCATATTTATGCTTGCAAAAAAAAAAAAAAAAAAAATGGTGCTGTCTGTGTTTAAAGATGAGAAAACCACAAGTATTTTGAAGTACAAGTTTTTTGTTACTTATTTCCTCTATCTTGGCATTTCCTTAAGACATCTGTGGTGAGTGTGAAATAATAATATCTCACTTTAGTTACTCCCTTCAATTTTGACCCAGCTGAGAAAAAAAGACGAAAACAAAATCGCAAACCTATATGAAATTTTCCTTAGACCAATGAAAACCTTGTCTTCACAGGAATTGGCCATTGAGCCTAGAAAAGAAAGGAAAATAGCTAGTCTCTACAAAATCCTTTTTGATCTAAAATAAGGAAAAAAAATTAAATCAACCAGAGAATAGTGTCTGAAATCATGTGAAAAGATTCATTTCTGTTTAAACATTCAGATTTTCACCGGTGTCAAATTACTTGCTAATTATATTATTGGACTCAACCGAGAACTTGGCACTCCAAAGAACTTTATTTCATCAATCCAAGAAAGCTAAGTGTTTCAAAGTATCTATCTTCGTCTACTTTTGAACATATTATAGGTGATCCCATTTGACTTTGCTAAAAGACCGTCGCTAGGGGATGAGCCTTAAGCCTATAAATAGGCAAGACTTTTCTCACTCCTTCTCTTTCCTCTTTTATAACTCAGGCTATGAGATGTCATCACACATGGGGGGGAAAAAGTGTTCCTCATTGGGGCATATTCTATTCAATGTCTTGCTTTTCTCTTGTGACTTGTACTCTTTCACATGTGTCTATCACGTAAGCCTACGCAAACTTCATGCACACACATTCTCTAATTTAAATGCTTTATGAAACTAGACTTTAAATGTTTTCTTTGTTGTTTGTAAAAATTTTGTTAATACATGCATTGTCATTTGTTGTATATTGTTTTGTGACACACATTTATTACTTGGACTCATATTCAAGTCTGCAATAATTGTTACGGGAAAAATATACCAAGAGATACATGTTTTCTATATAAACACAACAAGCATTCCCACTACAGCATGCAACCATATATACCTTCTGTGAACAAGGAATTTTCTCATCTTTGTTTTAAACATTTTTGAATATTATTAAGTGTGTCAATTCGTAAATAAATTCCTTATCATGTTATGTCAAAATTTACCCATGTGTTTCCTTGTTAAGCGCCATTAATTGTTGTGGGTAAATCAACTGTTCATTTTAACCCTTAAGCCGCACACCACTCAATGTGTACAACATTGAAATTTTATTGGTTATGTTACAGTATTAAAAAAATAGATATTGATGTAATATGGGGTTTGTATTATACTCAGAGATGTAATTTATTCCCTGATTTTAGCTTCAGGAACACGTGGCTTGTAATACCCTTGTTAGGTTATATTTCTTTAAGATATTCCAACTATTAATATTTTTAAAAGATTTATGACAACTCAATATTGAATGAATAAAGTCATCCTTTCAGGAAATTTTGTACGTGATTAATTGCTATATTCATTTAAACCCCTAAGCCCGATGCCACTATATATGTACATTATATATATATATATATATATATACACACACACACACACATATATATGTGTGTGTGTGTGTACAACATTGAGATTTTATTGGATAATATGTTACAACTTAAAAAAATAAAAGTAGATATTGATGTAATATGGGGTTTGTATTATACTCAGAGATGTAATTTATTCCCTGTTTTTAGCTTCAGAAACACACGGCTTGTAATACCCTTGTTAGGTGATATTTCTTTAAGATATTTCAACTATTAATATTTTTAAAAGATTTATGACAACTCAGTATTGATTGAATAAAAAGTCATCCTTTCAAGAAATTGAAATTTCATACGTGATTAGTCGCCATATTTAATCATTCAAACACCTAACCCCACCACCAGTATATAGTTATTTTCCAAGTGTAGCTTAGATGTGGCACAAGGCCGAAAGTAGGTGTCACCCAGTGAGGATCAAACTCTCTACTCAGTCATAATTGTTCTAGATAGACAAGCTTGCTAACCATTACACCGCCTTGTACAACATTAAGATTTTATTGGATAATATGTTGCAACTTAAAAAAAAAATAGATATTGCTGTACTAAAGGGTTTGTATTATATTCACGGGTGTAATTTAGTCCTTGTTTTAGCTTCAGATGTATTTTAATTTATTCACTGTTTTTAACTATCAAGATAGATAAATGTTTCAAACTATCTCTCTTCGTCTTCTTTCAAATGTATGCAGCCACACATCCCTTTGGTAAGCAACAAATTCTTTAAATTTGTCTTAAACATTTTGAATATTATTTCGTGTCAGATAATTTGATCTGTTGTATTAGCATTTTTGCTTCATGGCAATTTGTTACAACTACAGACTTAAAAAATTTCAGATTTTTTTTTTTCCCGAAACGAGATACGGACACAACTTCATGCATGTAAATTCATAAATAAATTCCTTGTCTTGCTTTATTTAAATAACCCGTGTGTTTCCTTATCATTCTCAGTCTCCATTAATCTTCTTGCCATGGGCAAATCAATTATTCATTTTAGCCCCAAAGTCCCACGCCACTATACATCTTGGGTATCAGTTTGATATCTGAGATGCAAAACTTTTACAAAGCTTAGTTTAGTTCAGCAGTCTTAAACACGCAGCCTGTGGAGAGGCATTTTTATGACCAATATTTTTCCCAAATTTTAATAAAATTTCTATTCAATTAATAAATTTGTCAACATGCTCCTTCCATACTTTATTTGCATCAGCAGTAAGTGTAAATACTAGAATAGACAGCCAATCATTTTTAAGGTCATCAGGGTCTCTTCTAAGAAGCTGTCCAAGAATGAGAAGGAAGTTTGACCTCCCCACATTAACTACAAAATGAGAAATGTGTTTTGCAACAATGTCTTGTTCTAATTTTTTTTTTTTTCTTTTTTTATAAGAAGAAATAAATTTGACGACTTATATTGGGGGAAAATAGAAATAAGTATCAAAATTTTATATAAATTTTTTTGTAATATGCGTAATGTCCCCCCCCCCCCAAAAAAAATTGACATCATTTTGCAGTCAAATAACATAGCCAATTCTCACTCAAATGATCTCAAAATTTTAAGAAAATGTGTAAAAACAAAGTTGACTTTGTTCACTTATGTCAATTAGAATCTACCAGGAAGATGGATCGAACATGCCAGTGATAATGACAATGTGCTTTTGAAATGGCAACCATGTTTACCTGACTTGATACATAGCGAATTTTATTTTTATGGGGCTACGTGAAAGGACAGGTTCATATTCCCCTACTTCCTACAAGCTTAGAGGAACTCAAGACAGAGAATCACTGATGTACTTGTGAATGATGTTACACAAGACATGCTACAGCATGTTTGGCAGGAGCTGGACTACTGACTCGACGTGTGTTACAGGTGATGTGTGTATTGAACAGTTATGAAGCTTTGTGAAATTGATTATAAAATCTACATCCATTTGAATATCTTGTCCAAATTTGGATAAATAAATCTATTCTTGTTCGAACCTATTTGTGTTAACCTGGGACATTTAGTTACTCAGATATTCACATTTTAAATTATACCAATTTTTATACATATAGCCAGACTGTTTCATGCTAGACGCAATCATCAGGTCACCTCTAAGTGTTGGCTTCAATGTTTACTTATATATATATATATATAGAGAGAGAGAGAAATATAGTCTTAAGGTGTGCTATATTTATGGGATGAAGTGCTCAATATCAGAGGCTGAGCATGTGTAAATATAAAAGTGAACATTGAAGTCAACACTTAAAGGCGACAGTCTGTTTCATGCTGGATGCAATCATCAGGCCTGACGATTGCGTCCCGTATGAAACAGCCTGTCGCCTCTAAGTTTTGACTTCAATGTTCACTTTTATATATATATATATATATATATACACACACACACACACACACAAATACTTTAATGAAAATTGGCCTAGACCTTTCTTCCTTTTTTGTGACTACCAGTTTTTGTTAACCTAAATAAAGTAAAGATTAACTTTTAGCAGTATTTACATTAGTCGGACTATTGTCCTCATCTTTGTCGCCATATTGTCGGGTATTGAACTCACACTCTTTGGGTCTTGAGGACACATGGCACAGTGGATAAAAGCATTGGTTAGATCCAGTGACAGACCCAAAGAGTGTGAGTTCAATACCCGGTTAAGGCAGTGGAGAACTTTCAGAGGGAAAATTAGCAGGAGATAACTGATAACTGACATCCATCAAACATGGCTCGTGGAACTAGAACAGTCTACCCCAGTGATCAAAATAAAGGGTTCAGTTCGAAATTCCAACCACCTGAAGAAGGCCGGAGCGTACAACGGGCGAAACGTTGTGACAAATATGGCGACAAAGATGAGGACAATAGTCCGACTAATGTAAATACTGTACATAATACCTCATGTACCTAGCATTTGTTTGTTTATTTTCTTTTCATTGTCACACTGGGACAAGCATCAACTCCTACTCAGAGGATTTCTCCCACACAGCATTAGTTTTGGTGGAGAAAAGTAAAGTCTGACACTTTTTTTTAGCACACTTTATACATATTTTCTGAAGTGTTGCCAAATTTTGTGGTTACCCTATTGGTGGTACCTAAAAAGAAATCTCCAGTAATCTTTAACCTTTGTACCCACAATAAAACTGAGTGTCAAAATGTTGGGTTTTTCCTTGACACTGCTATTATTTTAACTACCTTCCCTCCTTCTGCAATATTTATTGTTTTAAAAAGTGATGATTAGAATTTTAATAAAATGCAAACATATGAAAGCTAATTTATTCATTTTTTGTTCTTGAGAATTTACAACAAAATATTAAACACTATTAGATTGTTTATTTACGAGAATAACTTTTATATTTACAATGTTCTAAAAATGCAGACAATACAATACAATATTTATCATTTATCAATTCATAAAGAAATAAATATGAAAATAATTTTATTTTTTTAAAATTAGCAACAATGTAAAATTATGTTTTCAGAAGATGAACAGGAAGGGAGGTAACCCCTTTGTGAGAGTTTCAGGCCTTGGATTACAAGATCACGATTATAAAAAAAAATTTGGAAATTAAAACAAGAATTAATTTGAGATCTAAAACCTCCCCAATGCCATCAGTTGTCAATTCGGTGTCTATGCTGAATCCACAAATATTTACTTCTGTCTTAATAGTAAGACTGATCAATTTGATAAGATCAAATCGGCAGCAGATCTCAAAAATGATTTACAATCTGCTGCTAACTGGGGCAAGGAATGGCATGTTAATTTTAACACATCCAAAAACAAAACATCTCTCTATTAATCATTTGAGAGACTTCTCTCTGCCTTCCATCAGTATGGCTGATGCTAACCTCCAGGAGACTGACTTGTTGCGCCTTCTCGGACTAATATGACATGAAGTGGAAAGATTATATTGTATCTTTAGTATCCCACTACCACTTCCTTATCAATGTATAATTTTGGACATTTTTGTGCAAAAAGTGTGATCAGAGCCTTCTCAGCTTAATAAATATTTTCAGGAAATATCAGCTTCTAATGGGTCAATGCTAACCAATCAGATCGTCTGCACGTGAAGAATAATTCTTCCCGCGCAGCGATCTTGATCCTGTCACATGATTACATTATCTATAAATAGCAGATATGTGTTTGCTCACTCTCTTTTCTCTTTTCTCTTTTACACTTCCAAATTCCTATGAAGATGTGATCTTCAGAATTCTCATCTCGACCATGACGGTCAGACATTAAAAGCATATTCACGCATGCACATATGTGCAAACTTTTTCAACCTACATTACAAACATACAGAACATTTCCAAACATGCAACAAGATCTTTTCTCTTTGAAATATTCTTCTAAAGCTACAGTTTAAAAATTAATTCAACTTTTATGAGTACAGATAAGAATATTCCCAGTTTAAGAGACATAACTCCATCAAATCTTTAACTTCTATGCATATACATCAACACACAAATAAATACAATGTTTTAAAACCATCTTGTTCCTTCTTGTATTTCATGCTTTGTGGTATTTTAAATTTAATATAAATTGTGCGGTCATGTTATTCATGCAGCTGTAAACAGACACCTACAATTGTCCATTCTTATTACCAAGTCACTACATTATGGTAACTCCAGCTTCTGAAACAAATAGACCACTACATATCTGCTGCTAAGGAAGTTGGTTCACTATGACGTGCAAGACAATTCTTCTCTCCAAAATCTATCTTAGAAATTTATAAGTCTACCTTTTGTCCATGCATTGAATATTGCTGTCACATCTGGTCTGGTGTTCCTGCTACACTTTTAGAGATTCTTGATAAAATCCAAAGAAGAATCAGCAATGTTCTTGGTCCTGACCTGGCATCTCTGCTTCAGTCACATTCCCACCATTGTAATATAGTTTCCCTGTGCCTTTTTTATAAAAAATTTCATGGTAGTTGTTCTGGCAAACTTTCCTCGACTTTATGAATTTAAGTGCAGTACTAGATTGGCATAATTTTACAGCTGAAATGGCTGGATGTAACTGTAAGTTCTAAGCTAACATTTCTTTCATGCTTTTTGCTTGTGGAACTCTCTCTCGGCGTCTTGTTTCCCAGTCAAATTTGATCTTCAAAAATTTAAATGCAATGTCAATCATTATTTTCTGTCTTCTTAATTCCTATTCTTTTATTATTCTCTACTGTCAGTAGTATTTTTTTTTAAACATACACTCTGTAACCACTTGCATCTTAGTGGCTTTATTGCTTTGCTTGAGATAAAATGGTTAAAATTTTTTAAAAATAAAACACTATGTGAAGAAAATGTATTATGTTCAGAAAATCATGTTTATTCATGTTGTGTTATAAAACACATTGTTGTGTTATAAAACACATTGATTATAAAATTCATTGATATAAAATTATGAATGAAAAATTTGTTGCTATAGTTATTTATAAAATGGTAAAGAAATCTTGCAGTCGAGATAATTAACATATTTTGATAATTATGTTATTTTTTGTTAATTTCTAACTAAATCAGGTTGAGATGATCGACAAAGAACACCATTGGAAAATTTGTAAACTTAAGAAATCAGCACATATGCTAGGCCACAAAAATCTCCTGAGCCGACCAAGCATAGAAATGAATACAATATAGGAACCAGTAATAAGGAGTGCCAGAGAAAGGTGATAATAACATCAAAAATTGCAATATGAGCTCTGGTAAAAATATGATATGATAACAACAAAAATTGCAATATGAGCACTGCTAAAAAAATGTTTGCTGAAGACATTAAGTTTATAATACCCAGAAATTCAAACATGGACACATGGCACAGTGGATAAAGGCGTTAGTTAGATCCAGTGACAGGACCCAAAGAGTGTGAGTTCAATACCCGGCTAAGGCAGTGGAGAACTTTCAGAGGGAAATTAACAGGAGATAACTGACATCCATTAAACATGGCACGTGGAACTAGAAGAGTTTACCCCAGTGAGCGAAATAAAGGGTCCAGTTCAACATTCCAACCACCTGAAGAAGGCCGAAACGTAATAAATATGGACAATATCGACAATAGTCTGAATAATGTAAAAAGAATTCTTTCTTTATAAAATTGTAAATAATAAACCATTATAAAAGGTAAATAAATATATGTTAATGAACAGACATCAAACATAAGGTATGTGTGTATTTATTAAGATAAACTAGCAGCATGACCTGGCGTTGCCCGGGCTTGATTAAAAAATTGTACAGCAATCGCTATCACTTGGCTTAAAATATTTTTACCCTTCTTTGCCTTTAAAAGAGTGCCCTTTACTGTCCTGATGTTGCTACATGCCTTACTTCTTGCCTATCTCAAACTGCAAATTTTTTCTAAGCTCTATACTAAATATTAAATCTGTTACGAAAAAAGAACTAAACAAAATGAACACAAAACGATCAGCTTTAAAAAAGGACTCGGATATATATATATATATATATATTTATATTTATATATATATATATATATATATATATATACTAGCAGCGTTGCCCGTGCTTGATTCAAAAATACAGCAATCGCTATCACTTGGCTTAAAATATTTTTTCCCTTCCTTGCCTTTAAAGGAGTGCCCTTTGCCGTGCTGATGTTGCTACATGCCTTATTTCTTGCCTATCTCACACTGCAAATTTTTTCTAAGCTCTATACTAAACATTAAATCTGTTACGAAAAAAGAACAAAACAAAATGAATACAAAATGATCAGCTTTAAAAAAGGACACGTAACTGGAAAAACCGAATGAAAAAAGAATGTTAACAACAAATACTTTTTCACAACCAACCCAGTTCTGCAGAATCAGAATCAACGTTGAGTTTAAGCAAGCGAATAAGCCAATTGGAGTAAAGTGCCATGCAGATTTAAATTTTTCCCACTTGTGACGAATGCAGCTATCGATTTTTTTTTTTGCATGCTAGCATGCTAGTTAACATTCGTGTCAGTCAGCTGTTGGCTCTCAGGCTGACCAATAGAATCTTCCTGCCTATTCGTGGCAGCCAGCTATAGGCTCTCACTCTGGCCAGTAGAAAATGGCTGCAAACTACATGAAAACTGCCATAGAAGCATGAAAAAATCGATTATTTCCACTATCAATGGGAGTTGGGAAATGCAAAGTCAGTTTTGGCATTTCCACTAACTTGGAGCATGTGCATGTAAATTTTGGTGCAAACCGTCAAAAAATGCGGCCATACATTCGTTACACGCACACACACACACACACACACACACACACACACACACACACACACATCCTGCCTTTTATAGATAGATTTCTTAGCTCTGTCTAATGACATTGAACAGTATTATGTCTACATCTCTTAGCTAAATTTGGTCCTTACTAAAGTTCATAGGCTGACTATGAAGGAGTGATGCTAGAGCTGTGAAATCTTGCAGGCATTCATTTCATCTCTTCTTATTAATAACTGCATTGTTTCTTTCCAGGTACGAGGGTGGGCTGAAAAGTTCATAGGCTGACTATGAAGGAGTGATGCTAGAGCTGTGAAATCTTGCAGGCATTCATTTCAACTCTTCTTATTAATAACTGCATTGTTTTTTTCCATGTACGAGGGTGGGCTGAAAAGTTCATAGGCTGACTATGAAGGAGTGATGCTAGAGCTGTGAAATCTTGCAGGCATTCATTTCAACTCTTCTTATTAATAACTGCATTGTTTTTTTCCAGGTACGAGGGTGGGCTGAAAAGTTCATAGGCTGACTATGAAGGAGTGATGCTAGAGCTGTGAAATCTTGCAGGCATTCATTTCATCTCTTCTTATTAATAACTGCATTGTTTTTTTCCAGGTACGAGGGTGGGCTGAAAAGTTCATAGGCTGACTATGAAGGAGTGATGCTAGAGCTGTGAAATCTTGCAGGCATTCATTTCAACTCTTCTTATTAATAACTGCATTGTTTTTTTCCAGGTACGAGGGTGGGCTGAAAAGTTCATAGGCTGACTATGAAGGAGTGATGCTAGACCTGTGAAATCTTGCAGGCATTCATTTCAACTCTTCTTATTAATAACTGCATTGTTTCATTCCAGGTACGAGGGTGGGCTGAA
Source organism: Acanthosepion esculentum (assembly GCA_964036315.1). Taxonomy (NCBI): domain Eukaryota; kingdom Metazoa; phylum Mollusca; class Cephalopoda; order Sepiida; family Sepiidae; genus Acanthosepion; species Acanthosepion esculentum. The sequence continues at coordinate 16,205,555 of OZ038518.1, forward strand.
AAGTTCATAGGCTGACTATGAAGGAGTGATGCTAGACCTGTGAAATCTTGCAGGCATTCATTTCAACTCTTCTTATTAATAACTGCATTGTTTCATTCCAGGTACGAGGGTGGGCTGAAAAGTTCATAGGCTGACTATGAAGGAGTGATGCTAGAGCTGTGAAATCTTGCAGGCATTCATTTCATCTCTTCTTATTAATAACTGCATTGTTTCTTTCCAGGTACGAGGGTGGGCTGAAAAGGTCATGGTTTGCTACTTAGCAAACACTGATATCACCTATTACCAGTTATAAGGCACTTAATTTGTTCAAACCTTTTAGTGATTAATTGTTCCAAATTCCTTTGTACATCTCCATTTTTCTTTTTCAGTTGGTACATACAAAACGCAAGGTAAAGATGTTATAGCAAGCGTTTTGGATGCAGCCTTTTCTGCTGGATACAGAGCCATTGGTAATTATCTTCCATTCAGTAACATCTCAGCCACTGATTTATAAATCATTCTTTTTTATTTAAATCAGTTCAACCCAAGCAAGACGATAATGCCACTAAGATGCAAGGGGCTACTGCAAGTTAAAGGGAATGAGAAGAGTTTAGAAGCAACTGGAAATGAAATCCTGAACAGGAAACGAGGGATAAACCTCTACTCCTGTTTAAAAGATTGGAGAGGAGTGTGAACTGGGCGATATGTGAATCTGTCTACTCCTATTGAGAAAACAAATAAATAGTGAATAAAAGTTAATCCTACATCCACTGTGCCACGTGTCCTTGAGGACACGTGGCACAGTGGATAAAGGCGTTAGTTAGATCCAGTGACAGGACCCAAAGAGTGTGTGTTCAATACCCGGTTAAGGCAGTGGAGAACTTGGAGATATGATGAAACTTGTTTGGCCTTGAAAATATTGTGTCATCCGTGATTGCAACAGATTTTTATCATGCACAGACATTATTGTCTCAACTGTCGATTAGTTGTCCTACAGCCATTGTCTGTAATGGATGTTACTCCAAGGAAGCATACAAAAATTGTAACACTGCACGAACACACTGGCAAGTGTTACCATTGAGCAAATCAAAGTACTATAGACTGGTACGGAAACTTTCCTGATTTAAACCCAATTGAGAATCTGTGGTCGATCAGCAAAGAACGACTTTATGGAAGGGACATACAAAGTACTGGGTCATGTTTTTTGGGAAAAATATGAAAAAAGAGTAAATAATAACGCAATTATTTGTTTTGTTTCAGTTAATTCGCACAAGGATATATATATATATATATATATATATATATATATATATATAATTAAGTAATTTATTGAGTCTGAAACCTCAACAGAATGCAGAAAGCACTGGACGGCCGTTTCGTCCTATATTTGGGACTCATCAGCAGTGCCCATCCACTACCAAAAATTGAAACCCTGACAGTTAGGTTATGAAGCAAACGTCATACCAACTGTTCCAACAGGCCTCGGTGACAAAGAGATAGCAAATCAGACTCAATATAGCGCCATGCGCTCACATATTCCATGGTGGAACTCAACTGAGATTCTCGCTCTCTCTGTCTCTCTCTCTCTCTCTCTCTCTCTATATATATATATATATATATTTTTTGTCATCCACAGACAGACTGTTTCGCTGTTTCACAGCTCATCAGTGTGGCTAGACGTCCGGTTGCCTCTAGCTAGGATAGAAACCCGACTGAATTTGCGTCAGTCGGAACTTCTCCCACTAAGCCGTCGGCGCACGGCAGGGATGAAGGTGAATTTTAGCGTGTTTATTTTTAGATTTAGATAAACACACAGTGACTGACAGTGACTCAATTCTGCCGAAGAGTCGTGCAATATTAGCTTAAATTGTCACTGTTTACAAATTCACACCTCAAACCAAAGAGCTCAACTGAAATTAATTTTTTAGGAGCTAACTAATATATATATACTAGTTCTTTGAATATATAATCGAGCTAATTTCAGTTAGATTCTTTTTCATTTTGTTTCCCTGAATTTTGTCATTAAATATCCCACATTGTGATAACAGAAGATCTGCCAAGAATGGTGGGGCAGAGTCTTCTTTTAATCTATATCTGCTGGCGTCCATTTCATACCCAATATGCAAACAATGTTTTTTTTTCTTTTTGAAAGCATTTTTTTTTTATCCAACATTATTTGTTGTAACTATAAACGTTATTTTTAGCAGGTACAAATATTTGACCGTCCTAAGTATGACGATAAACTACAACTGCCAACAAGGCCTCTGAACAGGAGGTTTTGAGAAGTGTGGAACCCACTCTTATTTGTTGTTGTTACCAGGTCCACCCTGACCTTGGGTGGTAGCACTTGTTAGGGTCCCAGCTATAGGCAAATAGTTAAGTTTCAAACTGGGGTCAAAACACTATGAAAGTATAAAAATATATTTTTGTAGAATTGCCAGTCATGCATTTTCGTAATAAATAAATAGCAATAATCTTTATATAAAAATAAAAAATATTACCAGGAATACATTTTTGTAAAGGAAATCACTAATGCCCCTAAGAAAATAAAATTTTGTCATTATGAAGGTGTTGATTAGTTTGTTTTGTTTTACGGCATATCAACCTCAATGGACATTATTTACGTTATTCCGACTATTGTCCTCATCTTTGCTGTCATATTTATTACAACGTTTCGGCCGTTCAGTATCTGTCTATATTTCTGAGATGAGGTATTATGTACACTAGTTACATTATTCGGACTATTGTCCTCATTACAATATTACAACGTTTCGGCCATCGTACGCTTTGGCCTTTTTCAGGTGGTTGGAATGTTGAACTGAACCCTTTATTTCGCTCACTGGGGTAGACAGTTCTAGTTCCACGTGCCATGTTTAATGGATGTCAGTTATCAGTTATCTGCTGTTAATTCCCCTCTCCAAGTTCTCCACTGCGTTAACCGGATATTGAAATCACACTTTTTGGGACCTGTCACTGGATCTAACTAACGCCTTTATACTGTGCCGTGTGTCCTTGACGACACGAACACATGGCACAGAAATATAGACAGACAACCTCAATACGTTATTTAATGCTGACAAAATTTTTATTGCTGGTAATTTTTTTTTTTTTCAAAAAATATATTGCTGGTAATATTTTTTGCTTCAAAAATTTATTTCTGGTATAATTTTTTTCCAAAAATGTATAGATGGTAATATATATATATATATATATATATATATATATATATTACAAAGAGTTAATCATACCTTGAATCAATCAGCAATATGAATGCGATTATTGGCGAAATCACTTCGCTAGTAGACATAAACATAAGCATTCCACTACTGATAATCCTCCGAATGATGAGATCCTAATAAATAAATAAAATGGATATGGTGTATTTTTTTAATTCAGCTAGTACTTTCGAATGCTTCATGCATTCATCTTCAGGCTGTATTTTTTCCTTTAGAATCAAAACTGGAAGACGAAATAAATGTGTTTTTCCACCGAAAGATGTTTTAAGAATGAGCTATTTATTAATGGCTATGTAGTGTTGGAGCGTGCAAATCGCAACACTAAAGTTCAAATATTACAAGTGAGAATTTTTAAAATTTTGTAATTTGGTAAATCCACGAATTTTTTATTATAAGTGTTTTTCAGGCATATCACTGTTAATTGAACTATCTACTTAGTTCATGTCATTAACTGAGAAACAGGTACTACCACCCCGGGTCAGGGTGGACCTGGGAACACCAGCAATTAAGAGGACATAGTTTATCATCATACCCAGGACATAAAGGTGTTAATATGACATTAAACAGACAAAAGAAAAAAAAATATTTCAATAGAGAACTCAGTTTTTTGGGGTGTTTCTTTAAACTATAAAATTAATACCAACGGCCTAGAGATTGAAAGTCTTATTAAAGAAAATGTATCAAGAGGTACATTTTTCTTTCAGCCCTCTTTCCATTATTTGTTTCATCTTTTTTTTTTTTTTTTTTACTCATCCAGATACCGCAGCAGTCTATAGAAATGAAGAAGATATTGGTGCTTGTCTTCCTGGACTGCTTGATAAGTATAATTTGACACGGGCCGATATCTTCATTACCAGCAAATTAGGTATGGCGTTCATTTAATTTCTCTGACAAATGTCTCACAAATCCTAAACATTTGTAAATCATAAAATGTATTTTTTATCCTGAAATATATTTTTTATAATTTACTAAATTTCAGAACATCAAAAGGAGAAAATAGGTAAAAATGAAAGCAGGAAGATTGTGTAGATCTTTTCTGTTAATTCACACCAAATAATGTCTAGTTACTTATCGCAAATATTAATTCACACCAAGAAATTGAAATTTAAATCAAAGTTTATTTGTCTTTTTATTAAATTTTTGGCATGGGTTAGGAATTTTTTACAATTTAAAAAAAACCCAATTTGGGGCGTGTTTTTCAGGGTGAGCATGAACGTAGACCCCCACACAGTTGCAAAGGTCACCCAACTGGAAAGTAATGGAAAGGTCTCGTTCTGGGAGAATTTTAGTAAATATAAATTCTTTTTATTTTGGAGTGAATTAACAAAAGATCTTAGTTTTGATTTTTGTTTTCATGGGAAGGTGATTGCTTTTCATGAGATATCAAAAAACCATGGATCAAAATCGATTCACACAAAATAAATCCAAATCAATTAGAGAAATCAGTTGCCATTTAAAAGGACCTGTTGTGGGAAAAGCTTTAATTTTATTTTTATATATTTCAAAAATTTTATTCTGTCTGCATCAAAATGTACATTTTTTTTTTTTTTTTTTTTTTTTTTAAATATAAAGCTACACCATGTATTTTTTGAAAAGGTCAACCCCACTGGAATGCAATGGAAGGGCCTAGCTCTGGAGGAATTTGGTGTGATTTTTAGTAAATATAAATTCTTTTTTTTTTTTTATTTATTTTATTTTATTTTTTTTTTAAGCATCTCCCCCGCCCCCAAAGCAAGGTGGGAAGCCACTAGTACGCAAGGGGTTACAGAAGATTTGGAGCGAGACCAGATAGGAGTGATAGAGGAAAGGATGAGGAGAAGGATAGTGAATAGATCAAGGCAACTGGAGATGTCGATTGACGTTACATTTGAATAGTTGGAGATTATAGTTGTCAGGGAAACAGGAATGAGGAAGGGAGTTCCACAGGCGAGAGGTGTGAGATATGAATTTATTTTAGTAGAAGAGACGGCTACATTTAACAGTTTCAACAGTGAAAGGGTGGGAGCGGGATGCCATCCTCGTAGGACGCTTGAATTCATGAAGTCTGGGAACCAGCGCAAGCAGCTCATCGGAGCAATCACCATGAAAGTATTTGTCAAAAAGACAGAGAGAGGCGACGACGCATCTGTGAGAGAGCGACTGCAGACGAGATGCCAGATCAGGGCCAATTACGTTGCATATCCGTCTCTGGATTTTATCAAGAACCCCGAGGCAAACGGAAGGGGCTCCAGATCATATATGGCGGCAATACTCCATGCAAGGGCGGATGGTTGATTTGTAGATTTGAAGGATTGATTCTGGGGAGAAAAATTTCCGGGTGCAGCACAGGGAGTGAATTAACAGGAAAGGTCTGATTGTGTTGCACCAATCTCCCAAAACCGACTTGCCTTGAAAATCAGCATTGAACTGCTTTAGCCATTGTGGTTTTATTGAAACCTTTCAACTCTCTGACCTTCCTTAAGTATGTCTATCATTTTTTTTTGTAACGTCCATCTGTGACATTGTCACGATATCATATGAGGCTAAACATGGTCTTTAAGCAACTACAGTCGTTGCTCCTCAGTGGGCCGTATTGGTGGCATCAATGTGTTAGTCTCTATGACTATCTTACGGCCAATACACCAAAGTTGCACTGTATCTGTTTTTTGTTTTTGCTTGTTTTGTTAAATTAAATCCGTAACCCTCTAGGGTTGTAGGGAGACCACACGTACTGCAACTGCAGTTCACAAGTCAGCGTGACAGAGCCCAATCCTAACCAGTTTGATTTTGAATTCTGTTATATAGGAATAAAGGGCCGCTGCCGACACTTGAGTTTGAACATAGATCGCCAGTGAGCAAACACAGGCGATCCCATTATTGAATTAAGTGGATCACGTGACCATAGCGGAAACGCATATATAGGAAGTCGCGTGACGTCTAAATTGATCTCCTACTCTATCCTCCATTACTATATGGACCGCTATTCCCTACTCTATTCACTATATTATTTCTCCATGTAGATCACTATACGGGTTACTTGTCGAGCAAGCATTATCAGTGCAAGTGATATTCGAAGGCGTCTGACACCAGCATTCTTTTATGGCATACTATAGTTGTAATGGTGATTATAAAGTCTCTACCCCAACAAGCATTTGTTGACACCACAAAAGTGGCAACAAGTGTTCTTTGAGTCACAAAAAATTCAGAGTTTTTCCTTCTAGACTGGTTTGCACTCAAAGCTATAGGACCCTGTCTGTCCTGCTATTTACCCATAGCTGGGAGGGGAGGAGATGGATTCATACTCTTCCCAAGGATATCAGTATCTTCTAAAGTGATTGTAATGAACTCGACTGGAATTCAAACTTGGCTAATTCCTCAATCCAACCCACTATGACTCCACTTTGCCTCTGCTTCTTACTGAAAGTCAAATTGGCCATTTTTTCACAAGGAGAAAGATTATCTTGTAATACTAAATGGCACAATGCTTGTGGTCTGTATTGGCTACTTTTATTGTCCCTAGTAGGGGAATTTTGCCAACTATTTGTCAGTGATAGAGAGGGTAAAGTGAACAAGAGAATTTCACCCATTAATAACCACTGTAAAATCTGGCATTATAAAAATCTGATAAAAATTTCCGAAAAAATTTGATATTAAAAGTAGGGTAAACAGATATCAACACAGAAAGTGTAATCAGTAAGCAGAGTTCAAAATTTCAGGTTAGTCTGTTTCTTGAAAAAGGCATGAATCCATCTCTGCTCCTCATCTCCCAGCCAGCGATTAAATAGCAGGGTAAACTATGATTTCTAGCCTTACCTGGTGACTAGTCTATGAGAAGGAAAAGGTTGAATTACAAACCTATAATAATGAAATTTTTATAAATCTAAAATTTCTTTTTATTCTTTTTTTATGGTCATATCCCTTCAGGATGTAGACAGTCATGACTATCTTTCTTTTTTTCCATCTCCTGTTCCTTCAGGATGTAGGCAGTCATGACTCTCCACAGATTCCCTATCTTTATTATGTGTGAATTGACATACATTCTAGGGAATTTTTTTTTTTAATCATTACATCTCAAACAAGGCAAAGCCTCTAAGTTTTAAAAGGTTACTGAGAGTGAAAGAATCTGAGAAAAAGAAAAAAGGAAACATTATTAAGGAGAGAGAACAAAAAAAGAACAGGAATTAAAAAGACAAGATAACAATTCAACTGAATGTAACTTTTCTCCCTCCAGCTATGGGTAAATAGTAAGACAGGCTGGGTTCTATAGCCTTGGGTGGCAACTGGGCTACGTACAAACATTACTATATTAAATACTAGTTTAATGTGGGCCTACAAGCTATTGTCCCTGGTGGGCTGTTTTACCATTTACCCATAGCTGGAGGGGAAAAAAGGTAACATTCAGACGGGATCACAGAGTCATTATAAACTCCATGATTCTTTCATTGGTTACATAGTATGTGTTTCATCAGGTCTACGTACTAACATTACTGTATTAAATACTAGTTAATGCGGACTTTCAAGCTATCTCCCGTGGAGGGATAAAACTAAAGGAACTTCTGGTCCAGCTGAGAAATTTTATATTTGAAAGAATCTGTAAAACCAATTTGGTAGAATTGTTTGCTTTTAATATTTGCAAATTTAATCCAAGATGACGATTATGAAATGTAACTTCATCTTTATTTTTTATTTTGCTTTTCCTTCATGACGTGGGCGATCCTAATTCCCAAACAGATTCCTTTTTCTTTATTATTTGTGAATTGCCTTGGATTCTTGGGAAAGGCAGAATAATGGTCACTCATTGCATTCTGCACAGTTTGGAATTCACAATTTTCTTTCTCTTAGACTGGTGACATGCCAAGGCTAGAGAAAGCCCATTTTTTCTTCACAAAGACGAGAAAATTCGTCTGAATGAATCAATATGTAATTGGAACAACATTTCATTTTGATTTAAATAGAAAGGAGATTGAATAAAATATGCCAAGAACAATAAAGATGAAGAAACTCGTCATACCAAACATTCTTTCAGAAATTTAAAGGAAATTCTAGAAAAGAGATCATGAAAGTTATATTGTTGCAAGAAAATTCTAGAATAGAGATGAAAGCTATATTGTTGCAAGAAAATTCTAGAAAAGTGATCATCAAAGCTATATTGCTGCAAGAAAATTCTAGAAGAGAGATCATGAAAGCTATATTGTTGCAAGAAAATTCTAGAAGAGAGATCATGAAAGCTATATTGTTGCAAGAAAATTCTAGAAAAGAGATCATGAAAGTTATATTGTTGCAAGAAAATTCTAGAAGAGAGATCATGAAAGCTATATTGTTGCAAGAAAATTCTAGAAAAGAGATCATGAAAGTTATATTGTTGCAAGAAAATTCTAGAAGAGAGATCATGAAAGTTATATTGTTGCAAGAAAATTCTAGAAGAGAGATCATGAAAGTTATATTGTTGCAAGAAAATTCTAGAAAAGAGATCATGAAAGTTATATTGTTGCAAGAAAAAACCATGTTTAAATTGTTGTTCATATAAAACAAATCAAATCTGTACATTTATTCTTTGTTTTTCCTTAAAAAAATAAATTGCTTCTTTTCTTTTGTTTCCTTTTTAGCCCCCAAAGACCAGGGAAGGGCAAAATGCCGAGATGCCTTTCACCAGTCTTTGTCTCAACTCCGTACAAAGTATCTCGACTTGTATCTTATCCATTGGCCAGGAACTCAGGCGATGAAACCACATGATGAACAACAAAAAGAATTACGAAAGCAAAGTTGGTTTGAATTGGAATCGTTTGTTAATGAAGGTAATTCACATATGCCAAATGGCTTCCTTTTCTCTTTGACGAGGGTGGAAGAGAATGAGAAGACTTTAGTGTTGAGAAAGGACAATAAAAGAACAGGTTACAGAATGACAGAAGATGGCGATTGCTTTAAATGTTTGAACACCATATCTGGCAGGGAAACAACTGGAAGAGACTTCCACAGGTGATAAGTGCGAGAAAAGAAACTGTTAAAATAGACCTTACCATTACGTCTAGCTATTTCAGCCATAACTAAGCTAAGGTTAAATAATACTATTCAGAAAACCTCGAAGGACTATTCCCTTTTGATCATGCATGAAGACAAAAGACGCATCAAAGACACTACTTGGTTTCAGTGAGAAAAAGAAAGAAAAAAGGGAAGAATGAAGTTTTTAACACTTGTTTCACTGAAAGAGAAAAAGTTTGTCAATTTCAAATATTTTAATTTGTACCCCCTTACTTCTTAAAATGATGACCAGCATTCATATTTATGATTGTTATTGCAATATTTTGTTAAAGTTGTTAAGCTCAAATATCTATCGATGGGATAGGGGAATATCTGCGGATATTTTATCGTCGTAGAACTCGCCATGAGCTTATTTAATCATTAACTGAAGAATTAAGATTCCTGAGAAAATTAAAATAGTAAAACCGTGAAATTATCATGGGTCTTTCTAGTTTTGTTAAGGTTGTTAAGCTCAAATATCGATGTGATAGGGGAATTTCTACGGATATTTTATTGTCGTAGAACTCGCCATGAGCTTATTCAATCATTAACTGACGAAAAAAAATGAAATTACCTCATGTGCGTATAGCTTATTTCAAACTGGCACAACCTTGCTCCAGTCCTCTTCAGCCCTGGACTGAATTTATCTCGTCACGGATTTGGAATTTAATTTAGATAGCAGTTGAGAAAAGATACAAACCTACACAAAATGATGCCTCATCTAGAAAAGAGCCTGAGTTGGTGGTAAGGGGAAGTCATGAGATAGTTCTCTAAAAGGAGAGAGGTTGCTGGAATCGACCTCAATATTTACTTTATGGTCCAAGGTTGGGGCTAAATGAAAAGTGAGGTTTTGAATTGAAAATAAAGAGGGGCCAAAATGGGAGTTTATTTATAGCCAAATCCTTTAATTATATATAAAGGAATACCAAATTATGCCAACAACAAATATGCTTTAATAGGATTGATAATAAATTCTATTTAGACAATTAATATAAAGAAAGAATAGAATTAAGGGTTTTATACACTATTTACATTATTCGGACTATTGTCCTCATCTTTGTCGCCATATTTATTACAACGTTTCGGCCCTTCAGTATCTGTCTATATTTCTGAGATGAGGTATTATGTACACTATTTACATTATTTGGACTATTGTCCTCATCTTTGTCACAATATTTATTATGTTTCGGCCGTTTTACGCTCCGGCCTTCTTCAGGTGGTTGGAATGTCTAACTGAACCCTTTATTTCGCTTACTGGGGTAGACTGTTCTACTTCCACGTGCCATGTTTAATGGATGTCAGTTGTCAGTTATCTCCTGTTAATCCTTTATCCACTGTGCCATGTGTCCTTGAGGACACATGGCACATTGGATTAAGGCGTTAGTTAGATCCAGTGACAGGACTTAAAGAGTGTGAGTTCAATACCCGGTTAAGGCAGTGGAGAACTTGGAGAGGGGAATTAACTGCAGATAACAGATAACTGACATCCATTAAGCATGGCACATGGAACTAGAACAGTCTACCCCAGTGAGCGAAATAAAGGGTTCAGTTCGACATTCCAACTGCCTGAAGAAGGCTGGAGTATACAACGGCCGAAACGTTGTAATAAATATGGCGACAAAGATGAGGACAATAGTCCAAATAATGTTAATAGTGTACATAATACCTCATCTTAGAAATATAGACAGATACTGAAAGGCTGAAATGTTGTAATAAATATGGTAACAAAGATGAGGACAATAGTCTGAATAATGTAAATAATGTATATAATACCTCATCTGAGAAATATAGACAGATACTGAACAGCCGAAACGTTGTAATAAATATGGCGACAAAGATGAGGACAATAGTCCGAATAATGTAAATAATGTACATAATACCTCCTCCCTGAAATATAGACAGATACTTAAGGCCCGAAACGTTGTAATAAATATGGCGACAAAGATGAGGACAATAGTCCGAATAATGTAAATGGTGTACATAATATAGACAGATACTAAGGGTTTTATATTATTAAGTAATGGGGGATTTAAAGATAAAACATTTAAAGTTAGAATAAATTATCCATTTATCAAATTAAGGATCAGTTAAATTATTGAGAAGTCCAAGCTATATCCAAAATTCTTTAAAAGAAAAAAATATTAAAGTAATGAGTTAGTCAAAGGGGGGGGGGTTATTAATTAGGAGACTGTTATAAGACAGGATTAATATGGAGAATAGGAGATTATAGAAGTTAATTATTATTATATATTTAACATTGGGTGGGGGAGTTAGTAAGTAATAAGGTAAGATCTATGTTCTTATCTAAGTTTAAACCTGCTTCTATGTCAGCATTTTAATATTAGTTCATTCCTTTGATTCAATAGTTTGCATTGTACTATATATCTCCATATATATATTTTTTCATATTAGGTAAACTCAGAGCCATTGGAATTTCTAATTACCAACCTGGGCATTTAAAAGAACTCTTAGAATATTGTAATATACGTCCAGCAGTTTTTCAGGTAAGTTTTAGGACTTCTTCCAAATCTGCGGAAACATTAAATTCACAGTGTCCAGGTTGTGTTCCATTACTATGGTCTTGTACCAGATAAAGCTATACTTAAACTGTTGTTTTATGAAACAGACTCCCGAGAGGATGCTTCCCATAAAAACATAATCTTAGTCTCTTTAAGTCCCGGGCCAACTACTCATTCTCATAATATGCTCTTATTTCCCCCTCCCCTACAACAATCTCACTCAGTAACCCTGTACCTTGAGTGGCGCTTGGGCTTTGTATTGGGTGAACTATCCTCATAATACTCTCTTACTTCTCCCTTGCCCCCTCCCTTTTAATATCACTCGGTAACCCTCTGCCTTCAGTGGCTCTTGGGCCTTGTAATAGGGGAACAAACAATACGAAAAGAAAAACCAGTAACAATCTGCATCTCGAAGGAATGTGTATATTCGTGTCATCACAAAAGATGCTGAAAGAATGCTTGGTTTCTTAATTGCTCCAGAAAATACCGAATTCCTGCTGCCAGGTTCCATCTTTACAAGAGTCAGGTCAGACCAAGAATGAAATACTCCTGCTATATCATGGCTAATGCTGCCCAATTCTCTCCATCCCTGACAGAGCTCTAAAATGATTACACGTCCCTGTAGGTGATGAATTATTCCCACACCTGCAACCCTTTTCCCACAGACAAAACATTACTAACCTCTCACTATTTTATCACTACTACTACAGCAGATGTTCGAATGAGATCTATTCCTTAGCTTCATCAGTTCTGACCTTCACAGCTAGGACCCACCATACCATCTTCACAGTGGCAAACCGTCCACAGCCACATCATGTTCCTTTGATAGTCCTGGGTATGACGATAAACTACATCCGACATTGAGGCCTCTGATCGAGAGATTGGAGGTTTTGAGGAACCTGGAACCACCTCTTAATTACTGTTGTACCCAGGTCCACACTGACCCGGGGTGGTAGCACCTGTTAGGTTCCAAGCTATGGGCAAATAGTGAACCCCCAAACAAAAACAAAACATTACGAAAGTATAAAAATACATTTTTATAGTAAAAACTAGCAACATGGCCCGGCGTTGCCCGTGCTTGATTAAAAAATCGTACGACTTTTGCCCTTCCTTGCCTTTAAAGGAGTGCCCTTTGCCATGCTGATGTTGCTACATGCCTAACTTCTTGCCTATTTCACACTGCAAATTTTTTCTAAGCTCTATACTAAACATTAAATCTGTTACGAAAAAAGAACTAAGCAAAATGAACACAAAACGATCAGCTTTAAAAAAGGACTCGTAACTGGGAAAACCGAATGAAAAAAGAATGTTAACAACAAATACTTTTTCATGCACAAAACAGTTCTGCAGAATCAGAATCAACATTGAGTTTAAGCAAGCAAATGAGCCAATTGGAGTAAAGTGCCATGCAGATTTAAATTTTTCCCACTTGTGACGAATGCAGCTATCGATTTTTTTTTGCATTCTAGCATGCTAGTTAACATTCATGTCAGTCAGCTGTTGGCTCTCACGCTGGCAATAGAATCTTCCTGCCTATTCGTGGCAGCCAGCTATAGGCTCTCACTCTGGCCAGTAGAAAATGGCCGCAAACTACATGAAAACTGCCATAGAAGCATGAAAAAATCAATTATTTCCACTATCAATGGGAGTTGGGAAATGCAAAGTTGGTCTTGGCCTTCCCGCTAACTTGTGCATGTAAATTTTAGTGCAAATCCGTCAAAAATTGCGGCCATGCATTCGTTACACACACACACACACACACACACACACACACCCTGCCTTTTATAGACAGAGATAGCAATTTATATTTTTAAAACAAAATGACCAACAATACATTTTACCTGTAATTGATAGCATTTAATTGCATTTAAAATATATTCAGATGAAGCCATAAAATTGTGTCCAAAATATTTAGATTTCAGCATTAAACAACCCATAGAGGTGTTGATATGCCACTAAAGAAAATCAACCAATCCTTTGATAAATAGCAAGTTCATTATTTACATTATTCGGACTATTGTCCACATCTCTGTCACCATATTTATTACAACATTTCAGCCGTTGTACGCTCCGGCCTTCTTCAGGTGGTTGGAATGTTGAACTGAACCCCTTATTTCATGCACTGGGGTAGACTGTTCTAGTTCCACGTGCCATGTTTAATGGATGTCAGTTATCAGTTATCTCCTGTTAATTTTTCCCTCTGAAAGTGCATACTACCCCTGAACCCCTCAACTGGAGAGGGGAGCCTGATTGGGGGCCCCGGACATTGCTTTGTGGCCCTTGCTATCTTATCAACATTTGCTTTTTTTCTCTTTACATTTATATACCTAAGTGCAACCGAATATTAAAGGATGAAAAATATTTGCAGATTTTGACGTCATTCTGGGGTCTTTTTGTTGTCCAAATCCATGAATTGGTTTTGCGCAGCTAAGTCTTGAAAAAGCGCCGATATAAAACTCACTATTATTTTTTTTTATCCATAATGTTAAATGTGTTAAAAATTATTTAACTTTATTAACAAGAAAAATCTCAAGTTGATGTTAAAAATTGCCGCAATAGGTTGTTGATTTAAGATGAAATGATCTATTATTTATAACAGGTCTCTAATTTGGATTTAGATAACATTGTATTTATTTTCAATTTTTCTACTTGGATTGTTCACCTATATTGAATATGATCCATTATTATTATTATTATTTTCTTGGTTGGTTGACACTTAATTCAGAATGGAGAAAATACGTAATTATTTTCTAAATGGCGTAATAAAAAAAAAACTAATTTGGCAATAAAGAAATCAGCAATGTCAAACATTGAAAGAAATACAACCAACTTTTTTTGCCGAGAAAAAAAAAAGAGTTTTCTAAAATCTGAATTTATCTCCCTGCTTCGGTGATCAAACTTCGTTTCTGTGTCATTTTTTATTATTAAATCTCCCCCTTCTAATTTGTATTTAGATACATTGGATTTATTTTCAATTTTTCTACTTGTTCACCTATATTGCATAGGATCCATTATTATTATTATTATTCAGAGTGGAGAAATACATAATTACTTTCCAAACTGTCTAATAAAAAAACTAAACTATAAGCTATGGCATGGCCGGCTCATACTACCTCTGAACCCCTCGAGTGCTGGAAGCCTCATTGAGTACCCCAGGCAGTGCTTTGTGACCCTCTCTATCTTATCAACATTTGTTTTTTCTACCTTATTGTACATAATTAGGTTACAATAAAATTTGTATTTTATATGAATATTAACTTAAGAAAACTGAGATGCATTAGAATGGGGGTCCTGTATCATAGTTTCAGGGGCGGGGCACAAGACCCTTGCACTGGCCCCTGCTCTGGACCAATTAGAATCAATTGTGGGTGTGTAAAAAGCCTCGTAATTTCTCTCTTTTTTGCTCTCCCCTGACATCTTTGTCGACTCCACAGACGGGACCCATTTCACAATTTTCGGTACAGAAATTTGAACACAAGCCAAAATTTGGAAATTTCTTTTTCGTTTATTCAACCTTTTAACAAGAAAGATGTCAAGTTGATGTTAAAAATTGCCGCAAAACATTATTGATTTATTTAAGATGGAATGATCTATTATGACAGGTCTCTAATTTGTATTTAGATAGATTGGATTTATTTTCAATTTTTCTGGTTGAATTGTTCACCTATATTGCATATGATCCATTATTGTACATCATTAGGTTAGAATAAAATCTGTATTTTATATGAATACAACCTTATGAAAATTGAGATGTAGTAGAGTGGCCCCCACCCCATATCATAGATGGGGGGGGCATGAGTTCTTTGAACTGACCCTGCTGATATCCATCCTACTCATCTTCATAATACTCTCTTATTCTCCCTCCTGTTACAACAATCTCAATCATTAACCTTCTACCTTGAGTGGCCCTCTGGCCTTTTATTGGGTGAATTTGTATCCTCACACATCCCAATTTTCTAAGCATAGCTTAGATATGGCACAATTCCAAAAATCTAGGGCACACAGTGAGAATCGAATTCACTACTCAGACGTAATTGAACTAGCGAGACAGGCTTGCTAACCATTACACCATGTTAAAGGGCCCTATCACACAGGTGCCAATATTCTCTCAATCACGAAATCAGAATTGTCTTTAAAACAAATTGCATGTCAGAAAAAAATGATAATCAAACGTCAATTTCCTAATAAGGATAAGCGTTTATAGACTTATCGAATTTCTCTATATTTGCCTGCTGTTGTCAAACAGCAAAATCGACACATCAAAGCACAATTTATAACAGCACAATACTTTAAAAATAATTGGCAATGTTTAACTTTTATGCCTGCAAAAGAAAATGGTGTGTCAAAAGAGTGGTTATTCCCTTGATACCAATATTACTGTATACGCTTTTGACTCCCTCAGCAATCTTTATTTACCAGATTAGAAAAATATATGAACCTAGTACAATGCAGTATTTATTACTTACCTTTTATAAAGAAATATATTTGAAAGGAAATTTTTTTTATTAAAAAAATTTGTAAAAAATTACATAATTATCAAAATATGTAAAATGGAGAGATGCTATCAGCCGATTTTAATGAATTTATGTGACGAGAGAAAATGCTTTTTTGTAGAATTTATAATTGCAGTTCCACATCATTGTGTGTTTATTTAAATTTTCTTGTTCAGACATTTTTTTATAAATTTATGAATTAAAAAAATGGTAAATAAATATTTCATTACAGTTGGTTCACATATTTTTAGAATATTGTAAATATAAAATTATTCTTGTAAATAAGCAATCTAATAAATAAATATTGTCACAGTAAAAGCAGTATCAAGAAAATGACAGTCCCTTTTGACTCGGCGTATTTTTGAAGGCACCTAAATAATTTCAAGTCTAGTCAGGTTCTGGTTTCTAAGTCATTTTTTATCCCGTATAAATTGTCAAAAAAAAAAAAAAAATTCTATTCAAGGGAGATGACTCTAGGTTTGTCAACTGCTAATTCCATTATTTCCCTGAGTTTCTCAGTAAAACAACTGAAGGTTTAAAAGCTGTTGTGGAGATGAACATACCTCTCCAGAAGAGGACTTGTCCAACTACGTATGGACTGACACTGAGAATGGTCAGTAGAAGGAGAGAAAAAGTACAGAGTTCGAGATCTAGCGTATCTGCCTACTACCGATTTTAGCAAGACTATGTCGATTCCTAGTGACATTCTATTTCTTGACTGTGTTATCTTCAGTCAATATAATGAAAACAAAGCAAAAAAAATTCTAGGATAATCAGCACTCTTTTCTATCAGCCATAGTGGTGTACCAGTGAGTATACATTACTAATAATAATTAAGAAGTATAGAGTATAATTAGAATAGTCATTTGCAAATATAATATAAATTTTGTCAGTAGAAAATGACTTGATAGCTACTGGGAGTTGCAAGAAATAATAATTTTCACCCCCCCCCTCTCTTATTATATTTTTTTTTTTTTTTTTTTTTTTTAAAGAATGAACATCATCCTCACCTCATCCAGAAAGAAGTCATGGACCTTTGTCATGAAAATGGAATTCACTACCAAGCGTATTCATCCCTTGGAACCTCTGCCAAGGATAATTTGGTAAGTGTTGATTCTTTTTTTCCTTCCTTTTACAAAAGTGTTGAACTTGAGAAATTTTAGAGAAGTGTCATTATCACTCCAAGACTTGTTGAGACTATTGATGTTGTCTATCCGTTTCAACTCATTCTCTAGCCATCATCAGATAGACAATCCTTATGAAAACAAGAAAAGGTGGGAGTCTCTTTTTATCATGAAGAGAAAACCAGAAAATGATGGCCCAAAAAACAAACCAAAAAAAAAAAAGGTGCTAAATATTTTCATTGAATCAGCCGATCAGGGCAAACATTCACAGCAACGCACGTATCACAAGCAATTCTATATTTTATACACAACATTTCACTTCACAAACAACTCTTCGTTAGAAACAATTTTTTTCAGGCTTAATTTGTCTTGCTCGCTAGCAAGAATCTTTTCATATTGTTTATTCCAGATCGAATAGGATGACACCATATACTGAAAGGGTTAATGTGAGACCTTATTCTAGAACATTATTGATCAATTGTTTGATTCATTTTTATGACTTATCAACCCTTTTCAGGTTATTTAAAGCCAGAAAATATTTTTAGATTATAAAAATTTTTTTAGGGTATGAAAAAATAATGATTTAGTGACATGTCTTACTAATTAATCCATAGCTGGGGGGACCGAGAAGTGGATTTATACCTTTCCGCAAGAGTATTTGCATGTAAGTGAATATAACGAACCCAACTAGAATTGGAATTCAACTCTCCGATTAACAATTCCGAGCCATTTACACCATCCACAAATCCAACCTGACAGCACCTGGTCTTCCGAAATGGTCACCCATCTAGGGACTGACCAGGCTTGACGTTGTTTAAGTGATTGTATAAAAAACTGAACTGAGCAGTACTAAAATATTTGAAGTGTTTAATATTTACTAATTCCTGAATAGGGTTAATGTGAGACCTTATTCTAGAGCATTATTGATCAATTGTTTGATTCATTTTTATGAAACATTATGCAATGAAAAATTCAGATCAAAATTAAGTTAACTCCATGTTATATGATGAACTTTTTGATCAAAGGTCATATATTGAGAATCAAACTCTGGATATATTTATCAATGATTTATATTTTGAGATTTGACAAAGGGATTTAAATATTATCAACTGTAAATACATCAGAGTCATAAATGATTTTCTAAATAATCAATAATAGAATTTAAGACATTTTTAGACCAATATCCTCATCTTAATTAATATATATTATTAATAATATATTAAATTGAATTATTAATAATATATTAAATTGAATTATTAATAATATATTAAATTGAATTATTAATAATATATTAAATTGAATTATTAATAATTAAATTGAATTATTAATAATATATTAAATTGAAAAAAAAATGTCTAAGCAAAAAAAAAAAGAAAAAAGCAAAAACTTGATACAAACAAACTGCTCCTCAATATGGAGATTTATGGTTATTTTTGGAGCCTTTGCTTTAGCAGAAGTGCAATGAAGAAAAGTTATTTCTCAAAGTAAATAGGATCGACAAGTCTAATGATGAAAAAGCATTTATTCTATACAACATGAAGACAAGGTGTGAATTTCAAAATGGAACGACATTATGTAAATCAAGTAGTGGAAATGTTTATTAAAGTCATTTGGCATTGAAAATGTTGTTTCGAGATATGGTGTGAAAATAGCAGTGCTGAAAAACAGGTTTTAGTAACAGCAATGAGTGGAGGATTAAATGAAGACCAAGTGCAGACATCACAAATGA
Source organism: Acanthosepion esculentum (assembly GCA_964036315.1). Classification (NCBI taxonomy): domain Eukaryota; kingdom Metazoa; phylum Mollusca; class Cephalopoda; order Sepiida; family Sepiidae; genus Acanthosepion; species Acanthosepion esculentum. The sequence goes on from OZ038518.1 coordinate 16,224,632, forward strand.
GGGACATTACATAATGTAGTGAGTTCAATACACATGAAGTGTCCAAGAAAGCTACGTTTTGTAAATATCTTTATAATGTTTGGCAGACAGCAACAGTTTCTGGTGGCACATTATTCCTAGTGATTAACCCCCTTGATACTTTTAGATTTTTTTGGTAAACATCGATCTTCATGTCCACAATAAAAACGTAATGTTAAAAGGACGTTTTTCCCATGACACTGCTTTTTTAACTACATTCACTCTTTAGCAATGTTTATTGTTTTAAAAAGCGAAGATTAGAATTGGAATAAAACCTAAACATATGAAGAAATAGAATTTATACATTTTTTTGTTCTTGCAAATTTACAACAAAAATATTCATCATTATTTATTGATGACATTGTTTATTTACAAAAATAATTTTTATAGAAATGAATACAATTAAAACTAATGTAATGCAATATTTATCATTTACCAATTTATAAAGAAATAAATATGAAAACAATTTTTTATTCTTAAATTTATAAACATTTACTAAATTATTAAAGTATGTGAACCAACTCTAAGGAAATCCTTATTATTTACCATTTTATAAAGTTTGAATCAGTTGGCAATTAGCCGATGTTTTGCAAACCATTCCAATAATTAATCTAATAAATAAATAGTGTTTTATTATTTTTATTGTCAGTTCTCAAGAATAAAAAAACAATTACTAAATTATAAAAATATGTGAACCAACTCTAAGGAAATCCTTATTATTTACCATTTTATAAAGTTTGAATCAGTTGGCAATTAGCCGATGTTTTGCAAACCATTCCAATAATTAATCTAATAAATAAATAGTGTTTTATTATTTTTATTGTCAGTTCTCAAGAATAAAAAAACAATTACTAAATTATAAAAATATGTGAACCAACTCTAAGGAAATCCTTATTATTTACCATTTTATAAAGTTTGAATCAGCTGGCAATTAGCCGATGTTTTGCAAACCATTCCAATAATCAGTCTAATAAATAAATAGTGTAAATAAATAATCTAATAAATAAATAATGTTTTTTTTGTTTTTTGTTTTTATTCTTAAGAATAAAGAAAATGTATAAATTTGCTTTCATATGTTTAGGTTTTATTACAATTCTAATGATTGCTTTTTAAAACCATAAACATTGCTGAGGAGTAAAGGTAGTTAAATTAATAATAGTGGTGTCAAGGGAAAAACTTTCCTTTTTCTCTGTCTTATTGTGGGCATGAAGATGTGTGTATATGTTTTGAACAATAAAAAATATTGAAAAATTAAAAAATTAACATTTTCAGACACACTGAGTTGTATATTAATATATTTTTGTTTTATTATTTCAATTAGATTCCTCAACTAGTTTCGGCCAGCATGGCCATCATCAGGAGAAAAAAATTTCTGCTTGTTAGTAGCATTAACCAGTTACTTACCATCGCCTGAAAAGGCACAAAGTTGCCAAAACACGAAAGCTATTGTGTAGCGATTTCAACATGTTTTTGTTCTAATCTCTTAAAAATAATAATAATAATAATATATTGCTCTACTTTGTATTGAGCACTTTTTTAAAAGTAAATGCTACAAATAGCAGAATTTTACTTCATCTGTTCTTTCTCTCATATATATACATATATGTATACACACACACACAAGTGTCATTCAATAAATAAGGTGAATTTTTCGGTATAAGGACTTCTAATACAGATAGAAGCTTACTTTTTTTTCTTTCAACGTAGTCTCCCAGCACTGTCACACATTTTTCCCATCTTGGCACAAGCTTCCGTATTCCCTCAGCGTAAAAATCTTTGGACTGATAACACTTTTGACTTCATCGTCACTTTTAAACTTCGTGCCTCTCGTGAACGCTTTCAAGGGACCAAACAGGTGAAAGTCTGAAGGGGCAAGGTCTGGGCTGTAAGGGGGATGAGGGAGCAGTTCCCAGCCCAGCTCGTTGATGGTCTGCACCGTTGTCATGATGCAAGATGACTCCTTCTGACTGATGACCCCTGCGTTTGACCCAACAGATAAGCTCAAAGTCCTTGCAATGTCATCCACTGTCACCCTTCTGTCAGACTGAATGAGGTCATTGACTGATTCGATCACCTCAGGAGACCTCACTTCTGTAGGCCTCCCAGGCCTGTCTTCATCCTCAACACTGCTCCGTCCTTCTTTAAACAATTTAGCCCACTTGTAGACATTTTTTTGGCTGAAACATGTGGCACCATACACAGTTGACATTCTCCTATGAATTTCAACTGGTTTGCACCCTTCAGCAACCAAAAACTTGATAACTGACCGCTGTTCAATCCTGGAGCATGCTTCTTGGTTGGCCATCTTTGTTAATCGCCAAAACTCTCAAAGTTTTTTTTTAATCAGCAAAAGAAATTAAATCCATGTGAAAAAGAAGTAAAACAAAAAAAATAAAAAAGAATAAGCTTCTATCTGTATTAGAAGTCTTTATACCGAAAAATTCAACATATTTATTGAATGACCCTCGTATATATATATGAAGAAATATAGTCTTAAAGTGTGCTATATTTATGGGATAAAGTGTTCAATATCAGAGATAGAGCGTGTGTAAATATAAAAGTGAACAAAGAAGTCAACACTTAGAGGCGACAGTCTGTTTCATGCTAGATGCAATCGTCAGGCAACTAGTGCTGTTATTTTTCTCGGCTATTTATATATAAGGATCAGTGGTGCATTGTGGGTAGTCTATTTTGGCGGTTACTTTTACCTGAAGTCCGGTAAATGACCGCCATAATAGACTACCAACAATAACCTATATAAACAAATTTTTACTACATTAATAAAAAACACCGATCAAAATAAAAAATAAATATATAAGATAAAAAATAAAAATAAAATTAAATAAAACAAGCAAAATAATTTGACATAAATAAATAAATAAACAAATAAACGACTTCAGGTAAAAGTAATCACCAAAATAGACTACCCACAATGCACCACTGACCCTTATATATAAATAGCCGAGAAAAATAACAGCACTAGTTACCTGACGATTGCATCTAGCATGAAACAGACTGTCGCCTCTAAGTGTTGACTTCTATGTTCACTTATATATATATATATATATATATATATATATATATATATATATATATATATATATATATATATATGTGAAAACATGGACGTTCGTGCCTGCAATAAGATGGAGTGTTAAAAGGATGTTTTCCCTCAACACAGCTATTATTTTAACGACTTTCACTCTTCAATAATGTTCATTGTTTTAAAAAGCTATGATTAGTCTTGTAATAAAACCTGGGCATGAAGGTCCATGTTTACCCCCCCCCCCTTTTTTTTTGCTTTTGTGTTGGCCAAGAACATAACGATATGCATTCCAGGCGGGGCCTGCATGTGCATTAGAGACAGCATCCAATACACTTCAAGATGTTGATGTGCATCCCGTGCCAGTGAATGTGTTAATTACTTTTCTCAAACTATTAGATTTGAATTTTGTGCATTTGACATTGTGCATTCCAGGTGCTGACGGACCCCGTCATCCAAGAGATTGCAAATAAACATAAGAAATCGGTTGCCCAAATTTTATTGCGGTGGGCTGTTCAACATGATGTTGGTAAGTATTAAGTTGAAAGTTGACAAATCCCTTCAAGTTAGACAAACTGAATTTTTTTACAAATTAATTCGTAAGTTTTATAAATCTTTGTCAAAACGATGCAGGATGAAGTTTTATTTGGACTAATATCCTCATCTTCTTTCATCACAACATTTTGATGTCTATATCCTCCAATTGGACGATTCCAAGACAAAAGCATCAGATGTAACTGTAGATAAAACGCACACCTCTGTAAGACAAGGTTCAGTATTTCAAAATATGGCTGAAGAATACAGGAGCTAAAACATTGCTAAGAAAACAAATTATTTCTCTTGGAATTTTTGAAATGAGGAATTATCATTATTATATGATTTGTTATTCAAACCAGCACACTTATCTTCACTGGTATTTTCACAATGTTTCACCAATTGTACCCTTTGGTCTTCTTCAGGATTCTTTTTTGTTAACCTTCTTGCACTGTTATGGGCTTCGACACTTTTGATGAGATTTTCTTGCTCCTGGTACATTTGATCTGCAAACAATTTTTCGCAGACTCATGCGAGTCCAAAAGAAAAAGAAAACAGAATTTAAACAAAGAAATATCATTTACATTATTTACATTGTTTGGACTGTTGTCCTCATCTTTATTATCATATTCATGGTTTTTCAGGCATTGTACAATACGGACTTATCATGTGATTGGAATTTCAAATTGAACCCTTTATTTCATCCACCAGAGTAGATTGTTCTACTTCCACATGCCATGCCTCTTCCAAATGTCTCACTTATCTCCCCTTAACTCTTGGAAACATTGTGAATATGGCAATAAAGATGAGGACAACAGTCTGAACAATGTAAATAATGTAAATAGTTACAATACCTCATCTCAGAAATATAGGCAGATCCTGAAGAAGTCCATAACATACAACTGCCGAAACATTGTGAACATGGAAGTAAAGATGAGAACAACAGTTTGAACAATGTAAATAATTATGATACCTCAGAAATATAGACATCTCATAAAGAAGACCAAAGCGTACAATGCCTGAAACTTTGGGAATCTGACAATAAAGATGAGGACAATAGTCTGAACAATGTAAATAGCATTAAATAATTACAATACTTCATCTCGGAAATATAGACAAATAAAGAAATATTACTAAATATATTGACAGGACAGTTTACAAAAAGTAAAACGAGGAATGTGAAAAGTTCAAAGCTACCTTCAATGTCTGTAGTTGAGGTACTTACATTTATGTGAGAGCGAAAAGAATAGGTCTTTCCGCTGTGAAAAGTCACCGAGAAAGATGGATTCTTTCAAATCTCATGCCACCTGTAATTATTGCCAGTGGGTGTTAATTCAAAATCTCACTGCCTGGTGGGGTAATCCAGCAGCTGATGACATTGTGCTTATCAGTCAGTCTGTAGATAATGCGCCAACTCTCCTACAATCTCTTGTGCAAGGGTATGGCACGGTCTGCAAGGACTGGACATCACAACTGGACAGAAAACTCAAGATGAAAATATTCAGAGCCATTGTTGATGATTCTATTTTATGGCTCAGAGACATGGACACTCTTTAAAAGTATGGAGAAATGTCTGGATGAGAGCTCAAAACTTCTCTTGGAAATGCAATCTGACCATCCACCAAATCTACAGCACTTTTCCACATGCTTCCTCTCTCATACGAGCTCATTGAGCAGGTTGCTGGCCATTGCCATCATGCCAAGAATAAGGTTGTCTTGTCACTCCTACTCCTAAACCTTGCATCAAACCTATGCCAGGGGCAGAAAACTGTCATTTCCTGACGTCATCTCAAGGGATGCAGTCATTGGTAGGCTGGACTTGGGGAAAGCAATGAAGAACTGGGGGGTCTGGCGCAGTGTTGTGATTTCAACTGCAGTCAACACATGATGATAAAGAACTGGGGGGTCTGGCACAGTGTTGTGATTTCAACTGCAGTCAACACATGATGATAAAGAACTGGGGGGTCTGGCACAGTGTTGTGATTTCAACTGCAGTCAACACATGATGATAAAGAACTGGGGGGTCTGGCGCAGTGTTGTGATTTCAACTGCAGTCAACACATGATGATAAAGAACTGGGGGGTCTGGCACAGTGTTGTGATTTCAACTGCAGTCAACACATGATGATAAAGAACTGGGGGGTCTGGCACAGTGTTGTGATTTCAACTGCAGTCAACACATGATGATAAAGAACTGGGGGGTCTGGCGCAGTGTTGTGATTTCAACTGCAGTCAACACATGATGATAAAGAACTGGGGGGTCTGGCACAGTGTTGTGATTTCAACTGCAGTCAACACATGATGATAAAGAACTGGGGGGTCTGGCACAGTGTTGTGATTTCAACTGCAGTCAACACGTGGTGATGGATCCAACAGCATATCTGCGTTTTATAGATTCTGCAAAAACATTTAATAAAAAACTGTTGTTACTGCTCATTAACCATAACATATTTGGGAAGGACATTAGAATAAGCCAGAACCTATACTGGCAGCAAACCTCTACCGCCTGCATACAGATAGGAAATGTGTTCAGTAAATATACAAAAAATAGAAAGTGGTCTAAGACAAGAATGGGTCTTCTCACCAGACTTATTCAACCTATACAGCGAGGCAATTCTGAGAGAATCAAAAGCCCTACCAGGATTCATTATTGCGGCCACAATCTTAACACCATAAGATATGCAGCTGATGCAGTGTTGAAAGCTAACATAGAAAGAAAACTACAAGAACTACAACAGTAGGTAGTAAAGGAAAGCAAGAAAAAAGGACTAACCTCCGATTGCAAGAAGATTTAGAATATATGGTTGTCGGTAAAATGAAGAGTCCAACGTGTTCTTTTTCTTTAAGTTAACGAGGAGAGACGGCATGTTGCCTGATAAATATTTTGGTTTGTTGTGATTTTTCGAATTGAAGGATTTTGTGGGGAATATCTCGTCTTTTGGAGAGGATATTAGAATAATCCAGAAGCTGAACTGTTACTTAATATCAGTCCTCCTATATAGCAGTGAATACTGGACAATCTCCTCACAGATGAAGAAGAGACTTGAAGCAAGAGAAAGAAAGAAAAGAGTACTGAACTGTTACGTAATATCAGTCCTCCTATATGGCAGTGAATGCTGGACAATCTCCTCACAGATGAAGAAGAGACTTGAAGCAAGAGAAATGTCGTTCGACATCCTACTTCCTGAAGGGACGCGTCACTTAAAATAAGACAGAACATTTCTCATAGTAATCGTAATAAAGTACCAACGTTTATAAATATTTGCTTCTCTCGAAATTCGGGCAGTGGCAAGGGAAATTTCATAACCACAGGAGAGTGGTGGACAATAGAGCAAGTAAATTCTCCTGCGGAACGTGCTTATCGCTAATTCCCATCATCATCACAATCTGTCCCATGTCCAGGCATGGTTGTAGAGTCTGTGCGCAACAGATTACATGACCAGCTCCATGCACATGCCTCAGCTGCGTGTCCATGTCTGAGTCTCTGTGAAGAATCTTTCGTTTTAATGACTGGCCAGAATTTGGTCAAATGTTCACAGTCTCCTCGAAGATGAAAAAGAGTCTTTAAGCAACAGAAATGTGGTTCTACAGAAGGATGCTGAGGATACTATAGACTGAACATATAAGCAACAACAAAGTTTGAAAGAAAATTGCAGCAAAAAAGGTAACACCAGGAAGACACAGCTGAAATTTGGGGGGCATGTAATGAGGAAGGAAGGCTTGGAAAATCTGATACTCACAGGACAGATTGAGGAAAAGATGGACTGAGGAAAGCAGCAGGTAACATACTTGATGGGCTTAAGCAAATGGATATCAGAACAGGGTTAGGGAAAAATAACGAAAAGACAAAATTTATTAAGAGCTACAAGGGTCAGGAAGATGTGGAGAGCCATGATGGCCAACATCCTAGGGACACGGCATAGAGAAGAACAACAACCTTCTTACATCTGCTTTCCATACTTAGGGAAGATACCTTCATATTAGTTAGGGGAGATAACTCTTTAGTTAATATTCACCAGTTTTAGTTACTTTTTGTGTCACTTGTCTGTTTCTTCAATTGAGCTACAACATGAGATTTTTCAGCACTACCAGAGACAGGAATTGAACTCACAACTACCTTCTTTGCGTTTTTTGTAATAATGAAATATTTATCCAATACAAGGCCCAAGAAACACTCAAGCTAGAGTGTTATTAAATGAGGTTGTATCGCTGTAGGAGGGAAAAGTAAGTGCAGATTATAAGGATGTGTAGGCTAGATAATAGTTGACCCAAGACTTGAAGAGGTTAAGATTGTAGTGTTCAGGGAAGCATCCTCTTGGGAGACTGTCCCACAAAATAGCTGTCTAAATGGGACTTTCTTCTTATCAATGGAATACAAAGGGAATGACAATGGTTCGTCCCTGTGTATTACATTGAAAAAACAGTTCATGTACAATTGCCAAAGTTGAGCAACATCGAGCTTGGCCTAAATGGGTGACTACTTGAGAATACCAATTGCTGTAAGCTTGATGGTATTGGAAATTGGATAGCTGAGTTTCAATTCCAGTTGGGTTCGTTATTTTCACTTTTGAGCAAATACCTTTGGGAAAGGTATGAACCCACCTCTCCTCCCCCCAAATATGGGTTAAGTAGTAAGACCCTTATTAATAATTCGTTATTATTGCCAAAAAAATTCTTGCAATGTAAAAATATTTTCTGGCTTTAAATAACCTGCAAAAGGGTTGATAATCCATAAACAACAAATCAATCCTGGAAAGTAGAATGGGAACAATCGACCCTTGTGGATTGAATAAAGAGATGTGCTGTTCAAAATTCTGTAACGGTTAACAAGTACAGAGGTAAGCACCTGAAGGAGGTCGAAGAATTTAACAGCTGAAATGTTGTGAGTGTAACAAGCAAGCTGAAGGTGCTGATCTGAATAGCAAAACGTATGATAAATAGGAAGAAGGCCGCAGAGGGGCACAATAGTCGAAACGTGTGTGCAATAACCAAGATTTGCATGTTGGTCTAAACACAGGAGACATGGCCCAGTGACTTGACCGAAAGAGTCGTGAATTCAATAAGTGGCTATGACAGTGGCAAACAGAAATTTGCAGAGTTGAATTAAAGGGAGATAATTGAGACATCCAGAAGAGGTATGGCACGTGGAACTAGAACAATCTACTCTTGTGGACAAAATAAAGGGTTCAGTCTGCAATTCCAATCACCTGAAGAAGATCGAAGTGTACAATGGCCGAAACGTTGTGAACATGAAAATAAAGATGAGGACAGCAGTCCAAAAAATGTAAATAATTACAATACCGCATCTTAAAAATATAGACAGATATTGTAAGAGCAAGATGGGTATTTTTGTGTGAACAATAAGCCATATAATAAAGGAGACAAAATGGCTGTAGTCATGTCAAGAATGGAGACAATAAATTATCTCCCCTTGACAAGAATGGCTTGTTATCTATTTGATGACTGCAAAGGTTTGTGCCCATATAAAATGGCGGCAACTTGACACTAGCATTTGTTTTGGTGCCAATTTCTGGTCTACATCGTTCAGTTGTGAATCAGACTTTATACTATTTACATTGTTCGGACTGTTATCCTCATCTTTATTGTCATATTCACAACGTTTCGGCCATCGAATGCTCTGGCCTTCTTCAGATGAATTTCAAACTGATCACTTTATTTAGCTCATGGAGGTACATTATTCTCGTTTCACATGCCATGCCTTTTCTGCATATTTCAGTTATTTCCTTTTAGTAACTCAACTCTCCAAGTTTTTTGTTCACCTCTGCTGTGGCCAGGTATTGAACTCACAACTCTTTGGGTCAAGTCACTGGATTACTTCAACCAATGCTTTTATCCACTGGGCCATGTGTTCTTGGGGATATTAGTGAATTCATTTTCACTCACTCAAATTAAACCTAAGGTCTCAGTAGCCATTTTTACCAGAGCTCATATTACTCAGCTGTGGCTAAGGACACATGGCCCAGTGGATTAAAGCGTTGGTTGAAGTAATTCAATGACTTGACCCAAAGAGTTATGAGTTCAATACCTGGCCACAGCAGAGGTGAACAAAAAAATTGTTGAGTTTCTGAAGGGAAATGACTGAAACTGAGATATCTGGAAGAGGCGTGGGATGTGGAACTAGAACAATCTACCCCCCCCCCTACACACACGCACACCACCACCACCACCACCACATTGTGAATATGAGGGACGGAGGATGAAATATTGCTCTGTTGCCATATGCTGCTCTATGAATTTTGGAAAGGAGTAAGTGCAAGAAAAAAAAATAACATTCAGAAGTTTTGTCTTCAGACGGTCAAAATGTGATTTTACCCTAAATGATCAACCATGCCCTGGGCGATCTTCCAACGTCGGTGAAGATGCTCTGCTTGTCGTTATGGAGAACAATAATAAGATTCTGACGGAGAAGATTGCTAAGAGTTTGAAAATGGATATCTCGACTGCCATTTGAAGAGACTCAAGAAAAATGTTTGATTTTCGCAAATCAAAAAGCATCATTTACCGCCACGACAATCCAAGACTGCATGTTGGAAAACGCACCTTGCAGAAGCTTAAATGGGACTGCACCTTCCAGCGCCCACTGCATTCACCTTTGCAATCTTATTTGTCTTGATCTCTAAAAAACAATTTAAATGATAAAAAATCTGACTTCAGTTTTGGCAACTCAAAAAGATATCATTTTCAACCCCAACAACCCAAGATGACATATTGTAAAAGCTTAAAGATTTGAAATGGGAAACACTTCAGTATCGACCGTATTCGACTGACTTGGACTTTCATGTGTTCCATCTCTACTGAACAATTTAAATGACAAGAAATAACTGTACAGTCAAAAACTACCTCACTACCTTCTTCCAACAAAAAACAATGTTTCTACAAAAACTACCTCACTACCTTCTTCCAACAAAACATGTTTCTACAAAAACTACCTCACTACCTTCTTCCAACAAAAAATGTTGCTACAAAAACAACCTCATTACCTTCTTCCAACAAAAAACAATGTTTCTACAAAAACTACCTCACTACCTTCTTCCAACAAAAAATGTTGCTACAAAAACAACCTCATTACCTTCTTCCAACAAAAAACATGTTTCTACAAAAACTACCTCACTACCTTCTTCCAACAAAAAACACAGTTTCTACAAAAACTACCTCACTACCTTCTTCCAACAAAAAACATGTTTCTACAAAAACTACCTCACTACCTTCTTCCAACAAAAAACACAATGTTTCTACAAAAACCACCTCACTACCTTCTTCCAACAAAAAACACTATGTTTCTACAGAAAATACCTCACTACCTTCTTCCAACAAAAAACACAGTTTCTACAAAAACTACCTCACTACCTTCTTCCAACAAAAAACATGTTTCTACAAAAACTACCTCACTACCTTCTTCCAACAAAAACCACCTCACTACCTTCTTCCAACAAAAAACACAGTTTCTACAAAAACTACCTTACTACCTTCTTCCAACAAAAAACATGTTTCTACAAAAACTACCTCACTACCTTCTTCCAACAAAAAACACAATGTTTCTACAAAAACCACCTCACTACCTTCTTCCAACAAAAAACACTATGTTTCTACAGAAAATACCTCACTACCTTCTTCCAACAAAAAACACAGTTTCTACAAAAACTACCTCACTACCTTCTTCCAACAAAAAACATGTTTCTACAAAAACTACCTCACTACCTTCTTCCAACAAAAACCACCTCACTACCTTCTTCCAACAAAAAACACAGTTTCTACAAAAACTACCTTACTACCTTCCAACAAAAAACATGTTTCTACAAAAACTACCTCACTACCTTCTTCCAACAAAAAACACAATGTTTCTACAAAAACCACCTCACTACCTTCTTCCAACAAAAAACACTATGTTTCTACAGAAAATACCTCACTACCTTCTTCCAACAAAAAACACAGTTTCTACAAAAACTACCTTCTTCCAACAAAAAACCCAGTGTTTCTACAAAACAACCTCACTACCTTCTAACAAAAACATGTTTCAACAAAAACTACCTCACTACCTTCTTCCAACAAAAAACTGTTTCTCCAAAACATTAACAAGCTTGTAGGATGATGAGGAAACAGTTGTTAAAACCAATGGCGATTACGTACTTGTCTAATAAATGTTTTTTTTTGTAAATATGTACAGTTTTGTTTTTAACTTTCTAATCGGGCACAAACTTTTACAATGATCTAATCTAATTCGGTGTAGGTTAGACGGACCCATGCATGTCTCTTTCCTGTGAGCTAATTTAAATATATGAAGAGGGAATATTATGAATTGTCTCCCCTAGGCAAGAATAGCAAGTTATCTATATTTAGTTTGCATAACTGCATATTTGAGTTTCGGCCACTCTGATATACGATTTTACAACCAGTTACATCTCGAAAGAAAATCTGATAGAAATAGTGTTGCTATTTTAAATGGCTAATTCTCTTTTTTTTATCACATCTCAGCTCACAATTTCTTTTTTTTTCTTCTTTTTTTTTTATTGAAGAATTGCAGCCATTGTCACAAATGAAGAAAGTCACAAGTAAATTGTTTCTTGGAGATTTCTGTTCCATTTTGCAGGAATAATTCCCAAGTCAACAAATGCGGTACACATTGCAGAGAACATGAACGTATTCAACTTCAGCCTCACTTCAGAAGATTTGGAAAAGATTGGTAAATTGGACAAGCAGCACCATTATTGCTGGAATTCTTTTGGTATTTGCTGATGCGACTTCAACTCAGGGAAGAGCTTTCAAGAAATTCATCGTGTCTAGTTTCATAATTCTTATACACCGTTGTTGCATTTGACTCCTTTATAAATTTAAATACAGAAATACCTCTTTTTTTAATAAAAAAGCAATTGATTTTTGTATTGTTTTTGATAAATATTTCTTATTATCTGTGAAGAAAGACGACTTCCTCAGTTATCCATAAATCGATTTTTCGGACGTGAAATGATAAGAAAAATTGTCCAAAACCTTTTTTCAGTTATCTGAACTAAATCCATTCTAATATTTCCTCTCTGGCAAATGTCTTTAGAAGTGAGCAAACCATACTCGACGGTGGAGTGATGGATAGCGGCTGAGTTTGAAGAATCAGAGAGAGATGAGTTTAAATTCCATTTGATTTTGTTACATTCACTTTGGAAAGTGGAAAAGTTAAACATTCAAAGCAACAGGGGCAGAGAAAAAGTTCAAATCAAATTCTGATAACAACGCCTTTGTTCAGGAGATTGGAAATTTTCTGGAACATGGAACTACCTCTTAATTGCTGTTGTTCCAGGTCCGCCGTGACTGTTAAGGTCCCAGTTATGGGCTAATAGTCAATCCGCAAACAAAAACAAAACGCTACGAAAGTATAAAAATACATTTTCAATAGTGAAAATACCAGCGATACATTTTATACAAAGAATGACCGACAAGATTTATTTATGGTAGAATTACCAACAATACATCTGTAGTTGAACGCATATAATTGTATTCAAAATATTTAGATTTCGGCATTAAATGACCCATAGAGGTGTTGATATGCCACTAAACCAGATCAAATAATTTGAAAAAACTTTTTGATGACATTAATCCATATAATATCCTACAATTTCTTAAAGAAATCAGACTGTATTCCAAACTATAACTTCAACCAAACTACAACATAATACACACATATCACCGACTCTCGTAATCATGTCTGCACAAACATCTATTTGCACACAAGCTGAGTATTATCTACCATGTACTCAATTGTGAAAGAAGAATAACATGTATCATTTTTATGACTTCAAATCTCCCAAGAAAATTAAATTTTGGCATCAAATGACCCATAAGGTTGTTGATATGCTGTTAAGTCAATCAATCAAATCTAATCTCACAAATCCAAAAGGCAGGAAAGAGCAGTATAGAAATCACAAGTCAAACATCAAAAATAAAAAAATTCCACCTCACAAATTCTAACGCAGACAACTCACTGTTGAGCAAGGACCAAAAAATACACACGGTCCTCATCAAGAAAAGCAACGACTTTTACTGAAGAGGTAAATTTTACAATTGCTCACAATAGGGGAGAATAAAAACAAATTGACGATATTGTGGGGCAGGAATTATCTGGAATTTATTATTATTTTTCTTTTGCCTTTTCTTCGCGAAACTGTGCACAACATAAACTGGAGGTTGGTGATTTGTGGGGGTGGGTAGGATGATTTTCACTGTTCACCACTGAAAGGAATGAATTCATCTCTTCTAAGCTATGGGTAAATACCAGGCTAGCTTAGGTCCTATAGCCTTGAGTGGCAACCAGTCTAGGAGAAAGACAAGTCTGAATTTAAAACCTGGGTTAAATAGCCTCACTAAACTTCACTTGGCCAAGTGTGGCGACTATGGTGACACCCCTGAAGACATTGTCAATCAGGGAGGGCTTCCTCTAACAGTAGAGTATGTTGATTTTGGAACTGCATATTGCACTCAATTTCAAAGTTGGGGTTTCACATGGTAAATAATGACACAAAATGTTCTTTTCTAAATTTTTACCATTTCAAGATTAAGTTTAGGTTCAAAATCATAGCATTGGAAATGAATTCTGGTGATTAGTAAAGGCCTTATCGCACAGCCTTATAAAATTTATAATTTACTGAAGCTTTACAAATTGTATATGGACAAGATGCATGGCACAAGGACATTATTACTAAATCATTGTGCCATCATATAAGACCTTCATTTATTTCAAAGCAAAATTATACTGAACAATTTTGCTAGATTATGATGTAATATGTTATACAGTAGTTTTAGTGTGATTTTCAATAAACAATGTAAATTTAAAACATTTTATCTTATAATTTGTGCCCAACTGTATTATGGCATTATATAAACTTTTATCTATTTTTGTTTTTTATTAATTATGATTTAACAAATGATCGAAGAAATTTTATTCTGGTTTGAATATATTTTCCATCTAATTTATCTTATACAAAAGATATCAACTTTATTCAAATTTATTCTTGAAATAGTAAAATTTTTAAGTCAGTCTGTAAACAAAAACCTGTGAAAATTAGGCATTTCTACCCATTTTTCAGATGTCTTTAAAACTAACTGCTCAAAAATTCGTAAGAGCTATGAATCTAATTTTCGGTGGGAGTATTTATCACACCAATCCCCAGCTTTTACCCTGAGTGCAATGTTGATTTTCTATAAAAAAAAAAAAAAAAAAAGAAGTGAAAAATCAACCTGACCTACTTTAATGGGAGCAAGAAGGCCCCGAATTTGGATTTGAACACAATTCAAAATTTTAATTTCAAGCAAGGAAGCAAATGTTTCAGTCGATTGCACTTTCAACGAGAACTTACCTTTACAAATACATCAACTTCTAATCCGGCTGGGAAACTAGGAATAATTGATGCCTTTTTTTATCAAGATTAAACTGGACAAGAGATTAAACAAAGCATTTGAAAAGGCCATTTGATAATATAAATGTTAGCTTTCTTTTGGAAAATGACTTTCTTCATTCTTTTTCAATAGTTTAGGTATTCAAATACCCAGACT
>OZ038518.1:16244784-16294784 GCA_964036315.1 Acanthosepion esculentum
AGTCATATCACATTGAAACACTGGTCATCATACAATCACTGAAATTAAGCAACATCGAGCCTGGTCAGTAACTAGATGGGTGACTATTTGGGAATACCAAGGGCTGTAAATTTGGATGTGTGGGTGGTGTAATGTATAATGGCTTGGAATTGTTAATTGGAGATCCGAGTCCCAAGTCCTGTTGGGTTCATTATATAAGCATTTTTTTAACCCTTTCACCCAAGCAAGGCAATAAAGCCACTAAGATGCAAGGGGTTAACAAGTGTTAGAGAATATGTGGACAAAGGAAAAATACTGTTACGGTGAGAGGACAATAAAAGAACGAGAATTAAGAAGACAAAAGATGACGATTGACATTGCATATAAATTTTTAAACATCAAAGTTGACTGAGAAGCAAGACACCGGAAGAGAGTTCGATAAGCAAGTAAAGAAACTGTTAGCAAAGAACTTACGGTTACATCTTGCCATTTCAACTGTAAAATGACAAGTTCTTGCCGCCAATCTAGTACTGAGCTTAAATTCATAAAGTCTATGTACCATAAAGGAAATACCTTTGAGAAAAGGATGAATCCATCTATTCAACCCCCCAGCTATGGGTTAATTAGTAAGGCTTGTATTCCTAAATCAATTTTATCACAAAAAAAAATTCTCACAATTTAAAAATATTAGTTACACAAACATGTCTTTTAGATTTATTTATATTCTATGGAATATGAATGTATAGAAATTACCGTTGCCACAAAGTGAGGGATAAGTTTATATATTGGTTGTAATATAGAATTGACCCCTACTTTATATTCACATTATAATTTCTTCATTGTCTATCAAATTCTGATCAGGTACAAAATATTTAGATAGTCTTTTGCTGTGAAATTCATTGGATAGTTTGGTTTGGTTTGTTTTACAGCATATCAACCTCAATGGGTTTTTTAACGTCGACAAGATTTTTATTGCTGGTAATATTTTTTTTCCAAAAAGGATTTCTGGTAATATTTTTTCCCAAAATACTGCTGATACTAATGTATTACTGGTAATAATTTTTTCTTCAAAAATTCATTGCTGGTATTAAAATCTATTTTTACACTTTCATAGTATTTTGACCCCAGTTTGGGGGTTAACTATTTGCCCATAGCTGGGACCCTAACAGGTGCTACCACCCCAGGTCAGAGTAGACCTGGAAACACCAGCAATTAAGAGGTGGTTTAACACTCCTCAAAACCTCCTGATCAGAGGCCTTGCTGTCGGATGTAGTTTATTGTCTTACCCAGGACGGCTCCTTTGTGTGTGTGTGTGTGTGTGGGGGGGGGGTCTGACCCCTCTGCAGAGGTACAGTTGGCATATTCTGAAGCCCTAGATGACATGGTGATAGATTTATTTGCATTCTCTGGAATATGAATGTATAGAAATCTCCTTGGTCACAAAGTGAGGGATCAGTTTATATATTGGATATTATATGAAATTGATCCCCCAATTTATATCCACATTATAATTTCTTGTTTGTTTATCAAATTCTGATTAGGTATGAATCCACTTCTTGTTCCTCCCCAGCTATGGGTTAATTAGTAATACTTGTATTACTAAACTGTTAATATCTAAAAAAAAAATCTGAAAATCTGAAAATATTTTCTGGCTTTAAATAATCTAAAAAGGGTTGATAAACCATAAAAAATGAATCAATCAATCATAAACTACCCCCAGCTATTGGTGTTGCCATTTGACCCACAAAATGTCAGTTTGTTCTGAATTTTGATACTAAAGGATATAGTTGATGCAGGAAATGTTTTTCTCATGCAATTTGAGAAACGATGATTCTTCTAAAAAATTATGCATAAATTTTTTTTATTAAAGACAAATTTGTTTTTTTTTTCTGTATTGCAGTTTCCAATTTTGTTTGATGTTTTAGTCCGAAGAATTTGCAAAATTGCATCCGTGTGAAGTTAAGAGTTAAACATCAAGTGTAAAAAGACAGGAATGCACCTGTTGTTAACAAAAGAAACACAGACCAAAATGCAAATTACAAATTAGCAACACCATGGCGTTCTATATTAATCAGAAAAAGAACCAGCTCTAAAAGTTTTGAAACTTTCCTAGAATGATTTTGTTTTATTTGTCTATATTTCTGCGATGATTGATTGTTATATACACACTTCAGCTGATGTCTTCCAGCCTTCTCGGGTTCTGTTTGTCAAACCCAGTAACTGTAATGTAAATTTAAACCAAAGTCTTTATTCACTCACAGGGAATAGATTGAATAAAGGATTCAGTGACACCTGTAAATAATATAAATTTCTGATTCAATATATCTTTTACCAGAAATCATAATTACCCCCTTTGTGTTGTTTAATAATTATCAGTGTTCATAGCAAAAATACATATTTTCATTTATTTATCTTTCAACACATCCTATTATCCTCAGGTGTGAATAAAAATGTTATTCTAAGTATTTCATAAAGTGGTTGACTTCATTTTCTTCTAAAATTTCTGAAAATCCTACATTTTTCAATAAGACTCCAGTCCTGGCTCTCAGTTGCGCCATGACTTGGCCTGGAGTATAGAACGCCATGAGCAACACCCAAGAATCAAAAAAGTACAACAATTTAAATATCTGAGAAGTGTTTTAACATAGGACAGAATATGCGACACTGAGATTCAAAAACTCATTGGGATAGTTAAATATTTATAAATGTGAAAGACAATAGGAAAACTGTAATATTAGCAGACGCGTTTCGTCCGATGTGGACTTTTTCAAGGCAAAAACGAAATGAATTTATTAAAACAAAGTAACTAATAATAACAAAAACAAAATGTCCTTAGCAACTGGAAAAATTTAGAGAACGCTATTTTCATACAGTTAACTGAAAATTACATCAATTACTGTCACGTGTGGAGATATTGTTTTTATTGCTGTGTTGACGAATTCAATCATTTTCTTTTGATTTCTTGATACACTTGTGTACGTTTGTTTGGAAGAGAAGTAATTCTGTCAGGAAAGGTGAAATAGGGAAAAAGCCTGGGCATAGATTAATATTTGGGTAATATTCAATGGCAGCACTCTCGAGGATTTTCCTTCTGAGTGAGTTATTTTCTTTTTTTTATGAATGTAGCATTTTTACAATCAAAATTGAGATTGAATTTATTTCTATGTATGACTAGTGCATATATAGTTATATATATATATATATATATATATATATATATATATAGTTAAATATACATATAGTTAAATATATATTCTAGAATCTAAGAAGTATTAAGAAACAGAAAAACACTTTCTTAGAAACAAAGAGTGTGTGGTGGGTAAATTCTCGCGATCCATCCCTGCATCCCATTAGAATGTCTGATGACCATCTTCTCGAGAGCTCCTCCCTGCGGCTGCTCGGTCTCACGCTGTCTGCTGATTTGAGATGGAACAAATACATCGAGTCAGTTGCATCAGCCACTGCAAAGAAAGTTGGTTCTCTGTGCCGAGCCAGGAAATTTTTCTCCCCGGAATCGATCCTCCAAGTCTATAAATCGACTATTCGCCCTTGCATGGAGTATTGCTGCCATATATGGTCTGGGGCCCCTGCTGTTTGCCTCGGGGTTCTTGATAAGATCCAGAGACGGATAGGCAACGTGATTGGCCCTGATCTGTCATCTCATCTGCAGTCGCTCTCTCTCAGACGCGATGTTGCCTCGCTCTGCCTTTTTTACAAGTACTTCCACGGTAATTGCTCTGAGGAGCTGCGTTCGCTTGTCCCCAGGCCTCGTGAATTTAACCCCCCACCCCACCAGGCTGGCATCCCGCTACCACTCCTACACTTTGGAAACTGTTAGATGTAGATATCTCTTCTACGCCAATAGCTTCATGTCTCGCACATCTCGCCTATGGAACTCCCTTCCCTATTACTGTTTCCCTGACAAATACAATCTCCAACGGTTTAAGTGTAGTGTCAATCGACATCTCCAGTTGACTTGATCTATCCACTTCCCTTCTCCACATCCTTTCATTTCTCATTCCTATCTGCTCTCGCTCCGGATCTTCTGTGGCTCCCTTGCCTTGATCGACCCACTGTCTTTCTCTTTCACCACATCCCCTCCCTTGCCACTCCTATCTGCTCTTCCTCCAACCCTTCTTTAACCCCTTGTGTGATAGTGGCCTCCGGCCTTGCTTGGGGTGATATGATTAAAAAAAAAAAAAATTTTTATTTTTAATTTTATGCAAGCATGTTTGTTTTTGATTTTGTCAACTGCACAATATTTCTGTGAGAAAAAGAGAGCCATGATACAATGCACTCTGCCAGAAATTTGGAAATGGCATGCTGTACTGCTTGGCATTCGCACCAGACACTCCAATATGAACATTTCAGAGTGTTTGGATGTTAACCTGAGGACAGTGCTGCGGATTCAGAAAGAGTTGGATGAGTCTAATGGTGATTACGAAGGTACAGCAGCTTGGAAATCGCACTCATCATTCTGATAAGAAAAGAACTCCCAAATTTGTTGGTGAATGCCTCAGACTCAACATAGAGGCCTATATCAAGTGCCCTTCGGAGGTAGTGCTGACATGGGTCAAGAGAGTGGCTGCTGGAAAACCTTATATCTGCCTACAGGACTCTGCACTATACCACACGAGCTGGAGAACCCAGTCATAGCTGTCAATTTCTGCGACCACATCACCCCTTACATCTGTCCACCTAACTCCCCAGACTGCAAACCCCTTGATTATTATGTGTGGGGTGCAAGAGACGAACAAAACTCTTTATAACACCAAAGATGAACTGAAGGCAAGGATTATGACGGCATTCACCAACTTAAAAAATGAGACTGTCCAGAAGAGTTGCAGGAGATTCCAAAGTCGTCTGGAGGCCGTGGTTGAAGCCAATGGTGATTTTATTGAATAATTTACTCTTTAGTATTTCAAAATGTTTTGTGTAATTTTGGTAAATATATCTTAAAATGAGATGTCAGTGTTATTTTCATTTTTGCATCATGTAGACGATAATTTATCCATCGCACTCTGTATATGACAAAGAGTGCTGGACTATCTCCTCAAAGATGAAGAAGGACTCGAAGCAACAGAAATGTGGTTCTACAGAAGGATGCTGAGGATGCCATGAATAAAAAATGTTAGCAACAATAAAGTTTTAGAGAAAATGGAAACAAAAAGGAAACTTTTACTTAACATCAAGAAGAGACAGTTGAAATTTCTAGGGCACATAATGAGGAAGGAGGGCTTGGAAAATCTAATACTCACAGGACAGATTGAGAGCAAGAGGGATAGAGGAAGACAACGCCAAACCTACCTAGCGAGATTGAATAAATGGATGGGGGTACAAAAAGACAACATTTATTAAGAGCTACAAAAGACAGGAAATTGTGGAGAGCCATAATCACCAACATCCTGAAGGGACACGTCACATAGAAGAAGAAGAAGGAGCTTGAGTAAATACAATTCAGATCAGAGTTTAGGAGAAATAACAAAAAGATAAAATTTATTAAGAGCTCAAAGGACTGGAAATTGTGGAGAGCCATGATCGCCAATGTCCTGAAGGGAGACCGCATATAAAGAAGAAGAGGAGTTTGAAGACCCTATGGTTGGGAACCTGCCAAAAAGGTCTGCAGTTTTCTAGTTGGAAAACCCCAGCCATTTTTCATTTTAGAGAATTGGTAACCTTAAGATAAATAGCAGGAAAGACAAGACTCTTTAGCCATGGTTGGTAACCAGTCAAGGAGAAGGATAATTGAATTCAAAAATTCATGTGGTCTTGGCTGGGCACATACTTGCAAACCCAGGTAGATGAAACTTGTTAGCATGGGAACATGTGCACAGCCAGTGATAGGTTTTGATATGGAGCCCACCTCTCTCCTACATGTTGATTTCAAAATTTCTCAACCTGGGGGCCCCAAATCCCCAAAGGAAAATTGGTGGGGAAGAGCAGCGTTTTTCAAATTACCAAAAATCAGGGAATTATTGAATATAAATGAAAATTTCAGTACATATTCATTAATTATTTACTTTTATAATAAATAGTCACAAATTTTTACATTTCCATAAAGATTAATTGCTGACGCATCTCCGCTGGAAAAACAAGTTTTACAAGATTCCGATACAAACGGGATTGTCTTAAAATGTAATAAAAAAAAATGTAAAAAATAGGGACTAGAAATTTTATTTTAATTACTAGCTGTGGACTTTTGGTTAGTATTACTAATAGTAAAAAAAAAAATCAAATATCCTCCTTAGTGGATGATTGAGGAAATAAAAAATGATTTACAGTCAGTTATATGACATGTGTCATACTTAGGCAATCATGCATCTTTCAATACATGACTGATGAGGCAGATTTATTCCCACAGTAGGTTGCTTTTCTTTCTGTGGTACACCAGTTGCCATCCAAGGCTATAGAACCCAATCTCTCCTGCTATTTACCCATAACTGGCGGGAGAAGAAGAGGAATCATACGTTTTCCCAAGGGTATTAGCACGTAAGTGAATGTAATGGATTCGACTGGAAAATTACTCAGTCAGTTATGTGCCATACGTGAGACACGCTTAGGTGATCATGTCTCTTTCGATACATGACTGACGAGGCAGATTTTTTTTCCTGCAGTAGGTTGCCATTTCTTTCTACAGTAGACCAGTTGCTATCCAAGGCTATAGAACCCGGTCTGTCCTGCTATTTACCCATAGCTAGGGAGAGAAGAAGAGGATTCATACTTTTCCCAAGGGTATTTGAGCCTAAGTGAATATCAGTCAGTTATGTGACTTGTGTGATACACGCTTAGGCGATCATTTATCTTTCGATTCATGATTGAGAAGGCAGGTTTTTTTCCCCGCAGTAGGTTGCCATTTTTTTTTGCGTTAGACCAGTTGCCATCCAAGGTTATAGAATGAGTCTGTCGTGCTATTTAGCCATAGCTGGTGGGGAGAAGAAGAGGATTTACACCTTTCCCAAGGGTATTATCACATAAGTGAATGTAATGGATTTGACTGGAATTCGAACTCGGCTCTCCGATTCCTCAATCCGAGCCACTATCCGTTACTCCACTGTGCCTCCTTCTCGTCTTTAAAAAAAATAAAAAATAAAAAAAAAGATAATTTTACCAAGATATATTACCCTCTTAATTGATTTAAAAAAAACTGTTCATATTGAAAATTACAATTAAAAAAAAAAATAAGTGCTACTGAAATTAAGACACCTGCGCCCCCTCCCCAATAGGCATGGGGCCCCCATGTGGTTGAGAGGTTCAGGGCAGTAAGCATCGACTCTGTCAATTATTATAGTTGATGTTTGATAATATAACTTAGGTAGAATAAAAATACAAAACACAAAAATAACGCTGGGGAAATTAGCCGTTTTGGAGGTCCAACCTTGTCGGGGTCACCTGCATAATATGAACCACACCCAACCATGCAGTAAATAATGAATATTATTAGCTGATGACTGATAATGTAACATCGGTTTAAAAATAATTTTTCAAAAATGGCAGATGGCCATAAAACAGTACTGAAAAAAATATAGCAGCAACCTCAACAGGGCCCAAAAAATATGTGGAGACCTCCAACCTGGCCAGGAGATTCAAGTGTAAGACAGGCAGGCCCTGGACATGTGGTGGTCTAAGAGAAGGAAAAAACCCTGAACAGAAAGACAAACTTACCTCAGGGTTCAGAGCCAATCACCGTACCCTATAGAATAATTAAATTACAGAAAACCTCAATAAGATCTTATATGCCACAAGATAACAGGTCAATATAATCATAGAACCAATGGACTAAATTTCTCCTGGCATAAGGCCATCATTGTGGAGACTCATGTTTGCAAGAATAGTAAATTTATCCATTCTTGTGAATTTTTCTGCAAGGCATTCTTGGACATTCATGTTACAGGACGGACTGATTTTAAAAGTTTCTTTGTAAACTCGAAATTAATATTTGTTTATGAACTCCTAGGATAAGGAACTGAATCCCGAGAGGATGCTTCCTCATTAAATACAATCTTAACCTGTTCAAGTCTAGGGTTAACCGTTATCTTTCCCACCTATCCACATGAACTGTGTCTCTTACTCTCTAGCCCTCTACCTGCTTTGTGGATCCGACTCCCAAGAAGATGCTTCACTACAATCTTAACCTGTTCAAGTCTAGGGTTAACCATTATCTTCCCCACATATAGACATAAACTGTGACTCTTACTCTGTATCCCTCTACCTCGCGTGACTCTCGGGCCTTGTACAGAGTGAACCCCACTGTTAGAAACAACAAATAAGCTGCAAGTTGGCCACCTCGACGTGGTGTAATAGTTACTAATTTCGTCTCCCTAGAACAATTACGACTGAGTAGTGCGTTCGATCATCACTGGACGCGCCATACTTTCAGCCTTGGGCCACATCTAAGCAACGCTTTGGAAAATGATTAAACAAATTTTAAAAATGTACAAATTCAACAGGTTCGATCGAATCGTGGAAGGAATGACGTCAGAGGAACAAGGGGAGATAACTCTGTCGACATGTCAGACGCCATTAAACCGTTGTGAAGCCATCATGATTCGTCGTCTGTCGACGTCGTTCTCTTTTGTTAGGAATAATTTCGTTTGTAACCGTCGAATATTCAACCAGGCAATTTCGGGTGTTGCCCCATTTCGTAGGCCGTTGAAGAGCGACATTGAAATGTCCAGTGATTTCAGGTAAATTCGTTGTCTTGTTCATTTGTTTATTTCCAACCTTAATGATTGTAAAATCGATGACAAGTGCGTGATCGCCGCGTGAAAACAAAAAAAAAAAAGTTTTCATTCATTCTTAAAAAATAAAAAAACGGAGATAAAATAACTAAAAAAAAGAAATAATCAGATAAAACTTTTCTTCTTTTCATTGACGATAAGAATTCTATTAATGATTTTTTTTCTTTGATTTAAAAACTTTTTTCACCATTTATGAATTAAAATTAAAATTATTCTTTAAAAAGTAAAAAAAAACAACCATATTTATTTTAAATTTTTATTTTAGGAAAACAATTATAAAAGTTTTAAAGTTAAATTTAATTTCAAATTTTTATTTTATTAAAAAACAAAACTTGGTAAAATGTTTGTTTAATTATTAAATGTAAGTAACTAAAATAAAAATAAAATTACTTTCACAACGAAGGAGTCGTACCGGAATTTAAATTTGTTTTTCTTTTTTTATTGTTTGTTTTTTATTTTTTCTCTTAATCTCTAAACTAAAATATTTATTTTTATTAAAATGAATTTAAATAAAATGTCATTACTTTCTTTTTCTTTAATTTTTGTATTTTTACCTAAAATGGCCTAAAAATTAAAAAATAAACAAAAAAGGCCATGTTTTTGCTTTTTAGGTCCTAAAAAAAAGCAAACCTCACTTTTTTTTCTTTTTTTTTATCTTTTATTCTGATGATTAACTAAACGACAATATAAAATTACTATCAGTAATATTCGATTTCTTTTTTTGTTTTTTTACATTATCAAATTGCTAATTAGTAGATTAAGAAAAAAAAAAAAGGTAAATGCCCCGAATGATCAATTTTTAAAAAATGCATTTCCTAATGTAAAAAAGGTTGATTATTACAAAAATAGCAATAATAATCGGCGAAACCCTACCGTTTATGAGATATTATCAATCTTAGTTGAGTCCCGGGTACAACCTTGGCTCCACTGTCTTACCTAAAGCAATGCAATATGTTGTTCGATTTCTATCCCCGAGGTCAATCCCTCACCATAGAGCATTCGTATTCCTGACTGGGGTGGACAAGGCTGTACTTGGGACTCAACTAAGATTGACAATAAAACGGTAGAGTTTCCTCATTTTTTTATTGCTATTTTTGTGATAATTTGGCTTTTTTACACTAGGAATAATGCCTTTTTAAAAAATTGGTCACTAGGGCAAATTTATAGGAAAAGATGTTATTTTAAATTTAAAATAAATTGTTGATTAAATGATTTGTTGGAGGGAAACCTGACTTCATTAAACAACAAAAATCAATATCCAAGGTTGAAGTCCGTCTCTACGAACGACCTAAAAATAAATAGCAAAAAAAATGTGGGGAAAAAAAAACCGCCCTAAAAATAGCTTTATTGACCTTTAACCTTGCCCCAAATAATGACAGTGTCAGTTTTCAATCATTATTTCTTAAAATTATCTCCAATTTATAAATTTGATTAAGAAAAAAAATCGGATTGTTATTATTATCATCATTATTAATTATTAATAATAATTTTTATTTTTATTTTAAGTATTAATTTAAATTTAAAAAATATTCCCTGCTCGTGAATTTTTTGGGATACTTCGAGGAACATTTATTAAGTTGCACTGTTTTAATATTGACATAAAATTAAAAATATATTTTTATCTAATTTAAGCGACCTTTTTCCCAAAGGTAAGACGTTGGATGGAAAATTGGATTTTGTTTTGTTTTTTCTTTTCGGGTTTTTTAGGTGCCAAGTGGTTCCCCTGGACACAGTCGCCAAAGTTGGTCTCAGCATCGCAAATTTATTGGAGAGATCACTTTCTTTTAAGTTAAAATAATTAATTTTTTTTAAATCATCGGTGTCTGAAATGAATATAAATAAAATAATTTAGTGGAAAATTGATTAGTTAATAAAATTGATAAGCAGTTCTTACAATTTTATTTTTTTAATATGGAAAGAAATTAACAACGAAGATTTAATTTTAATTTAAATTATTATTATTTTTTTTTTTAAGGTTTAAAAATTGCTTTATCTGAATTCAACTGAAAATCTCTAACATTTTTGTTTGAGAGACTCGATGTTTGAGTTTGAATTTTTGACTTAAGAGGAGGTATCTCCACAAATTTGCTTTAAAAAGAAAAAAAAAGGCGTGGGACATACCGTGGTGAAAAACGACCCCAAAATTGATGAAAAATTTTTTTATCGTTTAAATGTTGAATGTTAATTATTTTTAAGAGCAAAGACCAAATTATTTTTTCCTTCTTTTTTTTTTACATTTTTTTTAATCCTTCCTAGCGTGTCCGAAATTTTAGTTAAAAATCTTGTTTGTTTCTTTGAGTCAGTAAAATTGCCATAAAATCAATGATTTTTGCCGTTCTTTGACAATTTTGTAAACAAAAGTGAAATTCTCCGTTTAAAAATCTTATAAAAAATTCAATTATATCTTTTTCAAAATTCATTTGAGAAAAGTCTGAAGTTTACTTAATAACGTAATTGGAAACAAACATTACTTAGTTTTTTAGCAGAAAAAATTTACTTGAAAATAGTAGATGTGACTTTTTTTTTTTTTTTTTTTTGGAGATGTCGATTGATACATCAATTATTGACAGTTGGGGAATTTAACAGACGGAAGGAAAGAAGTGACAATTGTTTTCAAATTTTAAGTGAACCAACTTACTTAACGACACTAATTTTTAAAAATTTGAATACTTTCAACAATCTAATATTTTAGTGATTATTTTTTTTTTTTTTTAAGGTACTATAGCAGAAACTTTAGCTTTACGTTTGAAGAGGATTTCTGTAAAAAAATAAAATTTAAAATAATAATAAAATAAATTTAAAATTCCATAACTGACAACTAGATAAAATATGAGAGAGGTAACTAATTTTTACGTACATCTCTTCAGAAATTTTATGGTATTTTGTATTTAATTTTTATATAGTTATAGGCCTCTCATTTTTTAAAATGTTTTTTTTTTAATGTGTTAATTTTTGATATTTTTTTGTTTCCGTTCCTAGAATTGAAACTAAAAAAGAAAATAATTAATTGCAGCATGTCTCTCATTGAAAAACAATAAATTAATTATATTAAAAAAAAAAAAAAATTGAAATATGACGTAAAAAATAAAAGTTTTGAAAATGCAACGATGATGATGAAAGAGAATTTGACACATGTTCGCAATGAAAAGTAACATTTTCTAAGGTCAGTTTCTATTGTCATCAAGAGAAACAGCTCTTATAACACGTGACATTAAGGTCACTTATGGTCATCCATATGTTTTTATACCTTGATGTCGCAGATTGTAATAAGCTTTCCAATTTATGATCTGTAAAACTAAAAGTAAATCTCCTTAAAGGCATTAGTTAAATTACACAAATTGAAACTTCATTTTAAAATGTTTTTTAACATTTTATCACATTTTTGGTATTTAAAATTAAAAAAAAAAAAAACAATTCTTGTAAAAATTCATTTTTCATCGGAAAAATATTTTGGCTCAGACAATAATATGCTTATTTATAAAAGTCGTTAAAAGCTTTTCTAATTAAGTAATGTCTTTGTTTTGTTTTTTGTTTTGTTATGTTACAATTCAGAGCTGAATTCGGGGTATCTAGGACCTGTGTTTCGATTTTACCAAAAAAAAAATCACTGGGTTACGTTACAGTCTTCTGCTTTTAGTTTTTTTAACTAATATAATCACTAAATTACACAAAATCGAATTTCTCGAGTTTTCATAAAATTAGGGGGGGGGGGGCAACAGATGTAAAAAGAAAAAAAAATTATTACCATGACTTTCTAAAATAATTACATTCATTTGTAAATAAGTTCTGAAAGTTTCACTAAAATCTGACAATTATTTGATTTTTGCAAGAACTTCCAAAATCCAAATTAATGTTTTTCACCTGAAAAAAAGGCGCTCAGGTACAAATGACGTCGATCGCCGATGGTAAATTAAAAAAAAAAAAAAAAAAAAAAAACGAGAATTTTAACGAAAATTTTGCACGTGTTAAAAAGGATTAAAAAATAAAAAAATAATTACAAAATTCTTTGTTCTTTTCTCTTAATAAAAACATAAACGTTAATTTTTGACGATAAAACTTTATTTTTAAGATTGGGGCCTTTTTTCATCATGCTATGCTGTTTTGCAGCGAAAAAACTGGTCCATTCTTTTATGTGAACAAAAGACGTAATTTCAACCATTATTTTGACATTTTTTTTTTGCTTTTAGAAAATTTTGGTAATTTTTTTTGTTTTCTTTAACATATGTTACTTAATTTCATGAAATTTCGAGAAATTAAATTTCAATACCAAAATTTGTTTTAAGTTAGCAAAACTCCTTGGAGATTAAATCATGAATTTTTTTTCTTTTTTGAAAAAAAAAACAGTAACCCAGTCACCGAAAATTTGCTCTGAATTGTAAAATCAAAAATGCAATATGACATTATTTCGTTAGAAAAGCTTTTAATTGCTTATTTATTAAGAACACTATATCGTCATTATTGTCTTAAGAAAAACAATTTTTCAGATGAATTTTTACAAGAATTTTCATCTTCTTTTTAAAAATTTAATTATATATTTTAAAATTCTGCATTGTCTTTTTACACACCCAATATTTGTTTTTTAAAAATATTTTTTATGTATGCATTTAAAATTCTTTTCCTTTTTTTTTAAGATTTAAAAATTGTTTTATCTGAATTCTGCTGAAAAACTGTAAGAGTTTTAGAGACTCGATATTTAATTTTGAATTTTTGACTCCTATTAAGAATTTAAGATTTAAAATAAGGTAATCAGTTTAAATAAATCTCAGAGTCTTAGATTTATTTAAACAGTCTTAGACTAAGAATCTAAGACTGTCAGAAAAACGAAAAAATGTCAGAGTATTTTTTGACTCTTGATGAAAATGGAAACGTCAAATAAATTAGATTTTTCGGTTTTGATAAGTTTTTTTTATCTCGTCTGATAATTTTTTTTAATGTATTTTTTTGCTTCTTCACTGGTATAAAAAAAAACTAAAAAAAAAACAAATAAAAGTTTGCTTTTGAAAGGATTTTTTTGCAAATGGCGATTCCCACGACTTTTGTCACACTTTCAAATTTCGTAAAGACTTTGGATTCATGACCCATTTGGTAACAAAGTAATCAGCTGAAGACATTCAAATATACAACAGGTGTGTGATGTACTTTTCAAGGGTTACGGTCACGCAAGGTAAGTAACGTTGAGCCTGGCCAGTACGTAGATGGGTAACCACTTGTGAATACCAGGTGCGAACGATAATGGCTTGGAATTATTAATTGGAGATCTGAGTTCCAGTTCGAATTGAAGTCGTTATTTATTTACTCACAAATACCCTTGGGGAAAGGTATGAATCCACCTCTTCTATCCCCCCAGCTATGGGTTAATTAGTAATTTATCATTGAATCATTATCATCTCCAAAAATAACATAAAATTGTGAACAAAACGTATTTAGTTTTCTGCATTAACCAACCCATACACTGCAAAACAAAGACCGCCAACCAAACTATTTCAGATTTCTT
The DNA here is from genome assembly GCA_964036315.1 of Acanthosepion esculentum. Taxonomy (NCBI): domain Eukaryota; kingdom Metazoa; phylum Mollusca; class Cephalopoda; order Sepiida; family Sepiidae; genus Acanthosepion; species Acanthosepion esculentum. The sequence goes on from OZ038518.1 coordinate 16,258,996, forward strand.
GTAAATAAAGTCAGTGTTTTTGTAATAAAATAGTTTTTAACCAACTGATCCTGGTAAAATTTCCATGTATTCTTCTTCTCTCTGCTGTGTCCCTTCAGGACATGGATGACCATGTCTCCCCACAACTTCCTATCTTTTGTAGCTCTTAGTAAAGCCTTTTCACTTTCTCTCGTAATGTTCTGCTGACCATATACAAATTCATTTTAGGTTGTTCATGCATTGTTTTCCTGTCATGTCAGATTTTCAGAGGCTACATAGAAGTGTTTTTTTTTTTTTTTTTGCTTCCATTTTCCTTAAAACTTCCTTGTTACATGTACTGAACATGTATTCTCAGCATCCTTCTGTAGAACATCATTTTTGTTACCTTAAGCCTCTTCATCTGTGATGAAATTTGTCTGGCATTTACCATCATATAGGAGAATCACTATTGCATAACACTTAAGTACTTTTTTATTTTTGACCCTTTCACTGTCGAAACGGTTAAATATAGCCATCTCTTCTTCTCCAATAGCTTCATGTCTCGCACTTCCCGTGTGTGAAACTCCCTTCCTCTTAGTTGCTTTCCTGATAGCTCTAATCTCCAACTATTCAAATGCAATGTCAATCGACATCTCCAGATGCCTTGATCTAATTTCCTGTCCTTTCCTCCAGCCTATCCTCATTCATGCCTCTATTCTTCCTCCCACTCTCTTGTATGCTATGCTACGCTAGTGGCATTCCCGCCTTGCTTGGGGTGAAATGCTTAAAAAAAAAAAAAAAATTCTTAATATGTTGCTTAGCTTTTGGAAAGCATCTTTCGCTTCCCAATGTGTCTTCAGATTTTGCTGCCACGTTTTCTGTCGTCTGTTAAACCTAGATATTTAAAATTTTGTACATGTTTAATTCGATATCTCCAATTTGTCCTCTGCATGTTGGGTCATTTCTTTTACTGACCATAGACTTTGTCTTCTTACAATTGATGCTTAGACCTTTCTTCTAGATTTTATTTACTAACTTATTTTAAGTAATTAATAGTTTTTTTAATTCCACATTATTTCTTTTTATTATAAATCTTTCGTAATCTTATGAGATGCAACAGTAATACTCTTAGCAGAAAGGCATCATCCTATAGATTGTGGTTTAACTCATGCATATATTTTGATAAAGTACAAGGTGTAACTAATCCTACAGGACAGCTAATAAAAAATGAATGCAAATGTTAAATTTGCTTACAGACGTTTAATAAGAATGAAAAATGAATTATTACAGCAACTTAATAAATAAATAATAAATGGTCTTCGATCTTATCTAAAAAATTATATCACTAATAAGTTTAACCGTCTAAAATAAATTTCTCACAATTAAAAAATTTAATAATTTCTAAAAAGAATCAAAAATTGTTTTATTTTTATTAAAAGAAAGAGTAAAAATGCAATGACACAGTAAAAAAAATATTCCTTAATTTAAAAAAAAAAAACCTTAATCATTTTATAAGTTATGAGATTCAACTGTTACAAAGCATTAAAATAAAAATAAGATTAAAAATGATTAAAATCTTCACAAGGATGAGAACAATTGTAAATGAGAGATTCTGAAAAGTTGATATTGAAACAACAGAAAAGTTTTTTAAAAAAAAATCAATGGTTGGAAGACTGATGAAGGTTATAGAATGAAAAGGGACTTAATTTTTTTTAGGTATTTGGGATGCAATGTTAATCAAATATATTTCTATGGCCTATATCTTCTGGATTTATTTATCAATAAAAATTTATGGAAGTGGCGACTGAGATTAAAGGGAGAATACAGGCTTATATTATATTGGTACACGTGTTGCAAATGTGGACAGGCATCTTGTTGTAAATGTTTAGAAATGTTGGACATATCATTCAAATGAAAACTCAGCCACCAAGACAGTGTTGTTGTAATGTGTCCAACATAAATATTATTTTTTCTAATGGAGATAAAATCTCCCAGAGGACATTTAAATTTATATGCAACTAGCAGCATGGCACGAGGAACTAGAACAGTCTACCCCAGTGATCGAAATAAAGGGTTCAGTTCGACATTCCAACCACTTGAAGAAGGCCGGAGCATACAACGGCCGAAATGTAATAAATATGGCAACAAAGATGAGGACAATAGTCTGAATAATGTACATTTTATTGAAATGAAATAAATTCAGCCAGGCAGTTTCATAAAAAAAAACAAAAAAAACAGACATTTAAAAAAAAGCAACAAAAAATGAAGCAGCGTTTTTTTTTTTTGTTTTTTTTGTTTTTTTTTTTTGTTTTTTTTTATATAACTAACCTTAAAAAAAATAGGTGGGAACAACTGCAATTAATTGGTGGTTCCAGGCTCCTCAAGACCCCCACTCCCAATCAGAGGTCTTGCTGCTGGATGTAGTTTGTTGTTATACTCAGGACTGATGGCTGTGCTTGAAATTTGGGGCCAGTTTTTACTGATTTCAAAATAGAACGATTTACCAAGTTTGGCACTTCATAACTTTGCATTCTAAGAAGATGCCAAGTTAATATTCGGTAAGCGTGTACTCTAATGTATAGAGCAAACCCTCATGTTTTTATAGTTATAGGTACAGCAGTGAAGAAATCGGTGGAACTAAGAGAAGCAAACCTCAAATGCAAGCTCCTAACAGACTATCGGCAAATATCTGGAAGAAAAGTGGCAAAAGCTTTGGAACTCTTCTTGCCGCAAACAGTAAATGACATAAAATAAAAACCAATCATAGGAAAGTGGCAGAAAAGAGGAGGGTGATACTGACCAGGCTCCATATAGGGAACACATCTATCACACACCCATATTTGCTAAAGGGGGAGGGGATGACACCAATATACATGACATGCCAGGAAAAGTACGCAGTAAGCCATATATTGACAACATGTACAGACTTGAAACTAGCCCAAATCAAATATTATCAAACATATAACCTGAACAATCTCTTTCCCAGGGTCAATCTAGATAACATTTTTAAATTCTTGAAAGAAACACGCTTATTTACCAAAATCTGAAAAAAAACCTTTTAACATAAGTACACTTTCTAAAAATCTAACTACAACTTAAACACGACTATAATGTTAAAAAAAACTTCATTTCATTAGGAAATAATAATACAGAAATATAATATCCCAACTCTACTTGCTTTAGCATTAGATGACCCACTAGGTGTTGATATGCCATTAAACAAATAAAACAAACAGTTATAGGTTGGTAAAAATGGGGAAACTACCATTTTGTGGGGAGGTGTTTTCTTTTTATTTCTTTCTTTCTTTCTTTCTTTCACCTTTTCTTTCTTTCTTTCACCTTTTCTTTCTCTCTTTCTTTCACCTTTTCTTTCTCTCTTTCTTTCACCTTTTCTTTCTTTCTTTCTTTCACCTTTTCTTTCTTTCTTTCTTTCACCTTTTCTTTCTTTCTTTCTTTCACCTTTTCTTTCTTTCTTTCTTTCACCTTTTCTTTCTTTCTTTCTTTCACCTTTTCTTTCTTTCTTTCTTTCACCTTTTCTTTCTTTCACCTTTTCTTTCTTTCTTTCTTTCACCTTTTCTTTCTTTCTTTCTTTCACCTTTTCTTTCTTTCTTTCTTTCACCTTTTCTTTCTTTCTTTCTTTCACCTTTTCTTTCTTTCTTTCTTTCACCTTTTCTTTCTTTCTTTCTTTCACCTTTTCTTTCTTTCTTTCTTTCACCTTTTCTTTCTTTCTTTCTTTCACCTTTTCTTTCTTTCTTTCACCTTTTCTTTCTTTCTTTCACCTTTTCTTTCTTTCTTTCGCCTTTTCTTTCTTTCTTTCTTTCTTTCGCCTTTTCTTTCTTTCTCTCTTTCGCCTTTTCTTTCTCTCTTTCTCTCTTTCGCCTTTTCTTTCTCTCTTTCTCTCTTTCGCCTTTTCTTTCTCTCTTTCTTTCTTTCGCCTTTTCTTTCTCTCTTTCTTTCTTTCACCTTTTCTTTCTCTCTTTCTTTCTTTCGCCTTTTCTTTCTCTCTTTCTTTCTTTCACCTTTTCTTTCTCTCTTTCTTTCTTTCACCTTTTCTTTCTCTCTTTCTTTCTTTCACCTTTTCTTTCTCTCTTTCTTTCTTTCACCTTTTCTTTCTCTCTTTCTTTCTTTCACCTTTTCTTTCTCTCTTTCTTTCTTTCACCTTTTCTTTCTCTCTTTCTTTCTTTCACCTTTTCTTTCTCTCTTTCTTTCTTTCACCTTTTCTTTCTCTCTCTCTTTCTTTCTTTCACCTTTTCTTTCTCTCTCTCTTTCTTTCTTTCACCTTTTCTTTCTCTCTTTCTTTCTTTCACCTTTTCTTTCTCTCTTTCTTTCTTTCACCTTTTCTTTCTCTCTTTCTTTCTTTCACCTTTTCTTTCTCTCTTTCTTTCTTTCACCTTTTCTTTCTCTCTTTCTTTCTTTCACCTTTTCTTTCACCTTTTCTTTCTGTCTTTCTTTCACCTTTTCTTTCTCTCTTTCTTTCACCTTTTCTTTCTCTCTTTCTTTCTTTCACCTTCTCTCTCTTTCTTTCACCTTCTCTCTCTTTCTTTCACCTTCTCTCTCTTTCTTTCACCTTCTCTCTCTCTCTCTCATATATATGTGTCTTCCCACCTATGAAAGGTAAACCATGAGCAAGAGCATGAAGAAGTTGATAATGATCAACTGATGACTTCATGAAAAAATGTAGAAATATTTGCTTTACAAGAGTTGCAGGATTCCAAGTTGACAAAAATTTCTCCACCCCACACACTTAAAAAAATAAATAAATAAATAAATCTCAAATTTTAGGCATTTTCCACTCCTAAAAATGAAAAAGACCTTAGTCGATCCTAACTTAGTAAATACACTAGTGATTGGATGGTATCGATTTTTTTCCTGATATTGTACTCAATTTCTGATTCTGTTATGATTCCTGATTCCAATAACTACAATGATTAAAATTTATTATTTTCACACCCTACAGTTGGTTTTGGAAACTTAAGGAACAAATTACATTTATTATTTTCACACCCTACAGTTGGTTTTGGAAACTTAAGGAACAAATTACATTTATTATTTTCACACCCTACAGTTGGTTTTGGAAACTTAAGGAACAAATTACATTTGTTAATAAATCATTTCGTAGAAAAATGAATTCAAAAGCTTATGAAATAAAATTAGATATCCTTTTTATTTAAAAAATTGGGTAAGAATTTAGACAATAAAGAGAAAAATTTCTTTACGTAAATCACTTAAAGTACCTAGCTACAGGTGACACTTTGGTTATCATCAGGAATGTTAAAATACTTCCAAACTCCACTTTTCTGCTTGGCATTGGATACACTTGCCATCATTGGGGTGTGAAAATAAAAAAAAAATATCAGTTTTTAAAATTTAAATTTTTCGATGTGAGATAAAAAAAATGTTTCTAGTTTTTGAATGTGTATCATTTGTAAACCTTCCACTAATGGTTTGCTATTAATTGTAAAATAAAAAAGGGCCTAATTTTTGTCCACCTTTTTAAGTTTTAAAACAAGCAAAGGCGTCCTCTCTAAATATTATGCAATCTTAAAATTTTCTGTGTCAGTTTTCAGTGAATGGAAGAAATTTAGCAGTGACAATTCAATTTAAGCATGTACTTCAAAAATAAGAGATACCCTTATATATATATATATATATATATATATATATATATATATATATATATATAAATGCAGCGATAATACTCAAAGCAGAAGGATATCATCCTATGTATTGTAGTTTAACTGATGCATATATTTTGATAAACTACAAGATGTACCTAATCCTACAAGACAGTGAAAGAAAAATGAATGCAGCTGTTAAATCTACTTAAAGACGTTTAATAAGAATGAAAAATTAATTATTACAGCAATTTAATAAATAAATAATAAAGGTTCTTCAATCTTATCTAAAAAATTTAATCACTAATAAGTTTTACTGTGTAATATAAGTTTCTCACAATTAAAAAATTTAATAATTTCTAAAAAGAATCAAAAAGTGTTTTATTTTTGTTTCTAAAAAAATCTTGATCATTTTATAAGATATGAGATTCAACTGATACGAAACGTTAAAATAGGACTAAAAATGATTAAAATCTTCATAAGGATGAGAAAATATATATTTTTTGCATGGGATCAATTTTTTTTTTTTTTTTTTTCCAGTTATTTATTAGATTATTAGAAGGTGAAATTTGGTAAATTTGCTTTTTAACACCTGTGCTAAATATCTCTTAAAATTTTCCTAAATCGTCATAATTCCGTGTAAATGTACATGCTGAACTCAAATTAACGATTAAATCATGAAGAAACCTACCGTTTTAGAGTTATCGACAAGAAAAAATCGGACTTCTTGTTGGTAATTCATCCCCCATTACTGCCATCGGGATCTCTGATTTACTGCGTAGTACTTCCGCTGGTGGAAACAAAATTTTGGCCTATTTACTTTTTTTACAGCTTTTGGAAATCACTACGCATTATTTTTTCTTTTTGATAAGTGTAGTCTTAATTTTAAAAGGAAGCTTTAAACAAAAACAAATTAAATAATACAATAAAACCGTTTTTTTCTGTTTCGATGACAAATGACAAATTAAAATTAAATTTTTTTCTGTTTCGATGACAAATTAAAAGAACAAATTAAATAATAAAAATATTTTTTATATTTTAAAATTGAAAATAAAACAAAAATTAATGCACAAACTTGGTAAAGTAGAAGGGTTGATTGTATTATTTAATTTTTTTTTTAAGTTGTCCCCTTTTTTACACAGAAAGAAAAAAAACCTCCCCTAACCTTAACACCTAACCCTAAAGTTAACCCGGTTTATTGTATTATTTAATTTTTTTTTTATCTTTTAATTTGTCCCCTTTTCTACACAGGAAGAAGCCAAAGACAACCCCTAACCCTAAAAAAAAAAAAATTACATTTCTTTACGGTAGCGCGTAGTGATTTTTCTGGAACGAAAGTCTGTAAAATAAGTAAATAGGCCAAAATTTTTCTTATGCCAGCGGAAGTACTACGCATTGAATCAGATATCCTGATGGCAGTAAGGGCGGACTAATGACCAACAAGAAGTTCAATTTTTTTTTTTTTTTTTCTTTTTCTTTCTTGTCAATAACTCCCAAACAGTAGGTTTCTTCATGATTTAATTGTTAATTCAAGTTCAGTATGTACATTTACACGGAATTATAACGATTTGGGAAAATTTTAAGAGATATTTAGCGCGGATGTTAAAAAGCAAATTTACCTGAAATTTTACTAGATTTATTTTAAAAATATTAAAACAAATCATGTTAAAAGTGGAAAAAACTATAGCTTAATCACGCCAGATAAAAATGGGGTAAAAATACTCATTTTTAACTTTTTTTATAGACTTCTACTTATAAAACTTGCATCTCGTTTGGCTCCGATAAGGAATAAACGAAAAAAAAGTCCAAAATATTTTAAATGCCATAATTTCACATGGTAAAGTTCAATTATGCAAAAAAAAAAAGTAAAATATAATTAAATACAATTTTTGATGAAAATTGAATTTCACGTTTCTTGATAGAATCTTTTGTGTGAAAAAGCTTTTTTTCAGGAAACTTCAAATAAAAGTTTATTTTTGTTTTTTATTTTATTTTTTGTAAATAAAGATGAAAATCCGTTTCAAAAGCTATCAGATTTTAAGACTTACATGGATTTCGTAGAAACAAATTTCAGTTTCATAAAAGAAATGTTTACTTTTTTACGTCTCAGTTATTGAAAAGAAAATTTATTTTTGTTCACGTAGTATACTATGTAAACAAAAATAATTCAAGTTTTATTGTCTTGCTGTTGGGCCTTAACATGTCGAAACCACCCCTTTTTTTCTCCCTTTGACAGTGGCGAGAAGAGGTTCTGGGTGGCCCACAAAACTTTCAACCCTTTTCTGCACAAACTCAAAAGTGTTCAGGTTTCACATCCATATCGGAGAATGAAGACTACCAGAAATTTTTCTTATATATACTTTTCTTTATACTGTTGTAGCGGGCCCCTAAACAGTAAACAGTGAGATTTCCAAATATGATGTGGACGTGCATCTCTTGCGGGTCCCGCCACAATTATTTTATTTTGTCTAGGAAAGGTGGGGATCATGACATTATGCTGGAGGTTGCTATCCAATGTGGTGGTCACAATGCAATTTATATTTGACGTAAAATAGCGCATAATATAAAATACAAAACAGAACGTAAGGTTAAAAACATAACAATTGAATTTATTTAATATTTGTTATACATATATGTAAACTGAAAGGTTAGTTGGAGTTACGTCTCTTAGACTAGGAAATATTTTTACTTGAGCTCATAAGGATTAGATTTACTATTAAATTGTAGTTTAGAAGAATGAGTACGTGTTCGGAATTGTGTATTGTACAAGTTGGTAATAGTTCAGAATGTATTTGTGTTTAGTTGTAAAATTCTTTTACGTCTGACTGGATTAGTCAAGACGGGAGTTCTTTAAGGGTCACATTTTGGCAGCGGAGATGAGACGCGCGAGAGTATGAAGAGAGTGAGCAAGAATCACTCGTGTTTGGTTTTTATAGTATGTTGTATCACGTGACTGGATCAAACATAGTTGGCACGAAAACAGACCTCTCGCGTGGGGGATGATTTGATTGGTCGAAACTGACCAATCAGTGAGCTAGATTGAAGGTGATTAACCAATGAATGCTTGTTGTATATTTTCTATGAATGATGGTGGTGGTGGTTACCACACTTTTTGTTTTTTAATATTAGAGGGAATTTTCAAGTTTGAGGCAAAAACAAGCCCAGTCGAATTCCACAGGAATTTTGCTTCACTAACCAAACGCAACAAAGATACATGTGACATCATCCTTTGTGCAAGATATCCAAACAATTTACTCCAGCACATTGCCTTCTCAAACTACAAACCTAACCTAATAACGACGACATCAGTAATAATTTGAAGGGTGATGATTATTGCATAATATGAAATAATTTATTTTAAAGCAATAAACATTGCTAAAGAATGAAGGTAGTTAAAAAGAAATCGGTTTATGACCACGAATTGGTATGTCTGGCAGCTTGGCATATGGCAGTTTCCACCCCTCCTCCTGGCAGGGTTAGAATTCCCATGCATGTGTCAAGCTCAGTGTTGGGGCAGCCTCGATATGACACACTTTCCCAACTTACACGATCAGATAGATTTTATGACTTGTCAATCGTAACAAAAAAAGGTCACAAGTCGACTACAACCTGTATAAACATTGCGCATACATTTTTAGAAGTTCCGCGAAAATCTTTTTAAAAATATATATATATATATATGTTTGGTAAGCAAGAGCACTAACAGCAAGACAAATTACAAAATAGCCGTAGATAAATAAACACACAAATAAAGTAATCGTCTTGGGATACAAGTTTAACACTTGTATTTCAAATCAATTTTCCCCATTGAAATTAACTGGAATATTTTGGATCCGTTCCATGATTCTAAAAATCTCTTATTTTTCTAAAAATTATCCCAATTTTTGTATTTGTGGGTTTCTTACATGCAAAAACGTGTGAATAAACAAGGAATGTAGTTTACAAACAATAAAATAAGAGAAGAAACAAATCGTAAAAAAATAAACTGTATGAAAACCATTAATTTTAGACGAGTCATAGGCCAACTTCCAAAAAGAGAGACATCAGCCAGCTTAGCAACCACTAACCTAGACTAGCAATGGCTTAGTAACCACTAACCTAGACTAGCAATGGCTTAGCAACCACGAACCTAGACTAGCAATGGCTTAGCAACCACAAACCTAGACTAGCAATGGCTTAGCAACCACGAACCTAGACTAGCAATGGCTTAGCAACCACGAACCTAGACTAGCAATGGCTTAGCCTAATCTGTGATAGCAAAGATTAACTTTATCACTCAATTTTTAAATTTTTAAAACATTTTTACATTTTATCCATTATTGTAAATTTTTTTAATTTTATCATTTTTTATTGTTGATGTAGAACGTTCATACTGTCTCACCAAATCTATTACTCGTACGTCTTCATGTTTTTTTTTTTTTTAAAATTTTCCACTTTACCTCAAGTAAAATCATACATTTCAGCTTTTCATCACGGCTCTTTACACATTACTTCCTAGAGACCCATGGTGACACTAAAGGAATTTTGCAAAATAACGGCAAAAAAGCTCTTGGCTTTGGACAGGATGAACATCATTGTAATATATATAATATATACTTCAACTTCAAAAACATTTCCAAAATAATTCCGTCCTTAAATTCACATATGAACTCAATACAATTCCTTTCCTTGACATATTGATAAACACAAATAATAACAAATTTACTATTTCGCCATATAAAAAACCTACCAGCATAAATTCGTGTACACTTAACTACAAGAGCGAATGCCCATATTACTACAAAATAGCAATTATAAAAAATCTAATACATCGTGCAGAAACTAATTCATCCACAAAACAGATTTTTTACAGTGAACTAAAGAATATAAAACAAACACTTATTAATAATAGCTTTCCAAACTATATAGTTGTTAAACAAATAAAATGCTTTCTTAGAAATCTCAATACTAAGCAAATAGTACATAATACTGCTTCTACTAATCTCAAACATATTAATCTCCTATGTCGTAATCAAATGAATACTAATTATAAATAAGATGAAAATATACTAAAAATGAGTAAATACTAATATATCTACAACAGATCCTAGCAAAAAAATTAAGTTAATCATATACTACACTAAATCTAGTATATCCACCTCAATTATTTGCAATGATTCTTCTCCCCCAGTTAGCGATTTGTAAAATACCAACATAATTTACAAATTCAAGTGCCCTTTTGGAGATTGTATCTCCAACGGATTAAATAATATTTATGTTGGTCATACCACAAACTCGCTTTCACGCCACTTGACTCTACATTTGAATGATAACTCTAACATTTTTAGGCATTTAAAACAACATGTCTGGCCGCATACACAATTACAGAAAATCCTCGTTGAAAACACAACTATACTTAAGCATGAAAACAATAAACAAAAACTAAAAATTCTTGAAGCTATATACATAAAACAGTTGAAACCTAACCTGAACAAAATAAACTATGAAATCTCCACAAATATTCTTAAATGCCTATAATTGATAACAGAAGCCATTGGTTTATACCAACGGCTTCCCATACTTCATACTTCTTGTTTTCACTCTCGCTTGGTCACGTGTGACGTCATGAGCAGTGGTGCGATTTTCACTTCCAGCGTCTTATATGCACGAGTTTGTCGTTGCTTGGAAATCTTCCATGTAAACAAAAACAGACTATCATCATTGTTTTGTCCGTGTATTGTTTAATATATTGTAATGTAATTGTCATATTTGATAATGGCTTATGTAAGCCGAAAGCTTAGATAGGATTAAAAAAATATGTATGAATATTGTGATTTTCTTTCTTCTTTTAATGATAATGTTATTAAGCTTATCAGACGATTTGAAAAAATTTACATCAAATAGACAGACAAAACTTATCTATATTATTTATTAAAACTTGCATGAAAATATATATATATATATATATATATATGTGGATGTAGATCCGACGGTATGATGAAAATGTGGAAAGGACAAAGCAAAATCCGAATTCATATTCGGATTTTGCTTTGTCTTTTCCACATTTTCATCATATATATATATATATTGTTAAGCATTTTTTGCTTGGTATAGGCAATCTAGGCTTCGAGCACTTTACTGAGTAGGTAGGTTTGCCTTCAGGACTTTTTCTTTTTTCAGTATTGCTATTTTTGTTTTAGACTTTATCTGAATAAGAGTTTTAGGTTTTGGCAAGTTGTCCGTTAGTTCCATTTTTGTTTTATATATATATTTTTTGTTTTTCTTATATGTGTGTGTGTATATATATGTGTGTGTGTGTGTGTGTGTGTGTGTATATATATATATATATATATATATATATATATATATATATATATATATATGTGTGTGTGTGCGTATATATATATATATACATACATATATATATATATATAATCTGTGTGTGTGTGATATATTAAATTTATGCACCCAATTATACATTTTTTAAACATGTGGCTTATGATCACCAAAGTTAAGTAATGTCAAGCCTGGTCAGTACCTAGCTGGGTGACTCCTTAAAACCACTTCAAACATGAATGAAAATAAAATTATGGTATCTAAATCTACATATCAGATATTTTTGGCAAGTGGGTTTTCTATTTGGGGAGAGCTTTGTACAAAAAACAATGTAAACCATTTATAAGCTATGTCTCAGATGCTGCTCACTACTGCGATATTTGACTATGTTCGGTCTACTGGTGTTGCTCAGAAGATGCAGTCACATTATACACAAGCGATATGAAAAGATCAGGTTTTTAACAAAAAATTCAGAGCTCGCGCTATACATTAATACAGACGGATTATACAGAAGTATATACAATAAACGGGATCTTTTGGCAATGAATTCATTATAAATAATTATTATAATCATCTATAAACATTATTTTCAGTTGTTGCACATGTTTCTGTTCTTACCCCAGTTTTTTTTCCTATTTTTAAAAAATTTTCTTAAACAGTGAAATTAACAAATTGGAATTATTTACACTATTTACATTTGCACTATAGTCCTTAACTTTGTTGTTGTTATCACAATGTTTCGGCTGTTGTGTTCTCCGGCCTTCCCCAGGTGTATAAAGATCTGGGTAACCTACAGGGAATGAATTTCTTGGATAAGGAGTTATCATTATTTCCACTATTTATATTCTGACTATTGTCCTCATCTTTGTTGTTGTTATCACGTTTTGGTCATTGTGCTCTCCGACCTTCCGCAGGTGTATATCGATCTGGGTCACCTACGGGGAATGAATTTCTGGGATGAGGCATTATTATTATTTACACTATTTTTATTCAAACTATTGTCATCACAAGCTACACACTGCCTGACCCAGAGATTAAATTCTCAACCACTATGTCACCGGTACTAGACTGGTATTGACGTCTCACCAATTTACAGTTGAGCTGGTTTGATTTAACCATAAATTCTATACTAACAGTTTTCTTTTCTTGCACCTCTCGCAACTTTAATCTGCAAACATTTAAATGCAATGTCAATCGTTATCTACTGTCCTCTTGATTACTCTTCTATTGTTTCTCCTCTTTAGTAATGTTTCTGTTTTCTAATTCTTCTGTACCCAGTAACCTTTTGTGCCTTAGTGGCTTTATTGCCTTTACATGCTGTGATTTCTTTATTGTTAATCTTGCAGACTTCAATTTCATATTTCAAGATATTCAGTTATATTTTTTATTTTTTTCAGATTTTTCACACAAAGTACCAGCTCTGTGAGTGACCAGCAGTTGTTAGCAGGACTGAATGAAGCTCAGGTGAAGCTTTTAGCTGAGCAATGTATTTTGGTAGATGAAATGGATAAAGTGACTGGCACGGCCAGCAAAATGGACTGCCATTTAATGCAGAATATCAACACAGGTAAAAGTTGCTTTTTGTATCACCTCATGACCTTCAGTTGGGACTTTGATGTTTGTTGAGTGTTCTGTTTATGTGGCCTGTTGATGATGCCATGCGTTACAAGGAGTGAAAGAGAATGAGAAGACATTAGTGAGGAGAAAGGACAATAAAAGAACAGGTTTCAGGGAGACAGAAGATGGCGATAATGCCACTAAGATGCAAGGGGCAACTGAAGCTGAGACGCCAGATCAAGATCAATTACATTACAGACCGTTCTTTGGATTTTGTCAAGAATCTCAAGATATCCAGCAGGAGCGCCAGACCAGAAACGGCAGCAGTATTCAATAAATGGTAGATTTCTAAATGTACAAGATGGATTCTGATGCAAAAAATGTTCTGGCATGACACAGTGAACCAACTTCCTAGCAGTAGACGTTTCAGTTGATTTCATATTGTCACTCCACTATTTTCAGTGGAAAATGTGAGGCCAAAAAGGCATAATGTTGTCCTCGTGGGGGTTAGCATTAGTCATGCTGGTGGCAGGCAGAAAAGTTTCTCTGGTGATTAAATGAAAGCAGTTTTGTTTTTGGAGGGGTTAAAATTTACAAGTCATTTCTTGCCCAAGTTAACAACTGATTGGAGATCCTTTTCAAGAGCAGTTGCCAAAGTTTATACCAAAGTAGATTTTGTAAATATTATTTCTTTTACTACTCTCTTTCTTTTTCTTTCTCTTTCTTCTTTTTCTTTCTCTTCTTTTTCTTTTGCCTTTTCTTTCTCTCTCTCTATTTCCCTTTTTTCTCTCTCCCTCTATTTCCCTTTTTTCTCTCTCCCTCTTTCCCCTTTTCGCTCTCTCTCCCTTTCCCCTTTTCGCTCTCTCTCCCTCTTTCCCCTTTTCGCTCTCTCTCCCTCTTTCCCCTTTTCGCTCTCTCTCCCTCTTTCCCCCTTTCGCTCTCTCTCCCTCTTTCCCCCTTTCGCTCTCTCTCCCTCTTTCCCCCTTTCGCTCTCTCTCCCTCTTTCCCCCTTTCGCTCTCTCTCCCTCTTTCCCCCTTTCGCTCTCTCTATCTTTCCCCCTTTCGCTCTCTCTATCTTTCCCCCTTTCGCTCTCTCTATCTTTCCCCCTTTCGCTCTCTCTATCTTTCCCCCTTTCGCTCTCTCTATCTTTCCCCCTTTCGCTCTCTCTATCTTTCCCCCTTTCGCTCTCTCTATCTTTCCCCCTTTCGCTCTCTCTATCTTTCCCCCTTTCGCTCTCTCCCCCTTTCGCTCTCTCTCTCTCTCCCCCTTTCGCTCTCTCTCTCTCCCCCTTTTCGCTCACTCTCTCTCTCCCCTTTCGCTCACTCTCTCTCTCTCTCCCGTTTTCGCTCACTCTCTCTCTCTCCCTTTTCGCTCTCTCTCTCTCTCTCTCTCTCTCTCTCTCTCTCTCTCTCTCTCTCTCTTTTTCTCAGTAGGTCCTGCATGTTTGTCTTATGAACAATAAAATATTTTCATATCTTTTTATCGACTTTTGTTGCAGGTCTGCTGCACCGTGCTTTCAGTCTTTTCCTCTTTAATAAAAGTGGAGAAATGTTGTTACAACAACGATCAACTAGCAAAATCACATATCCAGGTGGGGTCTGCTTTTTTAATTTCTTTTTTTTTTTTTTCTTTTTTCTTTTTGCTACTGAGGAGAGATTTCAGAGGAGCCCACGCATTAGGACTACCTTTTGGAAGGAGTTTGATTTCCAGTTGTGTTCATTACATTCATAAACACTCTTGGGAAAGGCATGAATCCATCTCCTCCCGTCAGCTATGGGTTAAATAGTATGACTTGTATCTGGAAAAAAAATTATTTCCAAAGAAAATCCTTAAAAGCCCACACACTAGTTCTCAAAGGGATTATTTTTTGAAAGAGTTCAAATTTCAGGCAAGTTCATTACATTCACTTACACACAAATACTCTTGGGAAAGGCATGAGTCCATCTCCTCCCTCCTGCTAAGGGTTAAATAAAACTTGTATCTGAAAATTGTTATGGGCTAATTCCCAAGAGGACTGCCTTTGGATGGAGTTTGAATTCTGTTTGGGTTTGTTGCATTCACTTATGTATATATATCTCCCCCCCAGTTATGGGTTAAATAGGACTTGTAACTGGAAAAATCATTGTTATTCTCAAAGAAAATTGTTAAGAACCAATGTAGTAGATCCCAAGGGGGCTATCATTGGAGGACGTTTGAATTCCAGATGAGTTTATTACATTAATTTATACACAAATGTATGAATCCATCTTCATTCCCCCTTCTATGGGTTAAATAGGAGTAGCTGTATCTGGAAAAAATCCCGAAAATTGTTAAGAGCCAATGTACTAGTTCCTGTATTTGGAGGGAGTTTGAATTCCAGTCATTTTTGTTACATTCATGTACAAATCCCCTTGGGAAAGTTATGAATCTCTCTTCACTCCCCCAGCTATGGGTTAAATAGGACTTGTACTAGGAGAAAAAAAATTGTTATTCTCAAAGAAAATTATTAATGCACTATTCCATTGCAAAAATAAAAGAATTGGTCTGAAAATCAAAAATATGTTTTGACTTTAAATCACTCACAAAGGGTCGATAAGCCATAAAAAAGAAATCATTTAATCAATACTTTTGAGGGGATGAAAACTAAACTTTAAGATAAGGTGCTTTTGTGAATGGTCAAATTCTTCAAGTCTTTGATGTAGTACTTTATATTGTAAATTAACTAATAGTTTTTATATTAATGATAATAAAAACCAAAAACCTTTTATTTTTCTTCTTTTAAACCCGATAACCTTACAAATTCATGTCCGGGACCAATGTATCATAATGAATACTTCTATTTTTGTTAATTCTTCAGATCACTTCACAAATGCATGCTGTAGCCATCCGCTGTACACTCCGAGGGAACTGGAACAAGATAATGCGATTGGAGTCCGACGAGCTGCTCAGCGTAGAGTTAAACAGGAACTGGGAATCACTCCTGAGCAGGTAGGCAGTCACCAGAGCTTTCTCTCTGCCATTTCTCCAGATACTTAACAGACCAGTCCAATTATCTATTATTGTTTTCTATCCAAATTACTCAAGCTGTAGGCCTGGAGGAAATACAGTCATTCAAGTATTTTAGTATTAAACATTCGAACATCCAAACCCAAAACAATAATAAAATAAAAATAAAGAAAACATAAGTATACCTGTTAAATAAATGATTAATTTTCACAAACATGTACATGAATAGGCACCTTCGGGTGGTGTAATGGTTAGCGAGCTTGTCTCATGAGAACAATTATGACTGAGTAAATGAATTCAGTCCTCATTGGGTAACCCATAATATTGGCCTTGAGCCACATCTAAACTATGCCTAGAAAATCACTATATGTACATGAATTCAAAATGAATTAAAAAATAATCCTTACTTGACTTAGTCTTTCTTTAAAGTTGGTTCACAGAAAAATCTGCGGTTTAGAAAAGACTTTTGGTATTAACGAAGATTCAGACCATCTCTGCTGTTGTTGGATATTTGTTTAAAGTTGCTGACATGATCGTCTGAGAAAAATTCACTGACCATCTTTGTTGTTGTTGGAGCAGATTTGTTTGAAGTTGCCAACACGTGTTCATTGCAGCACATGCTGGTGGGGAAGGAAAAAGCTATATAGCCACATCTTATGTTTGAAACAGCTTGGAGACTGTCACATCTGCGCCCATGAAAGTCGAAATCTGCAGGTTTTCATAAGAATTTTTTCCTGAAAGTAGGCTCATGAAAAATATGGTTTTAGTTTGCATTGATTGGTCAAATATTTCACATGGTGAATTTGACATTGTTACCAGAACATGTGCTAGCTCAGTATACAATATTATCAGTTATACATTGGCTGTTTAAGGGACACATCATACTTTTTTAACAGTTGCATTTATTTTTTTTCAAATTAACTGCTCTGTTTGAAATATATTTATTTTGTTATGTCGGGATATAGATTTATTGATGTTAACCGTTTTGACAGTGAAAGGGTGGGACCGAGATGCCTGCCTGTTAGCACGTTTAAATTCATGTAATCCGGGAACCAGCGAAAGTAGCTCGTCAGAACAGTTGCCATTAAAATATTTGTAGAAGAGACAGACAGAGGTTACAGCACATCTGTGGGATAACAATTGTAGATTAGATGCCAGATCAGGACCTATTATCTTGCATATTCATCTCTGGATTTTGTCAAGGACCCCAAGACGTACAGCAGGAGCACCAGACCATGACAGCAATATTCCATGCAAGGACGGATGGTTGATATATATATATCTATGAAGAACAATATTGAAAGGGAAATGTATGACAAAGTAGAAAAAAGTTCTTGTGTGACGTGTTCCGGCCTTTAGCATTTAACTGGATTAAATTTGTCAACTAGAATTTTAAATAAAAAAAAAAAACTTTTTATATATATATATATATATATATATATATATATATATATATTATATATATATATATATATATATATATTATATATATTATATATATATGTAAGCAAATGTGTGGATGTAGATCCGACGGTATGATGAAAATGTGGAAAAGACAAAGCAAAATCCGAATATGTGAGTTTACTGTTTTTATTTTGTTTTTGTTATTCTGTCGACGTCAGACGTTTCGGTCAAATAGACCTTCTTCAGGACATGGTTAATGGAGACATATTTATATTAGATTTAAGTTAGATGAAGAGACGATATATACAAGACTGGTCAGAAACAGAAAAACTGAAATTATAAAGTCAGAGTATTCTTTCTTGGAGTTGGATACGCTGGCGTCACGTGGGTGGCGCTACGAAAACCTGCTCCCAGGGAAGAGATTGTATCCTAAGTGGAAAGTAGGGGGGACTTATTTAAAACTATAGCTTATCGGTACATTTGTCAAGCATTAATCTTGCTAGAAAACTTGATATATTAAAGAAACCTTGTCGGGTGTTTATTGTGTGTGAGGTGGCTATCATGCCAGCCTCGTAAATCTGCCTAAGGTTTTTATTGTGGATATATTTTAAAATCTTCACAGAGTCGAAATCAAAATTGTGATCAGATTTGGCTATGTGTACAACCAAAGCACTACTTAGATTACCGAGGCGAATATCTCGTTTATGTTCGGAAAACTCACATATTCAGATTTTGCTTTGTCTTTTCCACATTTTCATATATATATATATATATATATATATATATATATATATGATCTAGCCGATTTCATTTTTGGTTCTTTTTCATTTTCTTTCCATCACTTTTGTTATTAAATATCCCA
This sequence comes from Acanthosepion esculentum, assembly GCA_964036315.1. Lineage (NCBI taxonomy): Eukaryota > Metazoa > Mollusca > Cephalopoda > Sepiida > Sepiidae > Acanthosepion > Acanthosepion esculentum. Next base: position 16,277,693 of record OZ038518.1, read on the forward strand.
TGTGACAATAGAAGATCTGCCAGGAATGGTGAAATTTTGTAAGAGCCAGGGTGCAAATTTACTGTGGATGACCTTGCGATCAAGGCACTCTTTAGACATTTTCATTGCAGTGAATTGTTTTCTCCATTATTCAGAGTAGCATTTTATATATATATATATATATATATATATATGAAAGTGTCCCTTAAACGGTAATTGTTTACAAAACAACGTAATCTACCAAGCCACAATAAAATCAGAAGATAATGAAGAAAAAGTATACATAGGAGTAACCGAAGGACCATGGAAACAAAGAAATTATGTACACAAAATGTCATTCACAAATAGTAAATATGTGAACAGCACAATGCTTTCTAAGTATATCTGGGAAATAAAAAACAAAACACACCATTATAGACTACCAACAATAAGCTATATAAACAAATTTTTACTACGTTAACCAAAAACACCGATCAAAATAAATAAATAAATATACAAGATAAAAAATAAAAATAAACAAAAAAACAAGCAAAATAATTTGACATAAATAAATAAACAAATAAGCGACTTCCGGTAAAAGTAACCGCCAAAATAGACTACCCATAATGCACCACTGACCCTTGTATAAATAGCCGAGAAAAATAACAGCACTAGTCGCCTGACGATTGCACTAGCATGAAACAGACTGTTGCCTCTAAGTGCTGACTTCCATGTCCACTTTTATATTTATACATGCTCTATCTCTGATATTGAGCACTTTATCCCATAAATATAGCACACTTTAAGACTATATTTCTTCACATATATATATATATATATATATATATATATATATAATGAAAATTCTGGATAATATTACTAGTAATAATACAACTAGTGGAAATAAAGCAATTGAAGTGGAGATGAAAGAAATCCTATTGAAAAATGAAAAATGCTTGACAATGCTTCATCTAAACAAAATGCTAAGTGTTAAAATATTACTACTACTACGTCTAATTAACGTCGTGTTTTGAATTTTTTTATTTCTAATCAGCATTTGGTAATTTAATCTCCTTGCTGGCAAATGTGAAGATGATTTTTTTTTTCTTAATTCCTTGTTTCTTTCAGATTCCATTAAAAGCCATTCATTATGTCACCCGAGTGCATTATTTGGCTGCCAACGTACCTCGAGATGGTAAATGGGGGGAGCATGAAATTGACTATGTCTTATTTGCTCAATGCAATGTGGATCTTGAACCGAACCCGAATGAAGTGAAAAGCACAAAATATTTAGACAAAAAAGGAATGAAAGACTTTCTTGGTAAGCAGAAATTTTGAATAACTTTCTTATTCCATTCTTTCCTCCTTCTCCCTCATGTCCTCCTCCTTCCTTCTCCCTCATGTCCTCCTCCTTCCTTCTCCCTCATGTCCTCCTCCTTCCTTCTCCCTCATGTCCTCCTCCTCCTTTCTCCCTCATGTCCTCCTCCTTCCTTATGTCCTCCTTCCTTCTCCCTCATGTCCTCCTCCTTCTTCATGTCCTCCTCCTTCCTTCTCCTTCTTTCTCATACTTTGTCTTTCTCTTTCCTTCTCCCTCATGTCCTTCTTCCTCCTTTCTCCCTCATGTCCTCCTCCTCCTTTCTCCCTCATGTCCTCCTCCTTCCTTATGTCCTCCTTCCTTCTCCCTCATGTCCTCCTCCTTCTTCATGTCCTCCTCCTTCCTTCTCCTTCTTTCTCATACTTTGTCCTTCTCTTTCCTTCTCCCTCATGTCCTTCTTCCTCCTCCTTTCTCCCTCATGTCGTCCTTCCTCCTTCCTTCTCCCTCATGTCGTCCTTCCTCCTTCCTTCTCCCTCATGTCGTCCTTCCTCCTTCCTTCTCCCTCATGTCATCCTTCCTCCTTCCTTCTCCCTCATGTCGTCCTTCCTCCTTCCTTCTCCCTCATGTCGTCCTTCCTCCTTCCTTCTCCCTCATGTCGTCCTCCCTTTTCTTTCTCCCTCATGTCGTCCTCCCTTTTCTTTCTCCCTCATGTCCTCCTCCCTTTTCCTTCTCCCTCATGTCCTCCTCCTCCTCTTTCCTTCTCCCTCATGTCCTTTGTCCTCCTCTTTCTTCTTCTTCCTCCTCCACCTCCATCATGCTAAGCAGAAATTTTAGATAACTTTAATTCTCTCTCCTCCTCTTCCTCCTCCTTCTTAATAATAATAATAATATATATATATATTTTAAAAAAAAATAAAGTTTTGTCCTTTTCAAGCCTTAGGTAACCACAGCTTTCCACAGCATCATTTCTTTATAATCTGAGAATTGCTGTGCCTTCTTGGGGAAAGATATGGAGCACTTTCCTGTCTCCTTCTTTCACGATTTAGAATTCAAAGTTTCCTTCTCCTAAACTGGTTGCAACCCAATATTGTTGTTTAATCCATAATCTAGGGAGAGAGAAGAGATTCATTCTTGCTTTTTCCAAGGGCAAAATTAGTGACGAAGCAAATATAACCAATAATCATTACACTACCCACAGGCATGAACCCACTAACCCACAGGCATTAATGACCGTAGCAGAAAATTTATGATCTGTTGGATTTTGGTCTTTGTTTTCTAGAAGACACACATGCTCAAATCACTGAAACCTCAGTTGTTATTTTGATCACCAAAGTTAAGCAGTGTTGAGCCCAGTCAGTACTTAAATGGGGGTCTGCTTGAGAATTAATTGCAAAAGATCATGCCCTATTAGAAAATAAAAAACAAAATTTTATGTTCTCACAAAAAAACATTGTTAGCCACGACTATATTTGCCATTGTTTTTAATGACTGTCTGACATCATTCTACAAGCTTGTTAATGCCATTTCTGTAGAAACATTGTGTTTTTTATTTAAAGAAGGTAATGAGGCAGTTTCTGTAGAAACATTGTGTTTTTTGTTGGAAGAAGGTAGTGAGGCAGTAAAACAACAAAATGATGCAAGATTTCAATCTCAAACACACCAGAAATCAGCACCAAAACAAATGCCAGTATCAAGTGGCAGTCATTTTAGATTAACAATGAAAATCAGGTACAAAACTTTTGCAATGATCTGATACGTTAAACACTGTTAAAAAAATGAATCTTCTAGAAACCCCCCCACCAAAAAAATCATTTTCAACCAATCAGAAGAAAGGAAATTTGAAAAGCCTCTTTCTGAAATGATTCCTTCAGCTTATCAATAATGTTTCTTTTTCTTTCTGTTTTCCAGCAACTGCTGATGATCGAGGAATCCTCTTGACTCCATGGTTTCGACTTATTGCTGACAACTTTTTGTTTCAATGGTGGGACAACCTTCAAAGCCTCTCCACACAGTTTGACCACAAAACCATCTATCGATTACTGTAACTGCCCAACTCTTCTACGTTGGTTACTTTATTTTTTAAATTGACTATGGGCCCGCAAACCATTCAGTTAATCTAAGTCTCAAATCTTTAGGATTAACTAATCCATTTACTGAAACGGATTATTATTTTCAATTGTATTATTTTTGCATTGTTCCATTTGTTGATTTCGAAAAAAAATTTCATTCCTAAATTTCCAGAATTAGATTGTAAAATTGAAAAGGAAAAAATTCAATATGTGCCTTGACGAGAATACTCATTTTGATTTTTAAAGTTGTGATGTTTCGGCCAATGTGCTGTCCATCTTCTTTCAGGTGGCTATCTCTGAATTTTAAATGGAAACATTTGGGTTATCAGTACAGCAAACATCTGAAGAAGGAAAGAGTACAGTGGCTGAAACGTCATGAGTATGACAATCAAGGTGATATTGCTAGTCCAAATACAAATGTGTGTGTCTAAATATATATATATATATATATATATATGTATAGCATATCTTCATTCAAACATGTTTCATTGAATAATATAGATGGATGTCTTTTTATAATAATCCTTTATAATTCGATTTTCATTTCTACCAATCTCTGCTTATCTTGCTTATATTGGGTCGAGTGATTATCCAAAAATTCCGCAGCTACAATGGATGAATAAAAAAAAATGTCAACTGATTATATCCGAATGCCTTCATGCATGTTTCTTACACATATGCCCGTCACAACGGAGTGCAGATTTTATTGCAGTTATGATAGGTTGGTCTTTGTGATCTACCCCTGAGGATGAAATGGAGGTCAAAAGAACGTGGGCAAGGAAACGATTAAAGAATTAGAAGGGGTTATTATAAAAATAAATATACATTATATGTCTATATTAATCAACGAAACATGCTTGAATAATACTATTTATAATATATATATATATATATATATATATATATAATATTTATAATAAATATATATATATAATATTATTTATAATAAATATATATATATAATATTATTTATAATAAATATATATATATATAATATTATTTATAATAAATATATTGATATATATATATATATATAATATTTATAATAAATATATATATATATATAATTTTTATTTATATATATATATAATATTATTTTTATTTATATATATATATAATATTATTTTTATTTATATATATATATATAATATTTTTATTTATATATATATAATATTATTTTTATTTATATATATATATATATATAATATTATTTTTATTTATATATATATATATAATATTATTTTTATTTATATATATATATATAATATTATTTTTATTTATATATATATATATAATATTATTTTTATTTATATATATATATATATTATTTTTATTTATATATATATATAATATATTTATATATATATATATATATATATATATATAATATTATTTTTATTTTTTATATATATATATATATATATATAATATTTTTATTTTTTATATATATATATATATATATACATTATTTTTATTTATATATATATATATATATATATACACATTATTTTTATTTATATATATATATATGTTGAATTGACTTTTTGCTAAAAAATACAGACGAGAGAAATGAAATATATTTCAATAAAATCTTTTTATTTTCATTTGCATTTTTCTGTTAAATTTTCCAGCCTGTAAATTTGGATTACCTCCCTTGGAATAATGAGTTACAGCCAGGGATCTGTTCTTTTTCCAACGTATTTCTGATGTTCCACTCATCCAGCTTCTTTCAGCCTTTCACCTTTCACGGCTGATCTTCTATTATCACAATCCCGGATACTAAATAACAAAATTGATAAAAATATAAAGAAAAAGAAACTAAATGAAATTGACTTGATTATATTCCCAAAACACTGGTTCCCTAACAATTTTTTTTTTGTCTGGGTAGCATTTTCAGAATGGAAATTTGCTTGTGCTTCACTAAATTTTATGTGATAAAAAGTACATTTAAAATTAAAAAAACTGATAGAGACTTAAAGGGAGTAACCATAGATTCACCATCAGAACATTATCATTGATAACGTTCTCCTCCAATTTGCGGACCCTAGTTACTATGTTCTTAATACTTGAGATAATGCAAAACTATCCCAATGATGAAATCAGTCAATAATTATTTATAAATATTTACTAGGATCATGGCCCAGTGTTGCCCGTGCTTGATTCAAAAATCGTACGACTCATACAGTAATCGCTATCACTTGACTTAAAATATTTTTGCCCTTCCTTACCTTTAAAGGAGTGCCCTTTGCCGTGCTGATGTTGCTACATGCCTTACTTCTTGCCTATCTCACACTGCTAAGTTTTTCTAAGCTCTATACTAAACATTAAATCTGTTACGCAAAAAGAACTAAACAAAATGAACGCAAAACGGTCAGCTTTAAAAAAAGGCTCGTAAATGGAAAAACTGAATTAAAAGGATGTTAACAACAAATACTTTTTCACACCCAACCCAGTTCTGCGGAATCAGAATCAACATCAAGTTTAAGCAAGCGAATGAGCCAATTGGAGTAAAGTGCCATGCAGATTTAAATTTTTCCCATTTGTGACGAATGCAGCTATAGATTTTTTTTTTTTTGCATGCTAGCATGTTAGTTAACATTCGTGTCTGTCAGCTCTCACGCTGGCCAATAGAATTTTCCTGCCTATTCGTGGCAGCCAGCTATAGGCTCTCACTCTGGCCAGTAGAAAATGGCCGCAAACTACATGAAAACTGTCGTAGAAGCATGAAAAAATCGATTATCTCCACTATCGATGGGAGTTGGGAAATGCAAAGTCGGTTTTGGCCTTCCTGCTAACTTGGAGCATGTGCATGTAAATTTTGGTGCAAATTCATCGAAAATTGCTGCTGTGCATTCGTTACACACACACACACACACATCCTGCCTTTTATAGATAGAGATACTGGGACTCATGCTTGTAATTACAAGTCATCCATAATAATATTTTAAATTTTGAAATGTTATTTACTTTTGGCATATGAAGTTTTTTTGAACTGTTACTAAATCTTTGATTAGTGTTCGATCATTCCACCTCACCCGCTATCCTCTTCTGCTGCATCTATAAGGCGTGCCACACCGTTTGGGAAACACTAACTCAAAACATATATTTAAAAAAAATTTTTTTTTAATTTTAAATCAAATACCTGCAGAAAAAGATTCTCTCCTTGCCCTCCTAAATTCAGCTGCCCACATTTGCACTCTTGATAAAGCAGGAGCCTCCTCTAATTAAATAGCAACCATGTCCGTAGAAATGTTCTCAGAGGCTAAACCCTTTTTTCTGCAGGTAATTTCTAATGCCGCAGCGCCAATACTCTGAGCACACGTGTCATCTCATCAATGTAATTGTGTCTTTAGTCTGAGGATGAAATACTTCACAGAAAATCTTTTCAAATCTTGTCATAGTTATTTTTCCATAAAATTGTTCCTGATATATAAAAATTTATATCATTTACTCCAGTGGTTCTTAACAGGGGGTTAACCATTACACCACATTGAGGTGCCCTGGTGATTTTCTTAGTGTAGCCTAGATGTGGCACAAGGTCAGAAGTATGGGGCACCTAGATAAAACTAACTATTCAGTTTCAATTGATCTAGCAACACTAGCTTGCTAACTATTACACCAATTATGTTGAAGTGCACATAGCAACAACTAAAAGCAGATATCACATGTAACTTGAAGAGAAAAGAATGACAATAAAGATGTTGACATTCCACAGGACTTCAAGTAAAAGGTTAGGAAGGAAACTGCCATCAATAGTGGAAAGAGTGACAATAGCTACTGGGCTTGAGAAGAGAAAATAATGACATAATCAAGATGTTGACATTCCACACTACTTCAAATAAAAGGTTAGGAAGGAAATCCCTGTCAATACTGCAAAGAGCAATAACAGCTACTGGATTTTAGAAAACTGAAAATTGTTTTAAGAGAAAGATTTGGCTGCTCAGTCAAGGAATACCAAATGTTTATTTCCTTACAAGGACATGGTTAATATTAGCATTACCATTGGGCTTTTTATTGCATAAATAACATGCACCCACCCACTGACACACACACACACATACATACATGATGGGGTGCTTAAAGGTTTTCAGCCAAAACAAGAAGGCACTTGAAATAAATAAATTCTGATGTTTGGTCATTTCATTAAATTTTTCCTTCTTTTTTTTTTTCATTTTTCCTTCTTTTTTTTTCTTTTTTCTTTTTTTTTTCATTTTTCCTTTTTTTTTCATTTTTCCTTTTTTTTTTTTTTTTTTTTCATTTTTCCTTTTTTTTTTTCATTTTTCCTTTTTTTTTCTTTCATTTTTCCTCCTTTTTTTCCTTTCATTTTTCCTTCTTTTTTTTCTTTCATTTTTCCTCCTTTTTTTTTTCATTTTTCTTTTTTTTTCTTTCATTTTTCCTCCTTTTTTTTCCTTTCATTTTTCCTTCTTTTTTTCTTTCATTTTTCCTCCATTTTTTTTTTCATTTTTCCTTCTTTTTTTTTTTTTTTTTTCCTTCTTTTTTTTTTATTTCTTCTTTTTTTTTTATTTTTCCTTCTTTTTTTTTTATTTCTTTTTTTTTCATTTTTCCTTCTTTTTTTTTAACTTATATTCACTCAATAGAAGGCTCAGTAGTCACTCAAGGTAGAGTGCTACTGAAGGAGGTTGTATCAGTGATAGGAAATGCAGTTGATGAAGATATGTGGGAAAGATAATGGCTAACCCTAAGTTGGAAGAAGTTAAGATTGGAATGGTCAGGAAAGCATCCTTTTTGGAGTCTTTTACACAAAGTAATATGTTTTGGGAAGAAGCTGTCTAAGTGGTACTTCCTTCTTCTGAATGGGTTGTGTGACGAAAGACATGACTTACCTTGGAGTGCAAAACGAGTGCGAACATGTCTTGCCTGCAGCGTACTCCCGAAAAGAAATATGGCCGCTATCAAAGACACAATTTATGCGCGCTGATCTCGTCCAAAACGAGACGATATCTGCACACATCAAATTTCGGCCGTGTCGGGCTGGCATAAAAGCGAGATGCCAGTGGCACGAATCAGGTCGAGTCATTCGTCGGACTTCATGCAACAGAGTTGGACGTACGAACTGACTGGCGAACGAAGAGGAATTTGAAGTAGGCGCGTCTGAGTTGGTGTTCGTTTCACGACTGCCCGGTGTAATGGCCGAGAAAGGGAGACTCGCAATCCATTTCCTCGAGGCGACCGACGACAAAAGTAGAACAGCTGGTCTGCCGGCGAACGACGCACTGCACTCTCTGACCCCTCTCTCATCACTTTTTTCTATTTGTTCACTACAGGTTGTCCCAGTGTATATAGCATGGCAGGCCTTAGGGGTAAAAGTCATTGAAATGGCGATAATGTAACAGGAGGCTTGCAACGTCTCCTCTGTGAGAAAGAGTGTATAGGTGGAAATTCATCGTCCAAAAGGGCGCTCAGTTGCTTTTGAACTCTGACCAAAACTGGAAAGTAAGGACTGCGTAACTGTAGCTCATATATGGGGTATGGCTGAAAGTTTGTCAGCACCCCCTCATGTAATAAATTTACATAGAATATTTTTGCTGCATGTACCAGGTGTAACAGCATAATTGTCCATCCCACAAAATGTTTAATATCTAAAAAAAACAAAAAAAACACTAAACTAATTGAGTTCCTTTATTCCGGGTTTTCAGATAAGACGTTTAGCCATCGTGATATCATTTGTTGTAAGAATCACTGAAAAACCCTTTGAGTTATTCAGCTAGAAAGAGAACAGGTTAAAATCATTTTGTGTCAGCCTCACTGTGTTTTCCCAACTGAGCAATGGTGAGAGGAAAACGATCATTCAGGTCTTGAGTAATGGTACCAACATTCATACTCTGGCTTCCAACGTCCATTCAGGAGCCATCAAGAGAACGGTGAATGTTTAAAAAAAGAGGGAACAGTAGAGAGGAATAATGGATCAGAAGGTCTGAACAGCAAGAGGGATCATCATTTCAACCTAGAGCTAAAGAGATCAATTAGAAAAGATCCAACTCAATCCATCAGACGTTTGGCACGTGAGAAATGAGTTTCAGCTGTGACAATCGAAAGAGCAGTGAAAAAGGAATTGAAAATGGAATCATACATCTATCGATCTCAGTCTGTTCCTATCTATCTATCTATCGATCTCAGTCTGTTCCTATCTATCTATCGATCTCAGTCTGTTCCTATCTATCTGTCTATCGATCTGAGTCTGTTCCTATCTATCTATCTATCTGTCTGTTTATCTATCTATCTCTGTTCCTATCTATCTCTGTTCCTATCTATCTTAATCTCTATCTATCTCAGTCTGTTCCTATCTATCTATCTATCGATCTCAGTCTGTGCCTATCTATCTATCTGTCTGTTTATCTATCTATCTCTGTTCCTATCTATCTTAATCTCTATCTATCTATCTCAGTCTGTTCCTATCGATCTCAGTCTGTTTGTCTACCTATCTCTGTTCCTATCTATCTCAGTCTGTTCCTATCTATCTGTCTATCTATCTCTGTTCTTATCTATCTTAATCTCTATCTATCGATCTCATTCTGTTCCTATCTATCTATCTATCTCAGTCTGTTCCTATCTATCTGTCTGTCTATCTATTTCAGTCTGATCCTATCTATCTATCTCAGTCTGTTCATATATTATCTATCTATCTATTGCAGTCTGTTCATATCTATGTATTTATCTATCTCAGTCTTTATATCTATCTATCTATCTATCTATCTCAGTCTGTTCATATCTATTGGTCTATCTGTCTGTTTATCTATCTATCTCTGTTCCTATCTATCTTAATCTCTATCTATCTATCTCAGTCTGTTCCTTCCTATCTATCTATTTATCTATCTGTCTGTCTGTTTGTCTATCTTAGTCTCTATCTATCTATCTATCTATCTATCTCAGTCTGTTCCTATGTATCTGTCTATCTATCTATCTCAGTCTGTTCCTATGTATCTGTCTATCTATCTATCTTAGTCTGTTCCTATCTATCTGTCTATCTATTTCAGTCTGATCCTATCTATCTATCTATCTATCCATATATTATCTATCTATCTATTTCAGTCTGATCCTATCTATCTATCTATCCATATATTATCTATCTATCTATCTATCTATCTCAGTCTGATCATATCTATCTATCTATCTCAGTCTGATCATATCTATCTATCTATCTCAGTCTGATCATATCTATCTATCTATCTATCTCAGTCTGATCATATCTATCTATCTATCTCAGTCTGATCATATCTATCTATCTATCTCAGTCTGATCATATCTATCTATCTATCTATCTCAGTCTGATCATATCTATCTATCTATCTCAGTCTGATCATATCTATCTATCTCAGTCTGATCATATCTATCTATCTATCTCAGTCTGATCATATCTATCTATCTATCTATCTCAGTCTGATCATATCTATCTATCTATCTATCTCAGTCTGATCATATCTATCTATCTATCTATCTCAGTCTGATCATATCTATCTATCTATCTATCTCAGTCTGATCATATCTATCTATCTATCTATCTATCTCAGTCTGATCATATCTATCTATCTATCTATCTCAGTCTGATCATATCTATCTATCTATCTCAGTCTGATCATATCTATCTATCTATCTCAGTCTGATCATATCTATCTATCTATCTCAGTCTGTTCATATCTATCTATCTATCTCAGTCTGTTCATATCTATCTATCTATCTCAGTCTGATCATATCTATCTATCTATCTCAGTCTGTTCATATCTATCTATCTATCTCAGTCTGTTCATATCTATCTATCTATCTCAGTCTGTTCATATCTATCTATCTATCTATCTATCTCAGTCTGTTCATATCTATCTATCTATCTATCTCAGTCTGTTCATATCTATCTATCTATCTATCTCAGTCTGTTCATATCTATCTATCTATCTCAGTCTGTTCATATCTATCTATCTATCTCAGTCTGTTCATATCTATCTATCTATCTCAGTCTGTTCATATCTATCTATCTATCTCAGTCTGTTCATATCTATCTATCTATCTATCTATCTCAGTCTGTTCATATCTATCTATCTATCTATCTCAGTCTGTTCATATCTATCTATCTATCTATCTCAGTCTGTTCATATCTATCTATCTATCTATCTCAGTCTGTTCATATCTATCTATCTATCTATCTCAGTCTGTTCATATCTATCTATCTATCTATCTATCTATCTATCTCAGTCTGTTCATATCTATCTATCTATCTATCTCAGTCTGTTAATATCTATCTATCTATCTATCTCAGTCTGTTCATATCTATCTATCTATCTATCTCAGTCTGTTCATATCTATCTATCTATCTATCTCAGTCTGTTCATATCTATCTATCTATCTATCTATCTATCTATCTATCTCAGTCTGTTCATATCTATCTATCTATCTATCTCAGTCTGTTCATATCTATCTATCTATCTATCTCAGTCTGTTCATATCTATCTATCTATCTCAGTCTGTTCATATCTATCTATCTATCTCAGTCTGTTCATATCTATCTATCTATCTATCTCAGTCTGTTCATATCTATCTATCTATCTCAGTCTGTTCATATCTATCTATCTATCTCAGTCTGTTCATATCTATCTATCTATCTCAGTCTGTTCATATCTATCTATCTATCTCAGTCTGTTCATATCTATCTATCTATCTATCTATTGCAGTCTGTTCATATCTATGTATTTATCTATCTCAGTCTTTATATCTATCTATCTGTGTATCTGTCTGTTTCAGTCTGTTCATATCTATCTATCTCAGTTCATATCTACAGGGTGTAATGGATAAATTGTCATCTAAATGTTGCAAAAATGAAAATAACACTGACATCTCATTTTAACAGATATATTTCGCCATTGGCTTCAACCCTGGCTTTTCAGAATCTCCTACAACTTTTCTGGATGGTCTCCTTTGTTTAAATTTGTGAAAGCTGCCATAATCTTTGCCTTCAGTTCATCTTTGATCCATCTATCAAGGATGGTTTGTTGGTCTCTCGCTCAACTGCACCCCACAGAGGTGGTTGCAGTCTGGGGAGTTAGGTGGCCAGATGTAAGTGGTGATGTAATCTATTTATCTATCTATGTCAGGTTATATCTATCTTTCTATCTGTCTGTCTCAGTCTCTTAGTATCTATCTGTCTATCCATCTATCACAGTTTCTTGGTATCTATCTATCTCTATCTCTTCATATCTATTTCAGTCTCTTCATATCTGTTTCAGTCTCTTCATATCTATCTATCTATCTATCTATCTATCAGTCTCTTCATATCTATCTATCTATCTCTTCATATCTTTCAGTCTCTTCATATCTATCTATCTCTTCATATCTTTCAGTCTCTTCATATCTATCAATCTATCTATCTATCTATCTATCTATCAGTCTCTTCATATCTTTCAGTCTCTTCATATCTATCTATCTATCTATCTATCTCTTCATATCTATCAGTCTCTTCATATCTATCTATCTCTTCATATCTATCAGTCTCTTCATATCTATCTATCTATCAGTCTCTTCATATCTATCTATCTATCAGTCTCTTCATATCTATCTATCAGTCTCTTCATATCTATCTATCTATCAGTCTCTTCATATCTATCAGTCTCTTCATATCTATCTATCTATCTATCTATCAGTCTCTTCATATCTATCTATCTATCTATCTATCAGTCTCTTCATATCTATCAGTCTCTTCATATCTATCTATCTATCTATCTATCTATCAGTCTCTTCATATCTATCAGTCTCTTCATATCTATCTATCTATCTATCTATCTATCTATCAGTCTCTTCATATCTATCATTCGGTTCATATCTATGTATCTAGCTATCTACTGATATTTTTGTTTTTCTTACGGTTAATTTTGAATGCATTATTTAATTTTCCTTGGTTTTTATTCCAATGTGGCTGTAAAACATTGAAATATTAACAAAATCTTCTACATTTTCCTGCTTGCTAATTAGAAAGAAAAGAAATTGTCTGAATCACTTTCATTCGGTTGTCAAAATTGGAAACTTTAGACAAAAGGCGGCTTTGAATAAAAGAAAGATTTTTTTTGAGAATGCGATTATGTCACAAGGAATTTCTTTCCCAGATGTCTCAGACACGTCATTCCTTTCTTCATCAACCCCCAAATTTCATTTTGTTTTAAAAACAAAATTTCCTGATTAGGTCTACCCCCGAACAAAATAGCATTATCTGAGTTTGAAGTGTGTCATCAAGAGATGAACACACGGTCTATTGCCAATGAGATTTCACAAAACGGCGACTCCTAACTGCAGTCGAAATGAAACCTGACTCATTTCAAGAAATTTTCTTATAAAATCCTTATCCAACCATCATACAACTAGTTGCCATGACATCGCATTCTTTATAATGGCAAACATTGTTGAGTAGCAAACAGAGAACAAAAGTTCTATAATTGGTGCTGTAACTGTGAGGCTCCTTACCGCAAGCAAAGGAAAAGTGAAGGTAATCTTTGTACTTGTAAAATTTTCATTTGCATTTCTTGTTCTTTGACTTTGCAAACTATATCTATAAAATGTGTGTGTGTGTGTGTCTGTTTTTGAAGGCATGTATCTAAGATTCCCTTTCTTATATGTTGCCAAATAATTTTCAATTTTTAAGTGCTTATCTCTCAAGTGGTGACAGTTGGAAACTGAATAAAATGAAAATCATTTATTCATTCAGTTTTTAGGCAGATTCATTTAAAAAGGGCTGAAATTAAAAAAAAAAAAATTTTCTGTGAGGAAAGAAAAAAAATTAATGAAAAATCTAGAATCAGAAACATTGCATTCCAGTTAAGGATATATACATATATATATCTCCAAGTATAGGATTGGTGTATACGGAATAAATGCCAATAGCCCCCCCCCCCCCAAATACTATTCTTAAAAGAGTGCTCAATACAGAGTAGAGCAAATATAATTTATTTGAAAATTATAACATAAATATTTTATAAAATCACTACAAAATTAGCCATTTTGTTTCAACACTTCTGGTGTCTTATCAAGTGATGGTGTTGAATGTAGAATAAAGGGTTATTATTTTATTCTACATTCAACACTATCACTTGATATATATATATGTATATATATATATATATGTGTGTCTGTATATATACATATATGTATATATATATGTGTGTCTGTATATATACATATATGTATATATATATGTGTGTCTGTATATATACATATATGTATATATATATGTGTGTCTGTATATATACATATATGTATATATATATGTGTGTCTGTATATATACATATATGTATATATATATGTGTGTCTGTATATATACATATATGTATATATATATGTGTGTCTGTATATATACATATATGTATATATATATGTGTGTCTGTATATATACATATATGTATATATATATGTGTGTCTGTATATATACATATATGTATATATATATGTGTGTCTGTATATATACATATATGTATATATATATGTGTGTCTGTATATATACATATATGTATATATATATGTGTGTCTGTATATATACATATATGTATATATATATGTGTGTCTGTATATATATATATATATGTGTGTCTGTATATATATATATATATATGTGTCTGTATATATACATATATGTATATATATATATATATGTGTCTGTATATATACATATATGTATATATATATATATATGTGTCTGTATATATACATATATGTATATATATATATATATGTGTCTGTATATATACATATATGTATATATATATATATATGTGTCTGTATATATACATATATGTATATATATATATATATGTGTCTGTATATATACATATATGTATATATATATATATATGTGTCTGTATATATACATATATGTATATATATATATATATGTGTCTGTATATATACATATATGTATATATATATATATATGTGTCTGTATATATACATATATGTATATATATATATATATATGTGTCTGTATATATACATATATGTATATATATATATATATGTGTCTGTATATATACATATATGTATATATATATATATATGTGTCTGTATATATACATATATGTATATATATATATATATGTGTCTGTATATATACATATATGTATATATATATATATATGTGTCTGTATATATACATATATGTATATATATATATATATGTGTCTGTATATATACATATATGTATATATATATATATATGTGTCTGTATATATACATATATGTATATATATATATATATGTGTCTGTATATATACATATATGTATATATATATATATATGTGTCTGTATATATACATATATGTATATATATATATATATATGTGTCTGTATATATACATATATGTATATATATATATATATGTGTCTGTATATATACATATATGTATATAGAAATATGTGTGTCTGTATATATACATATATGTATATAGAAATATGTGTGTCTGTATATATACATATATGTATATAGAAATATGTGTGTCTGTATATATACATATATGTATATAGAAATATGTGTGTCTGTATATATACATATATGTATATATATATATGTGTCTGTATATATACATATATGTATATATATATATATATGTGTCTGTATATATACATATATGTATATATATATATATATATATGTGTCTGTATATATACATATATGTATATATATATATATGTGTGTCTGTATATATACATATATGTATATATATATATATATATGTGTCTGTATATATACATATATGTATATATATATATATATGTGTGTCTGTATATATACATATATGTATATATATATATATGTGTGTCTGTATATATACATATATGTATATATATATATATGTGTGTCTGTATATATACATATATGTATATATATATATATGTGTGTCTGTATATATACATATATGTATATATATATATATGTGTGTCTGTATATATACATATATGTATATATATATATATGTGTGTCTGTATATATACATATATGTATATATATATATATGTGTGTCTGTATATATACATATATGTATATATATATATATATGTGTGTCTGTATATATACATATATGTATATATATATATATGTGTGTCTGTATATATACATATATGTATATATATATATATGTGTGTGTCTGTATATATACATATATGTATATATATATATGTGTGTGTGTCTGTATATATACATATATGTATATATATATGTGTGTGTCTGTATATATACATATATGTATATATATATATATGTGTGTGTCTGTATATATACATATATGTATATATATATATATGTGTGTGTCTGTATATATACATATATGTATATATATATATATGTGTGTGTCTGTATATATACATATATGTATATATATATATATGTGTGTGTCTGTATATATACATATATGTATATATATATATATGTGTGTGTCTGTATATATACATATATGTATATATATATATGTGTGTGTCTGTATATATACATATATGTATATATATATATATGTGTGTGTCTGTATATATACATATATGTATATATATATATATGTGTGTGTCTGTATATATACATATATGTATATATATATATATGTGTGTGTCTGTATATATACATATATGTATATATATATATATGTGTGTGTCTGTATATATACATATATGTATATATATATATATGTGTGTGTCTGTATATATACATATATGTATATATATATATATGTGTGTGTCTGTATATATACATATATGTATATATATATATATGTG
>OZ038518.1:16299784-16309784 GCA_964036315.1 Acanthosepion esculentum
CAAATGAAGTATAATTCCACCGTCCGTAACATTTAATTTAAAAGAGGGCTCAATACAGAGTAAGCTAAATATTATTTATTTTAGGATATTAAAACAAAAACACATTAAAAATCGCCACACGATTACAATCATGTTTCAACACCATAAATGTGTCTCCTCGGGCGATAATAACCTACTGGTGAACGAAAGATTAATTTCAAACGCAGAATACTTTAAAAAAAATAGGCTTGTGGGCTTTGTCGTGATTAACCAATCAAATGCGATCCACGCAAAATTCAAACCCACTGGAAAAAAAAATTAAATATAGGTCACACGAAGTTGTCTGCATGTAAATGCTAGACAATTTCCTTATGGACAGATACAATTCGTTACATTATCTCGTAAGATGTATCGAAGTCTGACGTTCAATTTACCAAATAAATAAAAACTAAAAGGAGTAGTGAGGTAATCTGATACAATGCTAACCAGTTACATGCTCGTTCAGCTTCTTACATAAAATTTTATAGTTGATAAATAAAAGGACCTTTTAAGGAACTGGTAAATAACCGTTTGAAAAAAAAATTAATATCGTCCGAGGAGACACATTTTAATATCCTAAAATAAATAAAATATATATGTGTGCGTGCGTTTGGGCAGCAACCTTTCTTTTATACATGTTTCATTAAATACGGCAGATAAGAAAGATTTAATTAATTTTTTATTTAGTTTTTTCCCGCATCCGTTTTCCTTTTTTCCCGTCATATAGGAATAAGGGTTACAAAAGTTGTCCATGATTTTCATTGACCCTAGCGCTCTAGACCACTTCCTTAGCCATTTTCAAGGGCGGTGTGTTTTAGTGTTGTTAGTTTTGTCTCGTGTTTTGACTGTTTAAGTTGTATTTTATTTTGTGTTGTTTTGAAGATTTGCATAGGAGATATATATATATATATATATATATATATATATATATATATATATATTATCGAAATGGACAAAGTTCGACAATTATTTAAAGACATTTTTATGTTTAACATTCTTTTTATAGATACAAGTATTTAAGTAAATGCTGTGCTTTATAATAAACAGTATTAAATAACATTTACCATTTAGACAACAAAAAAGTGCTCAATACAAAAAGGCTAAAATGCTGACAAACCTTGCTACTCGGGTTTTGACCGTGAGGCCTCCTCAGACAAGTGAATGCGTGTGCATGCTTCCTCTTGCCTGAGGAAACTTTACGATCGAAACCTGGGTTGCGAGGTAGGTTGGTTGGCATTTTAGCCGTTTCTTATCTGTGTGAAGAATTTTTATTTACCAAATAATTCTATATATTTAAATTATTTACTAGTTTCTTAAAGAAGCCATTCATTTGTCAACTATAAAAAAAATTATGTAGGAAATTCACAAAGAACATAAATTGTTTAGCATTTTGTTAAATTACCTCTGCACCCCACTTTCGTTTCTCAGGAAACTGTATTGTCTACATATGTAACAATATGTATCCGCTTTAAGTTTATGTCTCGCTGTGCTGTTAGCTGCCAATCTACGAGTCTTGACCCATTTACTTAAAAATAATTTTTAATTTTTGCTTCTTAGCTTAGTTTAAATTTAACGTAGGTCATATTTGATTGGTTGATTAGAGTAAAACACACAAACCTTATAGCCCTTCATGTTTTTCTTCTTTTTTTTCGTAAAAAGAGATTTGTATTATGCTTTTAATTCTAAATAAATCGTTACTCGCCAGTAATTTACAACCGCCTGATGAGATGCATTGATACACATCGAAACACGACTGCAATTGTGTAGCGATTTTGACATGTTTTCAGTGTAATATCCTAAAAATTATAAATTATATATATGTATATGTCACACATTATGAAATAGACAAAGTCCGACAATTATTTTAAGACATTTTTATGTTTATACATTCTTTTTATAGATACAAATATTTAAGTAAATGCTCTTTATAAAAATGTCTTAAAAATGTTCCGTATAGGATACAGGTTCAATTCCTGTCGGAGGACACATATTCCCTATGAAATTTCTCGGACATTCAGGCTGGTAAATGTTGTTTAATACTGTTTATTATAAACAGAGCCTTTACTTAAATATTTGTATCTATAAAAAGAATGTATAAACAGAAAAATGTCTTCAAATATGTATGTGTGTGTATGTATGTGTGTGTGTGTGTAATTGAATTTAAATTTCTGTTAAGCCTAACCAGAAGATATAAACTACGCTTATATTTCTTTCATATTAGAAACGGTAATATTTGACATAAATGGATTTTTTTTTTGCAACCAGAAAACTCTGTGTTGATAAAATCTTTGCAAACGCTCTTTTCATGTGAATTTACTCATGACTGACATTATTTGGCTTTGCCTCTTAATATGACTAACACATTTGTAAACCAGAATCCAATTTTGATGACTCACAACATTTCGTAGACATTTCGACTCATCTCAGGCTTAGGGATTATCTGTCCCGTTGTCAGAATTCTTTCGGTAAAAGAAACAAATAAATTGAAATACATTTAATGGGGTGACGGGGTTCGAGCTGACGCATTTTCATGGAATAGTAAATATATATATATGTGTGTATGTATATGTATATCTGGCCACTTGTATTCGAGGATACCTCTCTACTAGGGCGGATAGCCAATCCCTATTGCAGACGCTCGCTCAGGCGCATTTATGTTTATTCAACACCCACAGAGCCCACGTGTGGTTTATACTGCAAATATGCTGAGCAGACCTTAGTTACAGTTTCTGGGAGAGAGCGTGTTATCTAGCGTGATAAAGAATTTGAATAAGGCTAGCACGCTCAAGCCCTCGGCCACGATGACTTGTGACTTCGTACTAGCACAGCTATCAACAGCACCCAAGGGCTTCGTCTACCCAATTTCACCCACAAGGCTTGGGTCAACACGTGGTGTGGTTTTCAGGCACTTTCCAAAGGTGCCGCACGCTAGGATCGACCCCTCCACTCCTATAACATCAGGAAGTCTCCTTCCTGACAAATCGGCCATGGTGAGATTCGAACCTGGGTCTCATGGTCAGAATGCGAACGTTCTAGCCACTTGGCCACGTGCCCATTATATTGTGCTTGTGCCTGCCTTCGTTAGTTTTCACAGCCGTTACGCCCTGCGAAGACATCATAAATAATGGTCTATTTTGATCGTGTGGAAAAAGGGTAAAAGACACTGTTTTCAGTGAGAAAATGAAAAAAAGAAAGGAGAGATAGAATCAGATTAAACTGGTAAGAACAGATGCTACACTTTGATCTTAGCAAAAAGACCGAGAAACGATTGTATTTTCTCGCCGCCTCACGCTGGCGGGATGTGGCACAAGATCAGTTTAATGTGAGGAGCCCGAGTACGTGCACCTGGGCCAGGTCAAAAAATACCACAGCTCCAGCAACCATCGATTGCGCTGACGTCGATATTTATATCGGTCTCCCTTCTTTAGTGCAATGAGGGAGGTAATGCTGAGGGAAACTGTTTTCCGAGACTGGGCGCCTCCCAATAATATTTTCAGTTGCGCTCTCTCCGAAGAACTGAGAGATGAAATACAGTTTATTCTCCCGAGGGTAGATACCACACTTTGATCACAGCCAAAAGGCCGAGAAACGATAGCGACCGCGATAAAAGTGCCATTTTTCTCACGTGCAGTATCGAACAACAGAAACTGAGTAAGGCAATCGCCAAAAATCCAGTTACCATAAATGAAATAACATCGCCCGCTGAATTATTTTAAAATTATTATTAAGAGAAATGTTCGTATGGTCACGTGTCCTTTCCCTTTTTCCATTTGTTCGCCACTGGAGGAAACCATCGTGTGGACGTCTTCCAAAATACAGCTTTCACAACCAGGACACTTTTGTGTCTTCTGTTGGCAATAAGCCTGCATAGAAATAAAAATAGTTTTAATGTCGGGTCATTACTCACAGTTGAAAGATCTTTTCGATTTTGAGTAACTTTAATTATGTCATATACAGGGTGTGCCCATAAAGCCTCTTTACAATTTAAAATGTTTATTACAAAAGCAAATGAACAGAAAAATGAAGAATAGATCGTGATTAGTTTTTAAAACTAATTTAATCCACCTCTATATGGACACGATTAGCGCATCAAGGTGGTACCCGATTTCTTGCCATGTTCGCTGTAGCATAGCCTCATCAGTGGTAGCAATGACATCAGTGATGTCCTATATCTTTAGAAGAAGATAGAAAGAAATCCAGGGGAGTGATATCTGGTGAACGAGGTGGCCAGGGAATAGGGCCATCCGTTCCAATACACCAGTCTGGAAATGTTAGGGGTTCATTTAACAGTACCTCTTTCATCAAACAGGATACCTGAAATACAGAAATGCAATGATTGTAAAGAGGCTTTATGGACACCCTAATGATAAAAATATCAGTGATGTCCTATATGTTTAGAAGAAGATAGAAAGAAATCCAGGGGAGTGATATCTGGTAAACGAGGTGGCCAGGGAATTGGGCCATCCGTTCCAATACACCGGTCTGGAAATGTTAGGGGTTCATTTAACAGTACCTCTTTCATCAAACAGGATATCTGAAATACAGAAATGCAACGTGATTAAAAACTTTGATAACTACTGAATCCATAGAACAAATCTGATTAAGATATCTCATCAGTAATATATTTCTTAAATTGCAAAGAGGCTTCATGGACAGCCTAATGATAAAAATATCGTTTTAAGGGATGCTTATGGGTAAAAATGCTCTATGTCACAGATAGGGCGTATGTGTATATAAAAGTGATCACTGAACAGTGACTCTGTTTTATGCCTGATTACAATCTTCAGGCAAGTTCTGTTGTGTTTTCGCTTGACACACACACACACACACACACACACACACACACACACACACACACACACACACACACACACACACATATATATATATATATATATATATATATATATATAAATATTATTTGAAAATTATAACATAAATATGTTATAAAATCACTACAAAAATAGCCATTTTGTTTCAACACTTCTGGTGTCTTATCAAGTGATGATGTTGAATGTAGAATAAAATAATAACCCTTTATTCTATATTCAACATCATCACTTGATAAGACACCGGAAGTGTTGAAACAAAATGGCTAATTTTGTAGTGATTTTATAACATATTTGTTACAATTTTCGAATAAATTATATTTGCTCTACTCTGTATTGAGCACTCTTTTAAGAATAGTATTTTTTGGTTATTGGAATTTATTCCGTATACACCAATCCTATACTTGTGTGTGTGTGTGCGCGCGCATATCTATATCTATCTATCTATCTCTCTCTCTCTCTCTCTCTCTCTCTCTCTCTCTATCTATCTATATATATATATATATATATATATATATATATATATATATATATATATATATATATATATATATTCGAAAATTATAACATAAATATGTTATGACATCACGACAGTAATAGCCATTTTGTTTCAACACTCCTGGTGTCTTACCAAGTGATGGTATCTCTTTCATCAAACAGGATACCTGAAATACACAAACGTGATTAAAAACTTTGGTAACTATTGACTCCATAGAACAAATATTCAATTTTTCGCAATTTCCAAATGATTATATATACAGGATGTTTGGCCACCTCGAGGCGGTGTAGTGGTTAGCAAGCTTGTCTCGCTAGAACAATTACGACTGAGTAGTGAGTTCGATCCTCACTGGGTGTTCCATACTTTCGGCCTTGTGCCACATCTAAGCTACGCTTGGAAAATCACTATATATACAGGATGTCCATAAAATCTCTTCACAATTTTTAAAAAAATATTACAAAAGTAAAGGAACAGACAAATATGTGGGAATATTTAGAAAATAAGGAGTAGACATTGAAGTCATTTTAATTAATTTAATCCCCCTCTGGGCACCATTAGATGCACGAAGCACATTAAGATGCTCCTCAATTTCTTGCCATGTTCCCTATAACATAGCCTCATCAGTGGTGGCAATGGCATCAGTAGTCTTTTGCACCTGTTCTTAAATTCGGCTTGTGTCGTCTGTCTTTGTTGTGTGCCCTTATAAATTAAATGTTACCTCAAACGTTTGTTTGAACTACTTTTTTCGTAGGGTTTTTTACCAAATAAAATCCCTTTAATGAGATGGATTAAAGATTTATTTACCGAGTCGGATTATGGTTCTTTCTAGTGCATTACGTGCTTGCCTAAAGGGATTAAGATTATCAGTCAGCATTCTCTAATCTGAAGAGACATATTCAGAGGTGCCATATATATCTAGTCTTCCTGAGTGTATCAATACGATTTCTCGCTCATCCTTAGGAGATGAATAGATAGATTAGTTTTAACTCGATTTAATGACTAGGATTCTTAAGGAATCCTGTCTCCAGCCCACCTTTGAATTGTCAAACATAAAGTTTTGTTAGTGTTTTTAGATAGCCGTAAAAGTAGGGTCCTTTAAAAAAACCGACAACCTCAACTTAGCATAGGATTTACATTTAAAAAGTCTTGGTACCATAGCGAATTCTATGCTAACAGTTTCTTTTTCCGCACTTCTCGCTTGTGGAACTCCCTTCCAGCTCCATGATTTCCAGCCAACTTTAATCTTCAAAATTTAAAGGCAATGTCAATCGCTATCTCCTGTCCTTCTGATTACTCTTCTTTTGTGCTCGCTCCTCAGTAATGTTTCTGTTTTCTAATTCTTCTCTCCCCAGGACCCCCCCTTTGTGTCTTAGTGGCTTTACTGCCTTGCTTGGAATGATAGCGATTAAAAAAAAGGTAACCTAAACTGTCTCAATAATTGAAAGCTATGAAGCCATTTGCCCAAGTGCTTAGCATCCCTCAGGGTGGCAAACACAAATTTTGTATGTCATTGGTGGAATCCTTGTATAGTGAAATTGATTTAAGATTTGCATCTTAAATAAAAATAAAAAAAACTACTTTTTTGATTAAGGTCATATCAACTCCTTATAGGTCATTTAGTACTGAAATTTAATTTTCATGAGACTTTGAAGTAGTAAAAATGTTATTCTGCTTTCACAGTTGACTACATACTCAGCTTTTGTGTAGATATGATTACTAGAGGCAGTGATATGTGTGTTTTATGTCGTAGTTTTGTTGAAGTTATATTTTGGAATACAGTTTGATTCCTTTAAGAAATGGTAGGATATTATATGCATCAAGGTCATGAAAGAATTTTTCATGTTGGTCGTTTGGTTGGTTGATTTCAATACCTATATGGGTTATTTAATGCTGAAATGGAGATAGGAGTATAAAATTATGTACAAAATATCTGTTGAAAGCATACGTTCACAATATTTAGATTTCGGCATTAAATAACCCATAGAGGTGTTGATATGCCGCTAAACAAAATCAACCAACCAACAATACATATTTAAAGCCAAATGACCAACAATACATTTTATCTGTAGTTGAAGGCATACAATTGCGTTCAAAATATATTTAGTTGAAGCCATAAAATTGTGTTCAAAATATTTAGATTTCGGCATTAAATAACCCATAGAGGTGTTGATATGCCGCTAAACAAAATCAACCAACCAACAATACATATTTAAAGCCAAATGACCAACAATACATTTTATCTGTAGCTGAAGGCATACAATTGCGTTCAAAATATATTTAGTTGAAGCCATAAAATTGTGTTCAAAATATTTAGATTTCGGCATTAAATAACCCATAGAGGTGTTGATATGCCGCTAAACAAAAATAACCAAACCAATTAACTGAAAGTACTCACTTAGTCCCTATAAGACACAAAAATTCTACAAGGAAAACACGAAAAAAACTATTTGAAAATACAGAAAACTTCAATATAATATCCTACCTTAAAAAAGTAGGTGTATACCAAAGCATATAACACTTACAATAGATCATATGCAAAATATACATATCTATAAATTATAAAATATATATTTCCATGAAAGCATAAAATTACATACAAGGTATTCAGTAAATTGCTTTGTCATAACAGAAGATCTAACTAGATAAGTGAAATGTCGTAAGAATCCGGACGTAAATTTACTGTGGATCATGCAAGCAATTAAAGCACTTTCTATATACTTTCATCTCAGTAAATTGCTTTGTGATAATAGAAGATCTACCGAGATAAGGGAAATGTCAGAATCTGGACATAAATTTACTGTGGATGATGTAGCAATTAAAGCACTTTCTATATGATTTCATCTCAGTAAATTGCTTTGTGATAATAGAAGATCTACCTAGATAAGTGAAATGTTGTCAGAATCCGGACGTAAATTTACTGTCGATGATCTAGACATTTTCGTCTTAGTGAATTATTTTCTCTTATTTTTTTCTTTTTTAAAAATTAGAGTGGCTAAATTGTTTGAAAAATATTTCCCAATGCATTTTCCCCTCACATTCAGTCTTTCTTTCATTCTAACCCGGGGAAGCCAAAAAGCGCAGACGCTCCCTTGCGAAACATGTCGTTCATAAATTTTTCACTTCATGTCATCATTTGTATATTTGTATACATAAATATTTAAAAAAAAATAATATGACAAATTGGAAAAAAATGTCACAATATGGGACAGTCATTACAAAGGTGATGGAGAGGAAAAAAAGAAAGAAAAAGAATATAGATGATTTTGGCTAGATTGAAAAAATATTCTTAAAAAATATATATATTCTTTCCAAAAAAAATATTCTTTCAAAAATATTCTTAAAAAATATATATATTCTTTCCGAAAAAAAATATTCTTTCAAAAATATTCTTAAAAACTATATATATTCTTTCCCCAAAAAATATTCTTTCAAAAATATTCTTTAAAATATTTTGAAACTACCAGCATCTCTCGTTTTGTGCACATGTGTTAATACGGCAACATTCACGAAATCCAGTCCGATGAAATCCTAACGGATAAAACATGCCATAAAAATCTTTTTTCCAATTTGTCATACTGTTTATCTAAATACTGCTTGTTGTTATGTAAAATTATATATCGTTATATAATATACAAATGTCCACAACTATGTATTTAGTGTATTGGGGGCAGTAAATCATTATTCAAGCATATATTGTTAAATATAGCAGACAATGGATGTCTATTATGTTTGATCAGGAGCCGTTCTAAACTCCGTATTGCTTTAATTTCGGACGAAAATAAAGACAAAAATTGTCCAACATTTGGATATTTTTTATTAAGCTGTTCCTTGATCTAAGCTTTCGGCTCCCATGAGCCATCTTCAGAGTTGTTATACGGGCATTTAAACAAAGATATTCACCATCAAAAATGATATTCTCTTATGTTAACATAGAAAATTATTATGGAATCATAACGGTTACAGAATAGCAGAAGCAGGTCGTAAATTCATGATGCGGTTCTATGACTTCATACCACATGAGAGAACGAAATATTAACAATAGAACCATATGTCTAGATGCAATTTAATGTGTTGTGACTAGTTTGAAATGGAATTTTGTTGAATATGTACTTGTATATTTATCTGTGAATATTTTTCTTCACATTTCGTTTACCTAATTTCTGAAAACCATTTCCTTAGACGTTTTAGGAAATGCGAGACATCCTGCATTGCATCTTTCACTAGTGTAAACATATCATTCCCTGAACAACTAGCTGGGTTCTTCTGGCTTCAAGCGTCGACTTGCAGCTATCAGAAAATGTCTGCCAGGCGTTGACTTACACACCCAACATTTAGAAGTCAGTTTCATTTTCCCTCTGCCTCCTCTTGTGTGTGGGAGGGTGTAGGGGGATGTTAAGTGATGTGTAGACTTTGTTGAAGGGCGTCGCTTTTCATCAAGGTGTCCCTTCAAGGACAAACACCGTTTCCCCTTCTCAGTCGGAATTGTTAATATTATTTATATGGAATCTTTTTTTTTAAGGATCATTATAGAATTTATACTTACATTTATTCAAGTAAATTTTATTCAAAAATTGATATAAACATTTATATTTATATTATATGGTAATATAATATTGTAATATAAAATTTATATTTTAAGAGATTTTCGTTTGAA
>OZ038518.1:16312284-16382284 GCA_964036315.1 Acanthosepion esculentum
TCTATCTATCTATCTATTTTTCTTTTGACCTTTTTATATCTATCTATCTATCTTTCTTTTGACCTTTTTATATCTATCTATCTATCTATCTATCTTTCTTTTGACCTTTTTATATCTATCTATCTATCTATCTATCTTTCTTTTGACCTTTTTATATCTATCTATCTATCTTTCTTTTGACTTTTTTATATCTATCTATCTATCTATCTATCTTTCTTTTGACCTTTTTATATCTATCTATCTATCTTTCTTTTGACCTTTTTATATCTATCTATCTATCTATCTATCTTTCTTTTGACCTTTTTATATCTATCTATCTATCTATCTTTCTTTTGACCTTTTTATATCTATCTATCTATCTATCTTTCTTTTGACCTTTTTATATCTATCTATCTATCTATCTATCTATCTTTCTTTTGACCTTTTTATATCTATCTATCTATCTATCTATCTTTCTTTTGACCTTTTTATATCTATCTATCTATCTTTCTTTTGACCTTTTTATATCTATCTATCTATCTATCTATCTATCTATCTTTCTTTTGACCTTTTTATATCTATCTATCTATCTTTCTTTTGACCTTTTTATATCTATCTATCTATCTATCTATCTATCTTTCTTTTGACCTTTTTATATCTATCTATCTATCTATCTATCTTTCTTTTGACCTTTTTATATCTATCTATCTATCTATTGACCTTTTTCTATCTATCTATCTATCTATCAATCTATCTTTCTTTTGACCTTTTTATATCTATCTATCTATCTATCTTTCTTTTGACCTTTTTATATCTATCTATCTATCTATCTATCTTTCTTTTGACCTTTTTATATCTATCTATCTATCTATCTTTCTTTTGACCTTTTTATATCTATCTATCTATCTTTCTTTTGACCTTTTTATATCTATCTATCTATCTTTCTTTTGACCTTTTTATATCTATCTATCTATCTATCTATCTATCTTTCTTTTGACCTTTTTATATCTATCTATCTATCTATCTATCTATCTATCTTTCTTTTGACCTTTTTATATCTATCTATCTATCTATCTTTCTTTTGACCTTTTTATATCTATCTATCTATCTATCTATCTATCTTTCTTTTGACCTTTTTATATCTATCTATCTATCTATCTATCTATCTTTCTTTTGACCTTTTTATATCTATCTATCTATCTATCTATCTATCTTTCTTTTGACCTTTTTATATCTATCTATCTATCTATCTATCTTTCTTTTGACCTTTTTATATCTATCTATCTATCTTTCTTTTGACCTTTTTATATCTATCTATCTATCTATCTATCTATCTTTCTTTTGACCTTTTTATATCTATCTATCTATCTATCTATCTATCTATTGACCTTTTTCTATCTATCTATCTATCTTTCTTTTGACCATTTTATATCTATCTATCTATCTTTCTTTTGACCTTTTTATATCTATCTATCTATCTATCTTTCTTTTGACCTTTTTATATCTATCTATCTATCTATCTTTCTTTTGACCTTTTTATATCTATCTATCTATCTATCTTTCTTTTGACCTTTTTATATCTATCTATCTATCTTTCTTTTGACCTTTTTATATCTATCTATCTATCTATCTATCTTTCTTTTGACCTTTTTATATCTATCTATCTATCTATCTTTCTTTTGACCTTTTTATATCTATCTATCTATCTATCTTTCTTTTGACCTTTTTATATCTATCTATCTATCTTTCTTTTGACCTTTTTATATCTATCTATCTATCTTTCTTTTGACCTTTTTATATCTATCTATCTATCTATCTATCTTTCTTTTGACCTTTTTATATCTATCTATCTATCTATCTATCTTTCTTTTGACCTTTTTATATCTATCTATCTATCTATCTATCTATCTTTCTTTTGACCTTTTTATATCTATCTATCTATCTATCTATCTTTCTTTTGACCTTTTTATATCTATCTATCTATCTATCTTTCTTTTGACCTTTTTATATCTATCTATCTATCTTTCTTTTGACCTTTTTATATCTATCTATCTATCTATCTATCTATTGACCTTTTTCTATCTATCTATCTATCTTTCTTTCTTTTGACCTTTTTATATCTATCCATCTATCTTTCTTTTGACCTTTTTATATCTATCTATCTATCTATCTATCTATCTTTCTTTTGACCTTTTTATATCTATCTATCTATCTATCTATCTTTCTTTTGACCTTTTTATATCTATCTATCTATGTATCTATCTATCTTTCTTTTGACCTTTTTATATCTATCTATCTATCTATCTATCTATCTATCTTTCTTTTGACCTTTTTATATCTATCTATCTATCTATCTATCTATCTATCTATTGACCTTTTTCTATCTATCTATCTATCAATCTATCTCCGTATCTTCATATCGCTCTCTCGTTCTCTCTTTACTTACTGAGACCCTTGCTTTCAGATATAGTCGTACGTGTGTAAAGTGTCCCCCACAGGAACACATTTATTTTCATGGTCCTTTCTTAACCAAATTCTCTCACGCCCACACATAGACACACGTGTCGAATCACACACAAGCACACACACTCATAGCTTGTTTCAGTCTTAAATTGTATACACATGTAATTGCTGTAGGGTTTCCAAAGAGAAAATTAGTACATTTTTTTTTGTATGAAGAAAGTTCGTGCTTTTTTTCTTTCTTTTTCTTTCTTTTTCTTTCTTTTTCTTTTTTTTCTTTCTTTTTCTTTTTTTTTCTTTTTTTTCTTTTTTTTTTGTAGTAACAACGAAAATGAACCAAACCAGTTGCAGACATTTTCTTCCAAAGACGTAATGCTGGTATTTAGTTTGTCAAAAATGTATTGCTGGTATTTTTACTATAGAAACCTATTTTTTTACACTTTCCTAGTGTTTTGACTCCAGTTTAGGGGTTAACTATTTACCAGGACCGAAACCGGTGCTACCACCTCGGGTCAGGGTGAACCTGGGAACACCAGCAATTAAAAGATGGTTTCACGCTCCTTAAAACCTCCTGATCAGAGGCCTTGCTGCCAGATGTAGTTTATTATCATACCCAGGACGGAAATATAATAGTGATGTGGAGTGAGCACAAAGATATATTATTATTGGGTGTTAATAATCACACCATATTTGACGGGTACTATGCTAGTAATAATGATATATCAACAGTTTGCAGTCATTGTATGATAATCAATAAAAACACACGTATTAGTGAAGTGGCGCATGCGCACAGATTCTTTACTAGTGGGCATTAATAAACATGTATTGCTGGTATTAAAACCTATTTTTACACTTTCATAGTGTTTTAAACGCAGTTTGGGGGTTAACTATTTGCCCATAACTTGGACCCTAACAGGTGCTACCACCTCGAGTTAGAGTGCACCTGGGAACACCAGCAATTAAGATGTGGTTCCACCCTCCTCGAAATCTTCCGATCAGAGGCCTTGCTGCCAGTTTGTGTGAAAATTGTTACATTTTTTATGGCCCTCTAGGTTTAATCGGTTAACCGCCCAAATTATTTGTTGCGGATTCGTTTTTCGAATTCTTGGAGAAGGGTTTCATATATATTGACCAATGAGAGCCGATTTCTAGAAGCCCTTGAGCCGATATGACGGTTCCTTTTTCAGTAAAAAAAGGACTGCTGTCAGGGGATAAAGGGTGAAGAGAGAAAGAATGAACCGTTGACGAAAGCGCTATTAATGGCCGAGGTAGAACGTTATTAGGGCCCACGTTTCAAGGGGACTGGTCTGACCGAGAAGGTCATAAACACAGGAGGAGAAGACTTTTTGGCAGCAAGGGCAGAAGGCAGGTAATCAACATCAAAGAAGCCATTTGTCATCTGCTGTCAGGGGATAAAGGGTGAAGAGAGAAAGAATGAACCGTTGACGAAAGCGCTATTAATGGCCGAGGTAGAACGTTATTAGGGCCCACGTTTCAAGGGGACTGGTCTGACCGAGAAGGTCATAAACACAGGAGGAGAAGACTTTTTGGCAGCAAGGGCAGAAGGCAGGTAATCAACATCAAAGAAGCCATTTGTCATCTGCTGTCAGGGGATAAAGGGTGAAGAGAGAAAGAATGAACCGTTGACGAAAGCGCTATTAATGGCCGAGGTAGAACGTTATTAGGGCCCACGTTTCAAGGGGACTGGTCTGACCGAGAAGGTCATAAACACAGGAGGAGAAGACTTTTTGGCAGCAAGGGCAGAAGGCAGGTAATCAACATCAAAGAAGCCATTTGTCATCTGCTGTCAGGGGATAAAGGGTGAA
Source organism: Acanthosepion esculentum (assembly GCA_964036315.1). Taxonomy (NCBI): domain Eukaryota; kingdom Metazoa; phylum Mollusca; class Cephalopoda; order Sepiida; family Sepiidae; genus Acanthosepion; species Acanthosepion esculentum. Next base: position 16,316,550 of record OZ038518.1, read on the forward strand.
GAGAGAAAGAATGAACCGTTGACGAAAGCGCTATTAATGGCCGAGGTAGAACGTTATTAGGGCCCACGTTTAAAGGGGACTGGTCTGACCGAGAAGGTCATAAACACAGGAGGAGAAGACTTTTTGGCAGCAAGGGCAGAAGGCAGGTAATCAACATCAAAGAAGCCATTTGTCATCTGCTGTCAGGGGATAAAGGGTGAAGAGAGAAAGAATGAACCGTTGACGAAAGCGCTATTAATGGCCGAGGTAGAACGTTATTAGGGCCCACGTTTCAAGGGGACTGGTCTGACCGAGAAGGTCATAAACACAGGAGGAGAAGACTTTTTGGCAGCAAGGGCAGAAGGCAGGTAATCAACATCAAAGAAGCCATTTGTCATCAAGTAGAGAACATCAAAGAAGGCGCCGTTTACCAGTCAGCCGTGGAGAGACCAAAATTTCAACTGAAAAGTCTCCCGTGGTGGAATAGCCCAAAACAAAAGATTTTGAAGTTTTCGCAAGCACGAACTGTTAAAAGATACCTTTTTCAAAATAACTGCTGTGAAAGTAGGTCTTTTTCATTTTTTTTTTCTCAAAGGTTGTTGAAGCTTTTTTTTTTTTTTACAGCCTTCTTGTGAATGCTGGACCCTGTATCGCCGACAAATAAAACTGCTTGAGACATTACACATCCGCGAATCTTCGAGAGATAAAATCCCCCACACCGAAGTTCTTGAACGTGATGAAATCTTCAGCATCGAAGCCATCGTCCTACAACGCCTTCTACATTGGGCTGGACCTGTTACGCGGATGTCGGGTCATCGCCTCCCCAAAATTGTATTCTTCAGAGAGCTCGGAACCGGCATCCGCTTACGTGGAGCTCCCTCCCCCCAAAAACGATTTCGAGACTATCTTAAGCGTACTCTTGTCTCCTGCAATATTGACCCAACACAATTAGAGAACCTCGCAAGGGATCGGATCGGCTGGCGGTGTCTCTGCGTCACCAGAGTGGCGCACTTCGTGAAGGAGAGACGAGGAGCACTCGAGGGTAGGCGACGCTAGCGTCATCTGCAACCTGCCAATTCTGCACCTGAAAGTTTCCTTGCTTTAATTGAAAAACACTTTCTTACTGAAAGGGATCTAACAGTTAATTTTTATCCACATCTCAGTCACCTTCGGAAAGAGGTCAAGCCGAGGTAGGGCGGGGTATCCATTTCAAAGCGAACGATGGCATTCATGTACGCATGTCGTCTGGTCAGTCACGGCAAAAGATAGCTTTTGGCACCATGATATGTCGTGAAGTGTCTAGAGAATTTTGTTTTATTTTATATATCTATTTATTTATTTTCCCAAATGGCTGTTTCATATATAAACGCGTCGCACTGAACTACAATTTATTTTTTGACCACTTCATAAAGGGTTTTTCAATTTTTCCTCGACGTAACTCTAGATTTAATGAGCAACATATACCTACCTTACAGAAAACCCAACACTAATCCCTTGTATGTACACCCTAAGTCAAACCACCCTCCATCTATAATTAAGCATATACTCACATCAATAGAGAAAAGAATCAGCATGAACTCCGCTAATAAGGAAATATTCCGGCAACACAGTAATTTTTATAACACAGCCCTAAAAATAGTGGATACAAAAACGTTAACATAAGTTATAGAAACAATAGTACTAACAGGAAGAAAAACAGGAAAAGAAAAATCATCTTGTATACCCCTCCGTTCAACCAAATGGTTAGTACTAAGCTAGGACATAAGTTCCTAGCTTTAATTGAAGAACACTTTCCTACTAATAGCAGACTTAGCGAGATCTTTAATAAAAACACCTTAAAATTAAGTTACAGTTGCATTGAAAATTTAGAAAGAATCATAAAAAAACATAATAATAAAATCCTGAAAAAACACGCATGCTAAAATCAAATAAATAACAACCCTAAATTAAAATTAGACAAAAATTAAAAAAAAAAATGTGATTGTAGAAACCCTGAAGATTGCCCGTTGGATAATAAATGCCGCATAGAAACTGTGGTATACAAATGACCAATCTCATCCATTGAGAATCCAAACATTGAAAAGATATATATAGGATCCACGAAGAATGAATTTAAAATAAGGTGGAGATAACACAAAAGCTCCTTCAATAATATTAGAAATAGAAATCAGACATCCCTATCTAAATATTTTTGGCATTTAAAAGAAATGAATAAAGCACCAAAAGTAAAATGGAAAATAATAAATAGAACAAGAACTTGTAAAACATGGGATGACCCATGCCCTTTATGCCTACATGAAAAACTACACATTATTAAGTTTCTAAAAAACGAAAATTTATTAAATCAAAGACATGAGATAACGGTTTTTTGCCGACACCAACAAATATTCGCCTTAAATAATTAGCTTAAAAAATTTTAAATTTCAAAATCTATAAACAAGTCCAATTAAAGCAATAGGTTTAAAAACTTAACGCAATCATCAGCTAAAAAAGCCCTTTAATAAGTCGTCAACAAAAAAAAAATTGTAGTTCAATACGACGTACTTATATACAAGCAACCCTTTTATAAAAAAATCTTTATGTATACAAGTACAAATTTATTGGCGTAACAAAAGTGCCAAAAACTTTCTGTCGTCGAAAAAGACCAGACAACATGCGTTGAACAGATGTCATTATTCGTTTGAAAATAAGCACCCCGACCCTACCTTGACTTAACCTCTTTTCTAAAGTAACTAATATGTTGATACAATAGTTGTCAGTGAAAATGAATACCCTACCACCCCTTATTAAAATGATTGGTTTTCTCCATATCCATAGAAATTAATATTACGAATGTATATGCCTATAAAGTTCCGTAAATTTCAAAATTTGTTATTCCTAAATTCGCTGGAGGATGAAACAGAACTAGGTACTTTAATTTTAATTCAATTTCTATAATTGAATTGGAAATTTTTAGTTTCTGTTTTTGAAACATGGCAATTCCAATGTAACGATGGAATCATATTTTTTAAAAAGATAATTATAATATAGGCTCTACTTGTTTATCGAGCACTGTTTTAAAAAAAAAATGAAAATACTAAAGAACTTCGGATTATTAACCTAACGGTTCTTTCCTGTTTTTCAATATATTTGCACACACACACGCACAAACACACACACACACACACACACACACACACACACATATATATATATATATATATATATATATTTCAGGCTCTCTTTATATCCTGAAGGAGTCTTACAACAATGCTAGTTGGTAGTAGCTGAAGAGCATTGTTCTGATAAGGATAATGTTATATTTTTCCGAGTACTTTCGGCTATACATTTAGTCATTTTCAAGGATGAAATATATTAATTGTTAACTGGAAATGGATTGTTGTATGTATTTATTTAGTATTATAGAATGTTTTATTTTCAAAACACGGTCAAGATATTGTGTCCATGTTCATAGTTGATATTATCGAGTGTTTTTTTTTTAATAAGGCTTCCATTATTTTTAGCCTTTTTTTTCATGTAGACAATGCTATTATATTTGTGTTATCAACAAATATGTTACGAATAAGGTTCAGTAGGTCTCCATGAGCTTTTAAATGAGACCTAATTGAGCTATGGTCAGAAAGATGTAACGTGAGTCTTCTTGTCAAACATGTTGTGGTGTGGCCAATATAATTGTTTACGACTTTTGATTGATCAAGAATACAATTCCTTAATGGACATTTAAATTCGTAAATAATATTTGTTGTATTTAATTTTGATCTAAGAGGTGAATTATTATTTTTAACTATAAGGTTGGCGGTTTAAAATTTTTTGTAATAAAGCCCTAGAGCGTTTGGCTAGCAAGCGCTATATCGGTCAGGTAATTAGACATAGGTTAAGCAAGATGTCTTCCGAAGCCGTGAACATGGGCGCAGAATTGTGCAAGGAAGAGATTCGTCGAGGTTCCAATCGCTACATTCGCGAGGTCAAGACCTCTGAGGGTCGTACTCTGGGGTCGCCTGATGAGGTGTGTGAGGCGTTTCGGCGACATTTCTAGAGCCACTTTACCAGGAGCCTGGTCTCTGCGACGAGGAGTTTCGTAGCTATTTGACTGACTTTCTTCGGCTTTCGGGAAAGACTATCCTTAAGAGCCTTCATCTTGTCCGCCTTATCTAGTGCGAATCGTTTGCGAAACTCGCTGGTGAAGCACCTAATCCTATCCTTAAACCTCTCCAACCACTTATTCCTGATGACTGCTCCCCCACTAGTTCCCACTGCACTACGCTAGTTAGCTGGACCCGGATGTTCCGCCTGTCCAGTAAAGACAGATTCAACTTCCAGTAGCCAGTCATTCTAGGCCTACGCCCTAACGCCACCTGGACACAGACGAGTTTGTGATCCGAATAGTCTAACAATCTAATAGATCTATGTCGACTCTTCTGACTAACATTCTATCCAGGTAGCTAGCCACCCGGGTAGAAGGCGACTTACGGGCCCACGTCCACATCTCCCCCTTTGGGTGATCGACCTGGTATCTATCAACCAAACCAAACTCGCCGATCAGATCAACCAAGCTACGATTACTCGACCTCCCGCTAGCTCCCTGTCTAACTTGGGGTTCAGGACGGCATTCCAGTCCCCCATTAAGACTAGGCGCGTTGAATCCACCGGGAACGGCCCCAACCGTCGAAAAAGCGAGACACGCTCATCTCGGTCGTTGGGCGCATAAACTGCAACGATCCGAAACGAACCACTTTTCACAGCAATATCGACCACAATCAACCGGCCCTCAGCATCGACATGAACAAAGTCCACCCTCGCGTTTAAGGCACGCTTCATCAACAAAGAAATCCCTCTGGCCTATCGGTCTCCCTATGCTGAACAGACGACAAAGTCGTTAGACAGCACACACGCATCGACGTTGCAAACAAAGTGGGTCTAGTTTCATCTTGTTTGTAATTATCATTCAATTGATTTTATAAAAGCTATTAATCTTATTGTTTTTGTTTCTATTCTCGCCGTTGCTATTAGCTACCTTAGACAGAAAAAGCCTAAAATGGAAATCCAACAATTAAGGAACGAGCCTCACGATACAGAGTGGCTCTTGCAGCGTGTCTCACTGGCGATGGTTCGAGGTAATGCTTTCTCCATCATTGCGGCTGGCAGAAGATAGAAAAAATTGTTTATAGTTACGTTGTTCTGGAATTGTCATCAATGGTCGACTGAAAATGCTTTGTTTCAATGACTTTTGTTTTGTTATTATTAGTTACTTTGTTCAATAAATGATTTCTTATTTTAAAAAAAGAAAAAAGCTGTAAACATATCACTTAAGCAAATCTTTGGTTTCCATAACATCCAGACAATTGAGCATGCGCACTCGGTAGTTCATGTGACTAATGGTGGAGTGGACGATTTTCAAACAAATATTTACGCTGTCAATCCAACAATTGATTTGGAAATCCGTTATTAATAAGCGTTTGTTTAACGTTATTTAATTCTTTAAAGAAAAGCGTGCGAGAGGATGAATTCTCGTCTGCTCTCTTGAGGAAATTTTTAATAACACCTATTTTATGTCTAAGAGGGTATTCACTAGAGAAATTAAGATTGCAAGAGTTTTTACTACTGATTTATTTATAAAGTTGTAAAAATGTATTATTGCTAAAATCAACAAGAACATCTAAGAATGGTAGTTTATTTTTTTTAACTAAGTTCATATGTAAAATTGAGAACAGAATTTTGTTGAAATGTAGTTTCATACTCGTTGATAATACAAATCGTCTACATGTAAAAAAAGGCTAAAAATAATGGAAGCGTTCTTAATAAAAACAAAAAAAACACTCAATAATATCAACTATGAACATGGACATGATATCTTGACCGTGTTTTGAAAATAAAACATCCTATAATACTAAATACATACATGCAACAATCAATTTCCAGTTAAGAGTAAACATATTCAATCCTTGAAAATGGCTAAATGTATAGCCGAAAGCTCTCGGAAAAATAAAACATTTCGACTGATTTTATATAATTTATCTACTCAAAAGAAAAAATTATAAGATCATATGAGAAATTATACAAAAACTTAATCAAAGCACATTGTCTGTCATATTAAATGAAGCTTGCATATATATATATACAATTTCTCATGTGATCTAATAATTTTTTCTTTTCGGATGATAAATTACATACAAATTGTTCAAATGTTTTTTTCCGAGTGCTTTCGGCTATACATTTAGCCATTTTCAAGGTTAAAATATTTTAACTGTTAACAAGAAATAGATTGTTGTACAAAGTAACTAATAATAACAAAACAAAAGTCATTGAAACAAAGCAAGTTCAGTCGACCATTGATGACAATTCCAGAATCCAACGTAACTATAAACAATTTTTTCTATCCTCTGCCAGCCGCAATGATGGAGAAAGCATTACCTCGAACCGTCGCCAGTGAGACACGCTGCAAGAGCCACTCCGTTTCGCGAGGCTCGTTCCTTAATCCAGACGCAATCGCGCCAATCCTCCGAAGGAACGCCATCGAACGAGGGCCAATAACCCCTGAAGTCTCCATTGCCACAGGAGTAAAAAAAATAAATAAATCTATCAGCAATAGAAGAATATTTACCTATTTTTTTTTTTATCTCTGCGTCTCGGGCGCCGAACCCCGACTAAACCGCGGACCTGATCAAATTACCGACTGAATAAGGTTTTCATTTTCAAAACACGGTCAAGATATTATATAAATACATACATACAACAATCTGTTTCTTGTTAACAGTTAATATATTTCAACCTTGAAAATGGCTAAATGTATAGCCGAAACCGCTCGGATAAAATGAACAATTTGGACAGTTTTTATATAATTTATCACACGAAAAAAAAATATTATTAGTCACATGAGAAATTGTAAAACAAAATAAATCAAACACCCTGTCTGTCGTATTCAATGAAATGTACACACACACACACACACACACACACACACACACACACACACACACACACACATATATATATATATGTCAGTTATGTGCCATGCGTGGTACACGCTTAGGTGATCATGTATCTTTCGATACATGACTGACGAGTAGGTTGCCATTTCTTTCTGCGGTAGACCAGTTGCCATCCAAGGCTAGATAACTCGGACTGTCTTGCTATTTACCCATAGCTGGGGGGAGAAGTAGAAAATTCATACCTTTCCCAAGCGTATTCGCACGTAAGTGAATGTAATGGATTCGACTGGAATTCGAACTCGGCTCCTCAAACCGAGCCGCTATCCCTTACTCCACCGTGTGTGTGTGTGTGTGGGGGGGCTCAGTTTCACATGCTAATGTAAACAAGGCAATTTCTGAAGAAGTAATTGATTTTTTGTTTATTAATCTGACAGATATATATATATATAATAGATTATAATAAAATCATTTTACATCGCTACACAAAATCTTTCAGGTTTCAATGCTATGCTAACGATTTGTTTTTTAAATTTCCCTAATTATTTTTATTACAAGTTTTCTGCCATCGCCTGAGGAAGTACTATTGAAGCATGAAAACTTTTTTGTGTAACGGTGTAAAATGTTTTTATTTGTACACGCATTTTAAAAGTATTTTCTTTTTTTATAGGTTATTTTAAAGATACAATTATTTAAGTAAATGCTGTGTTTATAATAAACAACATTAATTACATTTACCAGCAGGCTAAGGTTTAAGGGTAATGTGACACCAGGTTGATTTTAAAGTGGGATTTCAGTCCGCAGTCCAAAAACTGATCAAGCCCCCTAAGCAGCTCCCACTTTGGGAATGCCTCAGATGCTGGTTAATGACCTCAACCTCCTCCCAAGGAGTGGTATGGGCCCCCTGGGGCTCGAGCACTAATATTTATTTAATACCTCCCCGGCCCGGCTATATATGTATAGATGCCTGTGTGCTTGCTTGCTTGCGTGAGAGAGGGGTGTTAAGATGGTATGGAAAACATGTTAATTTAGCCACTGGATGACCTATATTTACAGCTTAGTGTTTGAGACTAAACGGCCCGACTGAACTAAATTTAGATAATACCTGGATGACTTGCTTTAGAGCATCGAATGGCAAGTTAACCAAACTGACTATTGCTACTGTAACGGGGGGTGGATCATCCATTATGTCGGATGAAGTTAAATATCTAATTTGTCAGAGTGTATTTTTAAACAAGGGCGATAACTCGTCAGTCAAGGTTGGCTCCGCGCCAAGTGACGTCATACCGGAAGTTGAGGAGTTAAATTTGTTATGCCGTTGCCGTGATACGTGACCGGGTTGACACGCACACGGAGACGAAAAGAAGTCGTTTAGTTAGTTTGTTTACCAAGGAGACACGAGAAAGATGATGTCTTTGTGCCAGAAAGTGTGATAATTCAACCCTTGCAAGACGAGAAAGAAAGAATAATAAAAAGAAAAGAAAATTCAAACCTGAAATTGAATCTTTTTGTAACTGAAAAATTCCGTCAATAATGTAGAAGGAAAGACTTTTTAAAAGGACATAAAAATCCTGATTTTTTTCTCCTAGTTTTTATTTTTACACACAAAAAATTGGATTCCTATCAGGTAAAATATTTTATTTTCTATCATGGATAAAAATGGGACGAAGATTTAAAAAAATATATATTAAATATGATGAAATAATTTGAGAAATTCTCCTTACCCCAGTTTTACTGTGAGCCCTGTTGAATCATATCTGTTGCTTCAAATTAATTATTAATCAATATTTTAAGGAATTGTTTCTTTTCTTTCTTTATTTTTTACGAAATTTAAATTATTTTAAAAATATTTATAGATTTAGAGTGGTTTGATTATGTTTTTCTTTTTCCAACATGTTTATTTCTTAAGGAATGGATTGATGTACCTTGAAAAATGTCTAAAAGAAGAGTATCATAGCATGATAAAAAAAAGGCCCTAAACTTGATGAAAACGAAATTTTATCGTCTAAATGTTTGTTATTATTAAGAGGAAAGACCAAAATATTTTTTGATTATTTTTTTTAAGATTTTTACATCCTTTTTAGAACATTCTAATATTTTTTTTATTAAAAAAAATCATGTTTCTCTTTGCAAAATGTAATTTATTGCAAATTTTAAGGCCGTTTTTATGCTCTTTTTTTATTTCATGAAGGTACCTACTTTTACTTTTGCTATCCAAGCACCATGAAAAAATTATAATATACTTTTTTTTTCTTGTTTTTTTTTTAAATATAAAAAAAAATGTAAATTCTTTAAATTATTTTTATAAAATTCATTAATTTTTCTTTTTAAGGTTTTATAAATCGAAAAAATATACATATTTAAAAAATATTCGTCTACTTTACTACCCTAGAGAAATTTCTATTGTCCTGCTTGCCTTCAGTTCTGTTTATGATAAAGTGGCCGTGAACGTAATTTACCCCCCCCCCCCTCCTCCAACTTTTTTTATTTGTCACGCTATATTGTCAGGTTTCATTTTCATTTTCTTCATCGTTTCTTTCTTACTAGCAGATATTTTTAGTTTAAATATTTTATTTTTAACTCATTCTTTTTTCAAAGATAATTTTTAAAAAGGGAAAATAAATCGTCGTAGACCAAGTTTTTTTTTTCTTCTTTAATCATGTAATATTAATCATTTCAAATTATTTAACTGACAATTTAAAAAGAAAATCTAATTTAAAAATTTTAAAATATATTTTACAAGCATAAAGGATCATTACACTTGATTCTTAAATCTGAAATAGTGTTTCAATTTCATTCTTAGTGTCTGGAGTTGGAGTAGTTTCGGTATTTCGAATCCAGGAAGACGCCATGATTTCAAATGCTGATTTTCAAGGTAGCCAGGCGATCCCTACTTGACATTTACAATCTTTAACACTTCATTCGGCCTTGTGCCAGATTTTATGGTTTCGCTTTGCAGTAAAATGAGTTCATAAATGTTTTTCACAAGTAGTCATTTATTTGTTTGTTTTTAGTGTTTTATGTTTACTTTAGCGTTTCAAACTGTATACTAAACAACACTGATTTATTTGCACCTTTTTCCTTTTATTTTTTTAACTAACCTCATATTCTGATCTCTTTTAGAACGAATTTTTATTTTTTATTTTTAGCAATTGAATAAACACTAAATAGAATATGAAGCTAGGAAAAAAAAATGATATTAGTCATCATGAATTATTTCAAGCCTCTAAGGAAGGTTTGTATATCATGGAAAGAGAAAATCCCCACCCCAAGTCAAAAACAAGAACATTTCTTGAAGTAAAATTATTGAACAATTTTTTAAAACAAATTTTACGGAGATTAACTTAAATTCATTTTTTTATTTAGTTACGGAAAAATATTTGAATAAATATTGCATTTGGAAAATTATTTGCTTCCTTTTCGGATTCATGCTGTAAAAATCCAAAAGAAATCTCTGAATATGAGGATAGTTAAAGAAAAAAGAAATCGATATTTAGTATGCAAAAATCGTTTGAAACGCTAAACTTAACAATACCCATTTATTTTACATGTTGAAACACCTCCATGGGCTATTTATTTAATGCTGAAATCTAAATATTTTGTATGCAATTTTTATTTGGTGTGGATTGGTGGTGGATAATAATGGTTTTACGGATACAAGTCTTACTAATTAATCTGTGGGGGGAGAAGAGGTGGATCCATACCTTTCCCAAGGGTTTGTTTGTTTTATGACACATCAACTCCTTTATGGGTCATTTAATGCTGAAATTAAATTTTCTTGGGAACATCAGTAATCTTTTTTACAAAAAATATATTGCTGGTAATTTTTTTCTTATGTAAACGTATTACTGGTCCCTTCACTCTTAAAATGTATTTCTACACTTGTATAGTGTTTTGATCGCAGTTTGGGGTTAACTATTTTGCCACAGCTGGGGCCCTAAAGGGTGCTACATTCTCGGGTCACGGTGGACCTGGGAATAACAGCAATTAAGAGGTGACTCCTTGCTGTCAGTTGTAGTTTGTCGTACCCAGGATGATTTCCCAAGCCTATTCTACATAAGTGAATATAATGAACCCAACCAGAATTGGAAATTGACTCTCCGATTCACAATTCCGACCCAGTATCCATTACACCACCCACACATCCAAGCTTAACAGCACCTGGTATTCCCAAGGAGTCACCCATTTAGGTATTGACCAGTCTCGATGTTGCTTAACTTCGTTGATCATACGAGAACCGGTATCTTTCAATGGGATAGAGCCTTTAGTGATTCCACCCACACATCCAAGCTTACAGAACCTGGTATTCCCAAGCGGTTACCCATGTAGGTACTGACCAGGCTCAATTTTGCTTAACTTTCGGTGATCATACGGGAACTGGTATTTCAACATGATGTGGCTGTATGCCTATTTTTAAAGAATGCAAACAAAACTAGATTGAAAGTTTAAGAAAAAAATTACTCTTTAGGGGGAATTTGTGGCAGGTAACCAATCTAGGAGAGCTCTCCTTTACCGACCACAGAGAACCGTCTCTGCCTCTCATCAGAATGGCTGATTCACAACTCCTCAAGAGTGCCTCGTTATGCCTATTTGGTTTCACGCTGTCCAATGACATGAGGTAGAATAAATACATTGAATCAATAGCTTCATCTACCGCAAGGAAAGTTGGTTCTCTCTGTTGTGCCAGAAAGTTTTTCTTGCCTGAGTCCATCCTTCAAATCTACAAATCAACCCTCCGTCCTTGCATGGAATATTGCTGTCATATATGGTCTGGTGCTCCCGCTGTATGTCTCAGGGTCATTGACAAAGTCCAGAGTCGAATAGGCAGGATGCTAGGTCCTGATCTGGCATCTAATCTACAATCGCTATCCCACAGATGTGCTGTGGCCTCCTTTTGTCTCTTCTACAAGTATTTCCATGGTCACTATCCTGACAAGCTACTTTTTCTGGTTCCTGGACTGCATGAATTTAAGCAAGCTACCAGGCTGGCATCTCGGTCCCACCCTTTCACTGTCAAAACAGTTAAATGTAATCGTCTCTTCTACTCAAACGGCTTCTTCTCCCGCACTTCCCGTCTGTGGAATTCCCTTCCCCTTACTTACTTCCCCGATGACTATAATCTTCAAAGATTCAAATGTCATGTCAATCGACATCTGACACCCTGAACTTGTTCCCCCGCCCTCCTCTGTATCCTTTCCCAAAACGCACCTTTTTACTCTTGTTCTCAATCCTCTGTAACCCGTTGCGTGCTAGTGGCACTGCTGCCTTGCTTGGGGTGAATTGCTTTAAAAAAAAAAAAATGAGTTCTGTATTCAAACTGTCTGCAACCTGAGTCATGGAGGGAGAATTGATGTGGTTAGTGCTACCAATGGGATGATGGGGTTGCAATTCTCCCTCCATTACTCGGGTTAGGATAGAATAATTTTTAGGTGCCCCTCACAGAATCTGGATGACCAGAATCTAGCGGCTCATCTCTCTGACCCAGGCTAGGTGGGTCAATTGGGTGGGAAGACTGGCTTGTAAAAATTTGGCCCAAACCAAAACATAATGTTTTACCACCATTGTACTTCTCCAGTAAGTATCTGACTCCCCCTACTATATGCTACCTTTACGAGAGTTATATCAGACCAAAAAATGGAGTATTGTTGCCATATCTGGGCTGGAGCTGCACAATCTTCATTTGCTTGTCTTGATAGAGTTCAAAAGCATCCTTACGGCAATGGGTTTGATGAATTATTTTCCATGATACAATTCATTTCCCATAAATGTCACAAGTCTCTCGCTGATCTGTTGCTATTTTGGGTAAACTTGGACCTTCATGTCCACAAAAAAACAGAGTCCAAAGGTCATTTTTTTCCTCTTTGACGTCACTATTATTTTAATTCCCTTCACTCTTCGGCAATGTTTATTGTTTTAAAAAGCAATGATCAGAATTTTAATAAAACCTAAACATATGATGAAAGTGAATTTATACATTTTTTTTGTTCTTGAGAATTTACAACAAAAATAGAGTTTAATATTTTTGTTAATAAACAATCTAATAAATAAATATTGTTTAATATTTATTTATTAAATTGTTTATTTACAAAAATAATTTTATATTTACAACATTCTAAAAAGTAATACAATTAAAACTAATGCAATATTTATCATTTACCAATTTATAAAGAATATGAAAACAATTTTTTATTCATAATTTAATTTATTTATTTATAAACATTTACTAAATTCTAAAAATATGTGAACCAACTTCTAAGGAAATCCTTATTATTTACCATTTTATAAAGTTTGAATCGATTGGCAATCATCAGGTGTTTTGGCAACCATTGCAATAAATAATCTAATAAAGAGGGTTTATTGTTTTTGGTATCAATTCTGAAGAACAACAAAAATATATAAATTCACTTTCATATGTTGAGGTTTTATTACAATTCTAATCATTGCTTTTTAAGACAGTAAACATGGCCGAGGAGTGAAGGGAGTTAAAATAATAGCAGTGTCATGGAGGAAAGACTGTCCTTTGGACACTCCATTTTTTTTTTTTTAAATTCTAAAAATATGTGAACCAACTCTAAGAAAATCCTTATTGTTTACCATTTTATAAAGTTTGAATCAATTGGCAAATGGCCGGTGTTTTGGCAACCATTGCAATAAATAATCTAATAAAGAGGGTACACACACAAGAATGTTGCTTGAATTTAGATTTTAAATTTTCAATTCACTGTTTAATCAATATGATGAATGCACCAGAGGATTAAGTGCAATGACAAGTAAGATGAACCAAAAAGATATTTGTTGTAAAATAAGTGTTTCTTTATCACTGGGCTGCAGGCATATATATATATATATATATATATATATATGTATATTATTGTCATCCACAGACACTGTTTCGCTGTATCACAGCTCATCAGTGTGGCTAGACGTCCGGTTGCCTCTAGCTAGGATCGAAACCTGACTGAATTGGCATCAGTCAGAAATTCTACCACTAAGCCGTCGGCGCACGGCAGGGATGAAGGTGAATTTTAGCGTGTTTATTTTTAGATTTAGATAAACACACAGTGACTCAATTCTGCCGAAGAGTCATGCTATATTGGCTTTAATAGTCACTGTTTACAAACCCACGCTTCCTTCCCACAGAGCTCAACCAAAATTAATTTTCAGGAGCCAATATATATATATATATATATATATATATATATATGTATATATATATATAGTGGGAAAATGAATAACAAAACTGAAAATTATGTGGTGATACATTTTGTTCCATAAACTTCTTCAACAACTTGAAGAACCCGTCTTTTTATTCAGGTGCCACATTAAAGACAAAAATGGGAAATGAATATATAAATATTTGGCAACCATGAATAAACATGCCCGCAATATGACATGGTATGGAAAAGGACAGTTTTTCCCTTGACGCCACTATTATTTTAATTCCCTTCACTCTTCGACAATGTTTACTGTTTTAAAAAGCAATGATCAGAATTTTAATAAAACCTAAACATATGATAAAAGGGAATTTATACATTTTTTATTGTTCTTGAGAATTTACAACAAAAATAGTTTAATATTTTTGTAAATAAACAATCTAATAAATAAATATTGTTTAATATTTATTTATTAAATTGTTTATTTACAAGAATAATTTTAGATTTACAACATTCTAAAAGTAATCCAATTAAAACTAATAAAATACAATATTTATCATTGACCAATTTATAAAGAAATAAATATGAAAACAATTTTATTCATAAATTTGTAAACATTTATTAAATTATCAAAATATGTGAACCAACTCTAAGGAAATCCTAATTTACCATTTTATAAAGTTTGAATCGATTGGCAATCAGCCGGTGGTGTTTTGCCAACCATTCCAATAAACATTAGTGTTCATTATTTTTTTGTCAATTCTCAAGAAAAAAAAATGTATAAATTGACTTTCATTATATGTTGAGGTTTTATTCCAATTCTAATCATTGCTTTTTAAAACAATAAACTTTGCTGAGGTGTGAAGGTTGTTAAAATAATAGCAGTGTCAAAGGGGAAAAAAATTCTTTTTGGTGCGCACGATGGCATATGTGTTCTGATGAGCTACATTTCTTGCTGACCTTTGCCACATCCACAAGAGCGAATTATCCCCATTCCCTTTTTATTTCATTATTAAGGAAGAAGTTCCATTCAGACAACCTCTTGACAGACTGCCAGCAGGACACTTTCCCTGATCACTACAATCTTGACTTAAATCTAGGGTTGACTTCCTGAACATCACTTTTGGCCTTTTCTACTGTTCAAAGAACTCCACACAGTAACCCTCTACTTTGAGTGTCCCTTGGGCCTTATATTGAGTGAAAATTATCATATAAAAAAAATTATTTTTTAAATGCCATATCCTTTCAGAGCAGTGGTGATAATGGCTCTCCAAAGATACATTTCAATTCATAGTTTAGTTGTTATTACTGCCAAAAAGGCAGTATAAATTATTTTATTGTATGTTAAATAATGACTTCATAATCTCCGAGTATTTTAGGCTTAAATCCTGATTTATATTTTCATTTTTTGTTTCTGTTATCTGTAGAAGTCAAATGACTTACCTGTTAACATGGCTGCTGCCTTATGTAAAGGCAAGCAACCATATCTACCTTATTTATAGGAGAGTACCTAATACAGCTGGTGGGTTGGTCCATTTTCCTAGAATGAACCTTCCCACCACATTTGCATGAGTGGACTCTATTCACCCATATCTCTCTCCATCAAATCACTCAGGAAAAATTGAGCTTCAAGTGACTATACCAGTCGACTTGGGTGTCAGACTGTGCTTGCAAGCTAACCAACATTCTATACTATCTTTTTCTAAAATTAAACTTTTCGATATTTGTGTTTGTTTATTTAAGTACTTTTTTGTAATTTGTCTTGCATTTTAGTGTTTTTTTTTTTACCTAACGTCCGCTGACACTGCATGGTTGGGTAGGAGGGTTCAGGGGATGGCGAGCTCTGGTTTTTCTTTTACCCCTCTTCTATTTGTCTTCTGGTGTTTTCAAAAGATGTTTTTCTGTGGACTGTTCTTCACCAATTGTTTTTTTCTACAGCTTCTGTCTCCCAATTGACTGGAACGATTTCTGTCCTCGGCAAGGTGTTTTTGATCTGATCCTTGAATCAACAATTTTGCCAGATGCGAGATCTTTCAAAAAGGCACTATCAATGATTTTATTGTATGTTAAATAATGATTTCATAATCTCCGAGTATTTTAGACTTAAATCTTTCTATATATATTTTCATTATTTGTCTCTTATCTTTTTCTAAAATTAACAAACTTTTTGATATTTGTGTTTGTTTATTTAAGTACTTTTTAAAAATTTGTCTTGCAGTCTAGTGTTTTTTTTTTTTTTACCTAACGTCCGCTGACACCACATGGTAGACTAGGAGGGTTCAGGGGATGACGAGCTCTGGTTTCTCTTTGGGCTCTTTTCATCCTTTCTATTTGTCTTTTGGTCTGTTCAAAGGATTTTTATTTTTTGTGGACTGCTCTTCAGGTAGATGAAGCTTGACAACCCAGGAAGGCAGTCCATTGAGGGGAAGAAAAAAACCTTGATTTTAAACCCCTGTTGTCTATCTGTCATATCCAAATATGGAAAAAGCCAAGAGGTGGGGAGGCATCATGTAGTTTGGGCAGGGCATGGCTTTCATATACTATTGCCCTGGCCTATGCCTTAGAGACATTACACCTGTTTCACCACCAAATGACTGAATTTTGACCCAACAGGGCACACCCTTTCTTAATCCTGGCAGTGAGATCTCTGATCAGAAGATAAGAGGTTTTCAGGAGAATACGGCTATTAGATGTTAGAATTATGATTTTGTAGCAGTATTTCACTATAGAAATGCATTGTAAATGAGGAAGAAATGGATTGTCAGTGGTCAGGAATGAAGGCAAGCATTAATGGCAGATTAGGGCTATTATATGTAGAATTATTATTTTGTAGCAGTGTTTCACTACCGAAATGCATTGTAAATGAGGAAGAAAGGGATTGTCAGTGGTCAGGAATGAAGGCAAGCATTAATTGCAGAATGGGGCTATTATATGTAGAATTATTATTTTGTAGCAGTGTTTCACTATAGAAATGCATTGTAAATGAGGAAGAAATGGATTGTCAGTGGTCAGGAATGAAGGCAAGCATTAATGGCAGAATAGGGCTATTATATGTAGAATTATTATTTTGTAGCAGTGTTTCACTACCGAAATGCATTGTAAATGAGGAAGAAAGGGATTGTCAGTGGTCAGGAATGAAGGCAAGCATTAATGGCAGAATAGGGCTATTATATGTAGAATTATTATTTTGTAGCAGTGTTTCACTACCGAAATGCATTGTAAATGAGGAAGAAAGGGATTGTCAGTGGTCAGGAATGAAGGCAAGCATTAATGGCAGAATAGGGCTATTATATGTAGAATTATTATTTTGTAGCAGTGTTTCACTATAGAAATGCATTGTAAATGAGGAAGAAAGGGATTGTCAGTGGTCAGGAATGAAGGCAAGCATTAATGGCAGAATAGGGCTATTATATGTAGAATTATTATTTTGTAGCAGTGTTTCACTACCGAAATGCATTGTAAATGAGGAAGAAAGGGATTGTCAGTGGTCAGGAATGAAGGCAAGCATTAATGGCAGAATAGGGCTATTATATGTAGAATTATTATTTTGTAGCAGTGTTTCCCTATAGAAATGCATTGTAAATGAGGAAGAAAGGGATTGTCAGTGGTCAGGAATGAAAGCAAGCATTAATGGCAGATTAGGGCTATTATATGTAGAATTATTATTTTGTAGCAGTGTTTCACTACCGAAATGCATTGTAAATGAGGAAGAAAGGGATTGTCAGTGGTCAGGAATGAAGGCAAGCATTAATTGCAGAATGGGGCTATTATATGTAGAATTATTATTTTGTAGCAGTGTTTCACTATAGAAATGCATTGTAAATGAGGAAGAAATGGATTGTCAGTGGTCAGGAATGAAGGCAAGCATTAATGGCAGAATAGGGCTATTATATGTAGAATTATTATTTTGTAGCAGTGTTTCACTACCGAAATGCATTGTAAATGAGGAAGAAAGGGATTGTCAGTGGTCAGGAATGAAGGCAAGCATTAATGGCAGAATAGGGCTATTATATGTAGAATTATTATTTTGTAGCAGTGTTTCACTACCGAAATGCATTGTAAATGAGGAAGAAAGGGATTGTCAGTGGTCAGGAATGAAGGCAAGCATTAATGGCAGAATAGGGCTATTATATGTAGAATTATTATTTTGTAGCAGTGTTTCACTATAGAAATGCATTGTAAATGAGGAAGAAATGGATTGTCAGTGGTCAGGAATGAAGGCAAGCATTAATGGCAGAATAGGGCTATTATATGTAGAATTATTATTTTGTAGCAGTGTTTCACTATAGAAATGCATTGTAAATGAGGAAGAAATGGATTGTCAGTGGTCAGGAATGAAGGCAAGCATTAATGGCAGAATAGGGCTATTATATGTAGAATTATTATTTTGTAGCAGTGTTTCACTACCGAAATGCATTGTAAATGAGGAAGAAAGGGATTGTCAGTGGTCAGGAATGAAGGCAAGCATTAATGGCAGAATAGGGCTATTATATGTAGAATTATTATTTTGTAGCAGTGTTTCACTACCGAAATGCATTGTAAATGAGGAAGAAAGGGATTGTCAGTGGTCAGGAATGAAGGCAAGCATTAATGGCAGAATAGGGCTATTATATGTAGAATTATTATTTTGTAGCAGTGTTTCACTATAGAAATGCATTGTAAATGAGGAAGAAATGGATTGTCAGTGGTCAGGAATGAAGGCAAGCATTAATGGCAGAATAGGGCTATTATATGTAGAATTATTATTTTGTAGCAGTGTTTCACTATAGAAATGCATTGTAAATGAGGAAGAAATGGATTGTCAGTGGTCAGGAATGAAGGCAAGCATTAATGGCAGAATAGGGCTATTATATGTAGAATTATTATTTTGTAGCAGTGTTTCACTACCGAAATGCATTGTAAATGAGGAAGAAAGGGATTGTCAGTGGTCAGGAATGAAGGCAAGCATTAATGGCAGAATAGGGCTATTATATGTAGAATTATTATTTTGTAGCAGTGTTTCACTACCGAAATGCATTGTAAATGAGGAAGAAAGGGATTGTCAGTGGTCAGGAATGAAGGCAAGCATTAATGGCAGAATAGGGCTATTATATGTAGAATTATTATTTTGTAGCAGTGTTTCACTATAGAAATGCATTGTAAATGAGGAAGAAATGGATTGTCAGTGGTCAGGAATGAAGGCAAGCATTAATGGCAGAATAGGGCTATTATATGTAGAATTATTATTTTGTAGCAGTGTTTCACTATAGAAATGCATTGTAAATGAGGAAGAAATGGATTGTCAGTGGTCAGGAATGAAGGCAAGCATTAATGGCAGAATAGGGCTATTATATGTAGAATTATTATTTTGTAGCAGTGTTTCACTACCGAAATGCATTGTAAATGAGGAAGAAAGGGATTGTCAGTGGTCAGGAATGAAGGCAAGCATTAATGGCAGAATAGGGCTATTATATGTAGAATTATTATTTTGTAGCAGTGTTTCACTACCGAAATGCATTGTAAATGAGGAAGAAAGGGATTGTCAGTGGTCAGGAATGAAGGCAAGCATTAATGGCAGAATAGGGCTATTATATGTAGAATTATTATTTTGTAGCAGTGTTTCACTACCGAAATGCATTGTAAATGAGGAAGAAAGGGATTGTCAGTGGTCAGGAATGAAGGCAAGCATTAATGGCAGAATAGGGCTATTATATGTAGAATTATTATTTTGTAGCAGTGTTTCACTATAGAAATGCATTGTAAATGAGGAAGAAATGGATTGTCAGTGGTCAGGAATGAAGGCAAGCATTAATGGCAGAATAGGGCTATTATATGTAGAATTATTATTTTGTAGCAGTGTTTCACTACCGAAATGCATTGTAAATGAGGAAGAAAGGGATTGTCAGTGGTCAGGAATGAAGGCAAGCATTAATGGCAGAATAGGGCTATTATATGTAGAATTATTATTTTGTAGCAGTGTTTCACTACCGAAATGCATTGTAAATGAGGAAGAAAGGGATTGTCAGTGGTCAGGAATGAAGGCAAGCATTAATGGCAGAATAGGGCTATTATATGTAGAATTATTATTTTGTAGCAGTGTTTCACTATAGAAATGCATTGTAAATGAGGAAGAAATGGATTGTCAGTGGTCAGGAATGAAGGCAAGCATTAATGGCAGAATAGGGCTATTATATGTAGAATTATTATTTTGTAGCAGTGTTTCACTATAGAAATGCATTGTAAATGAGGAAGAAATGGATTGTCAGTGGTCAGGAATGAAGGCAAGCATTAATGGCAGAATAGGGCTATTATATGTAGAATTATTATTTTGTAGCAGTGTTTCACTACCGAAATGCATTGTAAATGAGGAAGAAAGGGATTGTCAGTGGTCAGGAATGAAGGCAAGCATTAATGGCAGAATAGGGCTATTATATGTAGAATTATTATTTTGTAGCAGTGTTTCACTACCGAAATGCATTGTAAATGAGGAAGAAAGGGATTGTCAGTGGTCAGGAATGAAGGCAAGCATTAATGGCAGAATAGGGCTATTATATGTAGAATTATTATTTTGTAGCAGTGTTTCACTATAGAAATGCATTGTAAATGAGGAAGAAATGGATTGTCAGTGGTCAGGAATGAAGGCAAGCATTAATGGCAGAATAGGGCTATTATATGTAGAATTATTATTTTGTAGCAGTGTTTCACTATAGAAATGCATTGTAAATGAGGAAGAAATGGATTGTCAGTGGTCAGGAATGAAGGCAAGCATTAATGGCAGAATAGGGCTATTATATGCAGAATTATTATTTTGTAGCAGTGTTTCGCTATAGAAATGCATTGTAAATGAGGAAGAAAGGGATTGTCAGTGGTCAGGAATGAAGGCAAGCATTAATGGCAGAATAGGGCTATTATATGTAGAATTATTATTTTGTAGCAGTGTTTCACTACCGAAATGCATTGTAAATGAGGAAGAAAGGGATTGTCAGTGGTCAGGAATGAAGGCAAGCATTAATGGCAGAATAGGGCTATTATATGTAGAATTATTATTTTGTAGCAGTGTTTCACTATAGGAATGCATTGTAAATGAGGAAGAAAGGGATTGTCAGTGGTCAGGAATGAAGGCAAGCATTAATTGCAGAATGGGGCTATTATATGTAGAATTATTATTTTGTAGCAGTGTTTCACTATAGAAATGCATTGTAAATGAGGAAGAAATGGATTGTCAGTGGTCAGGAATGAAGGCAAGCATTAATGGCAGAATAGGGCTATTATATGTAGAATTATTATTTTGTAGCAGTGTTTCACTACCGAAATGCATTGTAAATGAGGAAGAAAGGGATTGTCAGTGGTCAGGAATGAAGGCAAGCATTAATGGCAGAATAGGGCTATTATATGTAGAATTATTATTTTGTAGCAGTGTTTCACTATAGAAATGCATTGTAAATGAGGAAGAAATGGATTGTCAGTGGTCAGGAATGAAGGCAAGCATTAATGGCAGAATAGGGCTATTATATGTAGAATTATTATTTTGTAGCAGTGTTTCACTACCGAAATGCATTGTAAATGAGGAAGAAAGGGATTGTCAGTGGTCAGGAATGAAGGCAAGCATTAATGGCAGAATAGGGCTATTATATGTAGAATTATTATTTTGTAGCAGTGTTTCACTATAGAAATGCATTGTAAATGAGGAAGAAATGGATTGTCAGTGGTCAGGAATGAAGGCAAGCATTAATGGCAGAATAGGGCTATTATATGTAGAATTATTATTTTGTAGCAGTGTTTCACTATAGAAATGCATTGTAAATGAGGAAGAAAGGGATTGTCAGTGGTCAGGAATGAAGGCAAGCATTAATGGCAGAATAGGGCTATTATATGTAGAATTATTATTTTGTAGCAGTGTTTCACTATAGGAATGCATTGTAAATGAGGAAGAAATGGATTGTCAGTGGTCAGGAATGAAGGCAAGCATTAATTGCAGAATGGGGCTATTATATGTAGAATTATTATTTTGTAGCAGTGTTTCACTATAGAAATGCATTGTAAATGAGGAAGAAATGGATTGTCAGTGGTCAGGAATGAAGGCAAGCATTAATGGCAGAATAGGGCTATTATATGTAGAATTATTATTTTGTAGCAGTGTTTCACTACCGAAATGCATTGTAAATGAGGAAGAAAGGGATTGTCAGTGGTCAGGAATGAAGGCAAGCATTAATGGCAGAATAGGGCTATTATATGTAGAATTATTATTTTGTAGCAGTGTTTCACTACCGAAATGCATTGTAAATGAGGAAGAAAGGGATTGTCAGTGGTCAGGAATGAAGGCAAGCATTAATGGCAGAATAGGGCTATTATATGTAGAATTATTATTTTGTAGCAGTGTTTCACTACCGAAATGCATTGTAAATGAGGAAGAAAGGGATTGTCAGTGGTCAGGAATGAAGGCAAGCATTAATGGCAGAATAGGGCTATTATATGTAGAATTATTATTTTGTAGCAGTGTTTCACTATAGGAATGCATTGTAAATGAGGAAGAAATGGATTGTCAGTGGTCAGGAATGAAGGCAAGCATTAATTGCAGAATGGGGCTATTATATGTAGAATTATTATTTTGTAGCAGTGTTTCACTATAGAAATGCATTGTAAATGAGGAAGAAATGGATTGTCAGTGGTCAGGAATGAAGGCAAGCATTAATGGCAGAATAGGGCTATTATATGTAGAATTATTATTTTGTAGCAGTGTTTCACTACCGAAATGCATTGTAAATGAGGAAGAAAGGGATTGTCAGTGGTCAGGAATGAAGGCAAGCATTAATGGCAGAATAGGGCTATTATATGTAGAATTATTATTTTGTAGCAGTGTTTCACTACCGAAATGCATTGTAAATGAGGAAGAAAGGGATTGTCAGTGGTCAGGAATGAAGGCAAGCATTAATGGCAGAATAGGGCTATTATATGTAGAATTATTATTTTGTAGCAGTGTTTCACTATAGAAATGCATTGTAAATGAGGAAGAAATGGATTGTCAGTGGTCAGGAATGAAGGCAAGCATTAATGGCAGAATAGGGCTATTATATGTAGAATTATTATTTTGTAGCAGTGTTTCACTATAGAAATGCATTGTAAATGAGGAAGAAATGGATTGTCAGTGGTCAGGAATGAAGGCAAGCATTAATGGCAGAATAGGGCTATTATATGTAGAATTATTATTTTGTAGCAGTGTTTCACTACCGAAATGCATTGTAAATGAGGAAGAAAGGGATTGTCAGTGGTCAGGAATGAAGGCAAGCATTAATGGCAGAATAGGGCTATTATATGTAGAATTATTATTTTGTAGCAGTGTTTCACTACCGAAATGCATTGTAAATGAGGAAGAAAGGGATTGTCAGTGGTCAGGAATGAAGGCAAGCATTAATGGCAGAATAGGGCTATTATATGTAGAATTATTATTTTGTAGCAGTGTTTCACTATAGGAATGCATTGTAAATGAGGAAGAAAGGGATTGTCAGTGGTCAGGAATGAAGGCAAGCATTAATTGCAGAATGGGGCTATTATATGTAGAATTATTATTTTGTAGCAGTGTTTCACTATAGAAATGCATTGTAAATGAGGAAGAAATGGATTGTCAGTGGTCAGGAATGAAGGCAAGCATTAATGGCAGAATAGGGCTATTATATGTAGAATTATTATTTTGTAGCAGTGTTTCACTACCGAAATGCATTGTAAATGAGGAAGAAAGGGATTGTCAGTGGTCAGGAATGAAGGCAAGCATTAATGGCAGAATAGGGCTATTATATGTAGAATTATTATTTTGTAGCAGTGTTTCACTATAGAAATGCATTGTAAATGAGGAAGAAATGGATTGTCAGTGGTCAGGAATGAAGGCAAGCATTAATGGCAGAATAGGGCTATTATATGTAGAATTATTATTTTGTAGCAGTGTTTCACTACCGAAATGCATTGTAAATGAGGAAGAAAGGGATTGTCAGTGGTCAGGAATGAAGGCAAGCATTAATGGCAGAATAGGGCTATTATATGTAGAATTATTATTTTGTAGCAGTGTTTCACTACCGAAATGCATTGTAAATGAGGAAGAAAGGGATTGTCAGTGGTCAGGAATGAAGGCAAGCATTAATGGCAGAATAGGGCTATTATATGTAGAATTATTATTTTGTAGCAGTGTTTCACTATAGGAATGCATTGTAAATGAGGAAGAAAGGGATTGTCAGTGGTCAGGAATGAAGGCAAGCATTAATTGCAGAATGGGGCTATTATATGTAGAATTATTATTTTGTAGCAGTGTTTCACTATAGAAATGCATTGTAAATGAGGAAGAAATGGATTGTCAGTGGTCAGGAATGAAGGCAAGCATTAATGGCAGAATAGGGCTATTATATGTAGAATTATTATTTTGTAGCAGTGTTTCACTACCGAAATGCATTGTAAATGAGGAAGAAAGGGATTGTCAGTGGTCAGGAATGAAGGCAAGCATTAATGGCAGAATAGGGCTATTATATGTAGAATTATTATTTTGTAGCAGTGTTTCACTATAGAAATGCATTGTAAATGAGGAAGAAATGGATTGTCAGTGGTCAGGAATGAAGGCAAGCATTAATGGCAGAATAGGGCTATTATATGTAGAATTATTATTTTGTAGCAGTGTTTCACTATAGAAATGCATTGTAAATGAGGAAGAAAGGGATTGTCAGTGGTCAGGAATGAAGGCAAGCATTAATGGCAGAATAGGGCTATTATATGTAGAATTATTATTTTGTAGCAGTGTTTCACTATAGGAATGCATTGTAAATGAGGAAGAAATGGATTGTCAGTGGTCAGGAATGAAGGCAAGCATTAATTGCAGAATGGGGCTATTATATGTAGAATTATTATTTTGTAGCAGTGTTTCACTATAGAAATGCATTGTAAATGAGGAAGAAATGGATTGTCAGTGGTCAGGAATGAAGGCAAGCATTAATGGCAGAATAGGGCTATTATATGTAGAATTATTATTTTGTAGCAGTGTTTCACTACCGAAATGCATTGTAAATGAGGAAGAAATGGATTGTCAGTGGTCAGGAATGAAGGCAAGCATTAATGGCAGAATAGGGCTATTATATGTAGAATTATTATTTTGTAGCAGTGTTTCACTACCGAAATGCATTGTAAATGAGGAAGAAAGGGATTGTCAGTGGTCAGGAATGAAGGCAAGCATTAATGGCAGAATAGGGCTATTATATGTAGAATTATTATTTTGTAGCAGTGTTTCACTACCGAAATGCATTGTAAATGAGGAAGAAAGGGATTGTCAGTGGTCAGGAATGAAGGCAAGCATTAATGGCAGAATAGGGCTATTATATGTAGAATTATTATTTTGTAGCAGTGTTTCACTATAGGAATGCATTGTAAATGAGGAAGAAATGGATTGTCAGTGGTCAGGAATGAAGGCAAGCATTAATTGCAGAATGGGGCTATTATATGTAGAATTATTATTTTGTAGCAGTGTTTCACTATAGAAATGCATTGTAAATGAGGAAGAAATGGATTGTCAGTGGTCAGGAATGAAGGCAAGCATTAATGGCAGAATAGGGCTATTATATGTAGAATTATTATTTTGTAGCAGTGTTTCACTACCGAAATGCATTGTAAATGAGGAAGAAAGGGATTGTCAGTGGTCAGGAATGAAGGCAAGCATTAATGGCAGAATAGGGCTATTATATGTAGAATTATTATTTTGTAGCAGTGTTTCACTACCGAAATGCATTGTAAATGAGGAAGAAAGGGATTGTCAGTGGTCAGGAATGAAGGCAAGCATTAATGGCAGAATAGGGCTATTATATGTAGAATTATTATTTTGTAGCAGTGTTTCACTACCGAAATGCATTGTAAATGAGGAAGAAAGGGATTGTCAGTGGTCAGGAATGAAGGCAAGCATTAATGGCAGAATAGGGCTATTATATGTAGAATTATTATTTTGTAGCAGTGTTTCACTATAGAAATGCATTGTAAATGAGGAAGAAATGGATTGTCAGTGGTCAGGAATGAAGGCAAGCATTAATGGCAGAATAGGGCTATTATATGTAGAATTATTATTTTGTAGCAGTGTTTCACTACCGAAATGCATTGTAAATGAGGAAGAAAGGGATTGTCAGTGGTCAGGAATGAAGGCAAGCATTAATGGCAGAATAGGGCTATTATATGTAGAATTATTATTTTGTAGCAGTGTTTCACTACCGAAATGCATTGTAAATGAGGAAGAAAGGGATTGTCAGTGGTCAGGAATGAAGGCAAGCATTAATGGCAGAATAGGGCTATTATATGTAGAATTATTATTTTGTAGCAGTGTTTCACTATAGAAATGCATTGTAAATGAGGAAGAAATGGATTGTCAGTGGTCAGGAATGAAGGCAAGCATTAATGGCAGAATAGGGCTATTATATGTAGAATTATTATTTTGTAGCAGTGTTTCACTATAGAAATGCATTGTAAATGAGGAAGAAATGGATTGTCAGTGGTCAGGAATGAAGGCAAGCATTAATGGCAGAATAGGGCTATTATATGTAGAATTATTATTTTGTAGCAGTGTTTCACTACCGAAATGCATTGTAAATGAGGAAGAAAGGGATTGTCAGTGGTCAGGAATGAAGGCAAGCATTAATGGCAGAATAGGGCTATTATATGTAGAATTATTATTTTGTAGCAGTGTTTCACTACCGAAATGCATTGTAAATGAGGAAGAAAGGGATTGTCAGTGGTCAGGAATGAAGGCAAGCATTAATGGCAGAATAGGGCTATTATATGTAGAATTATTATTTTGTAGCAGTGTTTCACTATAGGAATGCATTGTAAATGAGGAAGAAAGGGATTGTCAGTGGTCAGGAATGAAGGCAAGCATTAATTGCAGAATGGGGCTATTATATGTAGAATTATTATTTTGTAGCAGTGTTTCACTATAGAAATGCATTGTAAATGAGGAAGAAATGGATTGTCAGTGGTCAGGAATGAAGGCAAGCATTAATGGCAGAATAGGGCTATTATATGTAGAATTATTATTTTGTAGCAGTGTTTCACTACCGAAATGCATTGTAAATGAGGAAGAAAGGGATTGTCAGTGGTCAGGAATGAAGGCAAGCATTAATGGCAGAATAGGGCTATTATATGTAGAATTATTATTTTGTAGCAGTGTTTCACTATAGAAATGCATTGTAAATGAGGAAGAAATGGATTGTCAGTGGTCAGGAATGAAGGCAAGCATTAATGGCAGAATAGGGCTATTATATGTAGAATTATTATTTTGTAGCAGTGTTTCACTATAGAAATGCATTGTAAATGAGGAAGAAAGGGATTGTCAGTGGTCAGGAATGAAGGCAAGCATTAATGGCAGAATAGGGCTATTATATGTAGAATTATTATTTTGTAGCAGTGTTTCACTATAGGAATGCATTGTAAATGAGGAAGAAAGGGATTGTCAGTGGTCAGGAATGAAGGCAAGCATTAATTGCAGAATGGGGCTATTATATGTAGAATTATTATTTTGTAGCAGTGTTTCACTATAGAAATGCATTGTAAATGAGGAAGAAATGGATTGTCAGTGGTCAGGAATGAAGGCAAGCATTAATGGCAGAATAGGGCTATTATATGTAGAATTATTATTTTGTAGCAGTGTTTCACTACCGAAATGCATTGTAAATGAGGAAGAAAGGGATTGTCAGTGGTCAGGAATGAAGGCAAGCATTAATGGCAGAATAGGGCTATTATATGTAGAATTATTATTTTGTAGCAGTGTTTCACTACCGAAATGCATTGTAAATGAGGAAGAAAGGGATTGTCAGTGGTCAGGAATGAAGGCAAGCATTAATGGCAGAATAGGGCTATTATATGTAGAATTATTATTTTGTAGCAGTGTTTCACTACCGAAATGCATTGTAAATGAGGAAGAAATGGATTGTCAGTGGTCAGGAATGAAGGCAAGCATTAATTGCAGAATGGGGCTATTATATGTAGAATTATTATTTTGTAGCAGTGTTTCACTATAGAAATGCATTGTAAATGAGGAAGAAATGGATTGTCAGTGGTCAGGAATGAAGGCAAGCATTAATGGCAGAATAGGGCTATTATATGTAGAATTATTATTTTGTAGCAGTGTTTCACTACCGAAATGCATTGTAAATGAGGAAGAAATGGATTGTCAGTGGTCAGGAATGAAGGCAAGCATTAATGGCAGAATAGGGCTATTATATGTAGAATTATTATTTTGTAGCAGTGTTTCATTACAGAAATGCATTGTAAATGAGGAAGAAAGGGATTGTCAGTGGTCAGGAATGAAGGCAAGCATTAATGGCAGAATAGGGCTATTATATGTAGAATTATTATTTTGTAGCAGTGTTTCACTACCGAAATGCATTGTAAATGAGGAAGAAAGGGATTGTCAGTGGTCAGGAATGAAGGCAAGCATTAATGGCAGAATAGGGCTATTATATGTAGAATTATTATTTTGTAGCAGTGTTTCACTACCGAAATGCATTGTAAATGAGGAAGAAAGGGATTGTCAGTGGTCAGGAATGAAGGCAAGCATTAATGGCAGAATAGGGCTATTATATGTAGAATTATTATTTTGTAGCAGTGTTTCACTATAGGAATGCATTGTAAATGAGGAAGAAATGGATTGTCAGTGGTCAGGAATGAAGGCAAGCATTAATTGCAGAATGGGGCTATTATATGTAGAATTATTATTTTGTAGCAGTGTTTCACTATAGAATTGCATTGTAAATGAGGAAGAAATGGATTGTCAGTGGTCAGGAATGAAGGCAAGCATTAATGGCAGAATAGGGCTATTATATGTAGAATTATTATTTTGTAGCAGTGTTTCACTACCGAAATGCATTGTAAATGAGGAAGAAAGGGATTGTCAGTGGTCAGGAATGAAGGCAAGCATTAATGGCAGAATAGGGCTATTATATGTAGAATTATTATTTTGTAGCAGTGTTTCACTATAGAAATGCATTGTAAATGAGGAAGAAATGGATTGTCAGTGGTCAGGAATGAAGGCAAGCATTAATGGCAGAATAGGGCTATTATATGTAGAATTATTATTTTGTAGCAGTGTTTCACTACCGAAATGCATTGTAAATGAGGAAGAAATGGATTGTCAGTGGTCAGGAATGAAGGCAAGCATTAATGGCAGAATAGGGCTATTATATGTAGAATTATTATTTTGTAGCAGTGTTTCATTACAGAAATGCATTGTAAATGAGGAAGAAAGGGATTGTCAGTGGTCAGGAATGAAGGAAAGCATTAATGGCAGAATAGGGCTATTATATGTAGAATTATTATTTTGTAGAAGTGTTTCCATATAGAAATGCATTGTAAATGAAGAAGAAAGGGATTGTCAGTGGTCAGGAATGAAAGCAAGCATTAATGGCAGAATAGGCCTATTATATTTCAAATTATAAATTTTGTAATTTTGTTGAACTTTTGTTAATATTGACTTTCTTTTATTCTTTTCGCAGGATTATCTTTAAGAAATACTGAAAAGGAAGCCTTGGATATTTTCAGAAAATGAAGGTTAATAAACTTGATGGAAAGATGGCAGGTGATGGAGATAATGTGAAGGTGGCCATCCGTTGCCGGCCACTTAACGAGAAAGAAATTGCCAATGAATGCAAACAGACTGTCTTCGTTGATTCCATGAGGGGCACGGCCTCTGTTGAGAACCCAAATGCATCCCATGGGGAACCGATGAAAGTTTTTACATTCGATACTGTCTTTGGACCTGACTGTAAACAGGTCGATGTCTATAATGAAATTGCTCGTCCAATTATAGATTCTGTTCTTGGGGGTTACAATGGAACCATTTTTGCTTACGGTCAGACAGGAACTGGCAAGACTTTCACCATGGAAGGTCTTCGAGCAGTGGCTGAAATGAGAGGCATCATACCCAATTCTTTCGCCCATATTTTTGGTGCCATCGCCAAGGCAGAGGGTGAAACTCGTTTTCTCGTACGGGTTTCTTATCTGGAGATTTATAACGAGGAGGTGCGTGATCTTCTTGGAAAGGACCAAAATCAGAGACTGGAGGTGAAAGAGAGACCTGATGTCGGGGTTTACGTCAAGGATTTGTCGGCGTTTGTGGTGAACACTGCTGACGACATGGACCGAATTATGACCATTGGAAACAAGAATCGAGTCGTTGGGGCTACAAATATGAACGCTCACAGTTCCCGATCGCATGCCATTTTTTCTGTGACTATTGAATGCAGTGAAAAGGGAGTTGATGGCCACCAGCATGTACGCATGGGGAAACTCCATTTGGTTGACCTGGCGGGTTCTGAGCGACAGACCAAAACTGGTGCCACCGGCCAAAGATTAAAAGAAGCTACAAAGATCAACTTATCCCTCTCAACTTTAGGTAACGTTATATCTGCTCTTGTGGATGGCAAAAGTAGCCATATTCCTTATCGGAATTCTAAATTGACTCGTTTGTTGCAGGATTCTCTTGGAGGAAATTCTAAAACTGTGATGATTGCCAATATCGGCCCGGCTGATTATAATTATGACGAGACCATTAGCACTTTGCGGTATGCAAATCGTGCCAAAAATATTAAGAATAAAGCCAAAATTAATGAAGATCCTAAAGATGCCCTCCTGCGCCAATTCCAGGAAGAAATCAGAGAACTCAAGAAACAGTTGGAACAAGGCATCTCCAATGAAGACAATTACACTGATGGGGATGCTGAAATCATTGACAAAGATGGTGAGAATTTCAAGAACAAGAAAGATAAGAAATCATTGAAGATCTCCAAAGAGAAAATGTCCGAGATCGAACTGAAGATTGCAGAAGATCGTAAACTCTTAGAGGAAAAGAAAGACATGGAGGAGGAGGAACGGAACAAAATCAAAGATAGTTTGGACGAAAAAGAATCGGAATTAAGGAAATACCACGAGGAAATGAATCAGCTCAGTGAGAAACTGGCCGCCATCGAGAAAAAAATTATTGTCGGAGGGGAGAATCTCTTGGAAAAAGCTGAAGAGCAAGAACGTCTTTTGGGAGAGAGCGCTTGTGAGCTGGAGAAGCGGAAACAGCACGAGGAAGAGCTGAGAAAGGCTCTGGAAGAAAAAGAACAAGAGCGACTGGATATCGAAGAGAAATACTCCAGTCTCCAAGACGAGATTACTGGTAAGACGAAGAAGCTGAAGAAGTGTTGGATGATGTACACTCAGGCAAAAATCGAGATAGCCGATCTGCAGAAGGATCACCAACGCGAAATGGAAGGGTTGCTTGAAAACGTCCGACAGCTGAGCCGTGAACTCAAGTTGCAGATGTTGATCATCGACAATTTTATTCCGATGGAGTTCCAGAAAATGCTTGAGCACTACGTCCATTGGAACGAAGATATCGGAGAATGGCAGCTGAAGTGTGTTGCCTACACGGGTAACAATATGCGTAAACAGTCCCCCCAGTCGGAGGAATGCCGGGAGACTTTTGGAGAGGTCGACCTCTCTAATATTTATCTTGCTTACACCAAAGAAGGTGCGGCGCAAGCTGTGAGGCCAAAGTCGGGCAAAGTGCCCAAATCCGGCCGGCCGAAGACGGCACCACGGCCGAAGACATCCAAGAAGAAGAGGAAGGATTTGGATATAGAGACAACTTTGCAGTGACTATTTATCCTGGCTGTTGCACTCCTGACTCTCAAACTGTTTCTCTATATGGACTATTTCCTGGAACTTTTTTTCCCAGACATAAGCTGGGATGACTTTTCATGAATTCTATTCCAGCTCCCATGTTCTGGATTACTTTTCTTGTCCAAGAAGAAAAAAAAAATTCTTTTCTTAAACACTCTCTTCAGACAAATAAGCCTGTTTCCTTCTCATTTTTTGTGTGTCTGTCTGTGCGTGTCTATTGTTGTTCCCACAATGTTTTACCCAATCTGTTCTCTAGACTTCTTCTCTGTGTCCAATTTAGAAAGAGAGGATTTCTTGTTCCCGGGAGAATGCACAGCTATTTAACAAATGCTTTTAATCTTAGTTTGTTACCATATTATTTTTCATATTTATGTCAAACCACGCTCATTCCTTCCATATTCCAATTGTAAGGAGGAAGTTGCTCTCAGCTTTTCCCTAGACCTGCTGCTTTGTGAAACAGGCTTTGCATGGACGCTTACCTGGACCCTACAATCTTAACTTCTTCATCAAGGGTTAATCGTTATCTATCCTCTATGTCCTCTTGGCTTAGGGCCATATCATGTTGAAACAGTGGTTTTTGTACAATCAGCAAAGTTAAGCAACGTCAAGCTTTATCATTACCTAGAGGGGTGACTGCTTAGGAATATCAGGTGTTGCAAACTTGGATGTGTGGCTGGTGTAATGTATAATGGTTTGGAATTGGAAATTGGAGAGCTGTGTTTCAATTCTGTTTGATTTTGTTATATTCACCTACGCACAAATACACATGTATGAATACACCTTTTATCCCCCCAACTATGGGTTAATTAGAACTTTTATTCAGAAATCCTTATGATGTCCCCAAAATGCTTACAATTGGAAAATATTTTCTGGCTTTAAAGACATAAAAAAAAACATATAGAAAAAGAGGGTTTCTTGTTTTGGGGAGAGTGCACAGCATTAACAGAATTGTTTGTAAAACCAGTTGAATTTTTAGTTTGATTGCTACCATATTATGTTTTGTGTTTATGTTCATGGAGGTTTTTCCCTCAATACAAGGCCCAAGAGCCGCTCAAGGTAGAGGGTTACTGTATGGACTTATATTAGCATAGGAAAGAACAAGCATTAGGAGTATAGTGCTGAAGCTGGCTTTAAAAGGAACCAGAAGCCCAATCCGAAACAGGAATCGAGGAATAAGCCTCTACTCCTGTTCAAAATGCCAGTGAAGAGTTGAACCAATTGATGCACTCGGCATTTTCCCAAGAACCACTGCTTTGGGGAACAGACTCCTGCATGGGTGATTTCCTGAACACTACAATCTTAATGTCTTCAAGTCAAAGGTCAATTGTTATCTATCCTCCTTATCCTCATAATCTTCACTTCCTACCCCTTCTTCTATTATTATTCTCATTTTAACTAAACTCTACATTGACTGGCTCTAGGGCCATGTATTGGGTGAATTGTTGTATTAAGACCACCAGGCAAGACACTATTAAAGGTGGATGCAAGATTGGACAGACGTTACAATGCTGGAACTCGTGAGTGTGTGTATATATATATATATATATATATATATGTGTGTGTGTGTGTATGTGAAATGCTGGGTGACTCTGAAGCTAGCCTTAAAAGAATGCACCGTCACAAGGAGGCCATCAATGGTGGCAATTGCTGGACCCTCATTTTGCTTTTCTTTTTTTTATAACGGTCATGATGCCGTTAGAATGCAGGGGGTTACAGGGAGTGAAAGTGAAAGAGAATGATGATGAGAAGACTGAGAATGGAGAGGTTTGAGGAAATGACAAAAAAAGAACAACCCTCATCACTGTAATCTTAACCTCTTCAGGTCAAGGGTCAATTGTTATCTATCCTCCTTATCCTCATAATCTTTACTTCCTACCCCCTCCTCTTTCATTCATCTCACACACCTCAGTCACCATAAGCATTTTAACAGTAACCCTCTAAACTATAATCTTAGCCTCTTCAGGTCAAGGGTCAATTGCTATCTATCCTCCTTATCCTCATAATCTTCGCTTCCTACCCCCTCCTCTTTCATTCATCTCACACTCCTCAACCACAATAACCATTTCAATAGTAACCCTCTAAATTATAATCTTAGCCTCTTCAGGTCAAGGGTCAATTATTATCTATCCTCCTTATCCTCATAATCTTTGCTTCCTACTCTTACATTCATATCACACACCTCATTCAGTAGGCCTCTACCTTGAGTGTTTCTTGAGCCTTATTTTGCGTGAACGTTAGTAAAAAAAAAAAAATCCTTTGGAGAAGGCTGTAAAATGGATCTGCTGAAATATTGGGGGAACCAAAATTCTTCAGTTGTCTGAAATTCTCTTAGATGAAACTTTTTAAGAAATGTCTTCTTCATTCAAACTTTTTTGTTTATTTGTTTGTACTTATTTATGAAGCTTAGTTAAGTCTGGCACAAAGCCAGCGTTTTCTGTTATTTTTTTTTTTACTCCTCTGTTGCGAAAATATTTATTTTGTTAAAGTTGAATCTTTCTGACCGTTTTCCTTGAGTTTTCCCGAAATTCAAAAGCTGAATTTTTTTTTTCATTGTTCTATGAAATCTTTGGACAAGTATCTTCGTACTTGTTGTTTAAATCATTCTGTTTTGGCCAGTTTACTCTCCCGCCTTCCACAAGCGTCTACTGCTTCTGGAAAAGTTTAACCCCCCCTCTGCTATTAAGGATGGAAGCATACAAATGTTCTTGCTTACGGGGTGGGGGTGTCAGAATGTACCTGCAATTAGGCAGCACTGTATTACAATACGGAGCTGGCTTATGGCTGTATCTCGTTGAAACATCGGATCCTGGTATAATCATCAAAGTTAAGAAACATTGAGCCTAGCCAGTATGTAGATGGGTGACTGCTTGGAAATACCAGGTGCTGTAAGATTGGATGTGTGGGTCGTGGAATGAATAATAGCTTAAAATTGGAAATAAATCCACCTCTTCTCCACCAGCTATGGATTAATTAGTAAGACTAAACCTGTATACCCTTAAAAATTCTAAGAATCTAAAAATATTTTCTGCTTTAAATAATCTGCAAAGGGTTGATAAACCGTAAAATATGAATCAATCAATACAGGATCAACTGCAGGCATCAGAAATCTACAACTTTGTGGAAACTGCAACCTTTACAAAGATGTGGATTTCGAAAACTACATCTCATAACCAGTAATCCCCAAAGAGGCTAAATTTGGGATCATCTGAAAGAGAAAACATTATACTCTCATATAAAATCAACTTGTCTAAATTTCTCGGATGAAGAGTTATTATTTACACTATTTACATTTGGACAATTTTCCTCATTTTTTTTTGTTGTTGTTATCACAACGTTTCTGACCTTGTGCCCTCTGGCCTTCATCAGGTATATATGGGTCCAGATAACTTATAGGGAACTTGGAACTGAAACCATTATTTTAATCTAATCTGGACAACACCTACCTTCGGCTGAACAGTATATTCATAAAATTAGACTTCTTTTTTTTAAATCTTAAAATAAATCAGATAATTATAAGGTCTTATTGAACTTTACGGAAAATATTAGGGAATAATTTTTAAAAAGAATTTTGCAGAAATATTTTTATATCTGTCATTGAATTAAAATATACATGCGCATACATGTGAACATGGAATGTGCATACATGTGAACATGGAATGTGCATATGGAATGATAGGCTAAAGTAATAGTGAATAGCAAGCAACACCAGTGTCAGCGTTACTATGGCTGGCAAGCCACTGGAGAAAGTGTCCAGTTTTAAATACATGGGAGCAACCCCCTTAAAAGGTGGCACCTGCAACGTAAAAATCCGCGCATGGGTCATCACAGCCACACCAGCGATGGTCAGACTGGAAAGGCTGTGGAATAGCAACATCAGTGTCCAGACCAAATATCAAGCTCTACAAATCACCGGTCGTATCGATTCTCCTCTACGGGTGTGAGATTTGGATACTCCTGGTTGGAGCAGAAAAAATCCAGGCTTTCGAGAACAATTTGCTTGAGAAAAGCTCCACCACATCTACTGGGAGCAGAAAACCAATGAACTGGAACAAAGTCAAAGGTCTTGTGATCTGACAAATCTCTGGTATTAAGCGTTGGAAGATGTTATGGTTTGGCCACGTCACATGACATAATAGACTCTGCAAGATCACCATGCAGGACACTGTTGAAGGCAGACACGAGTGGTCACTGTAACGCAAGATCTGGTCAGATAACATCAAACATGACAATGTTGGAACTCCTGAGAGCCAACGCCAACAGATAATCCTGGAGGAGATCTGTTTCGTCTGCTCTTAGGCCGTTTCCCCAACGACTGAAGCAGTCGAAGGGCAGACGATGACAATGATACACACACACAGCCAATGAATTTGAAATAGCTACATTGCAAAGACAAATTTTACATTTTTGTTTGGCAACAACTCTCGGGTAACAGGAAAAGAGTAAAAGTTGAAATGTGCCCTCATTTGAAGTCATTTTTACAAAGCTTTTTGTATTTAAACTGAATCTATTTTCAGATAAATGTAGTTATTTTAAATGGACAATTTAGATTTTAAATTCGATCATCTTGTCGTCAGCAGGAACTGAACTTTGTAATAATAATAATATTAATAATTGGATAAAGATGAATGATTCCTAAAGATTTCACAGACAACTTTGGAAGACAGGAGAATGGATCGGCTGAAACAAACTGATTGAAATATAGAAGAGGATATTTGTTCAAATAATTTATAAAATAAAGCAAAGATTTTGTTTTTTTAAAGTTTCTTATGACTTTATTTTTTATGAAAAATGTAGCCACATGATATATATATATATATATATATATATATATATATATATATATATATATATATATATACGAGGGTCATTCACTAAATAAGGTGAATTTTTCGGTATAAGTACTTCTAATTCAAATAGAAGCTTACTTTTTAAAAAAAATTTAAAACGTAGTTTCCAGCACTCACACACTTTTCCCATCTGCGTACAAGCTTCCATATTCCCTCAGCGTAAAAATCTTTAGACTGATGTCTCAGCCAATCGCTCACAACACTTTTGACTTCATCGTCACTTTTAAACTTCGTGCCTCTCGTGAACGCTTTCAAGGGACCAAACAGGTGAAAGTCTAAAGGGGCAAGGTTTGGGCTGTAAGGGGGATGAGAGAGCCGTTCCCAGCCCAGCTTGTTGATGGTCTGCACCGTTTGGGCTGCTGTGTGAGGCCTTGCGTTGTCATGATGCAAGATGACTCCTTCTGACTGATGACCCCTGCGTTTGTCCCAACAGATAAGCTCAAAGTCCTTGCAATGTCATCCACTGTCACCCTTCTGTCAGACTGAATGAGGTCATTGACTGATTCGATCACCTCAGGAGACCTCACTTCTGTAGGCCCCTCAGGCCTGTCTTCATCCTAAACACTGCTCCGTCCTTCTTTAAACAATTTAGCCCACTTGTAGACATTTTTTTGGCTGAAACATGTGGCACCATACACAGTTGACATTCTCCTATAAATTTCAACTGGTTTGCACCCTTCAGCAACGAAAAACTTGATAACTGACCGCTGTTCAATCCTGGAGCACAGCTTCTTGGTCGGCCATCTTTGTTAATCGCCAAAACTCTCAGTTTTTTTTTTAATCTGCAAAAGAAATTAAATCCATGTGAAACAGAAGTAAAACAAAAAAATAAAAAATAAAAAAGAGTAAGCTTCTATCTGTATTAGAAGTCTTTATACCGAAAAATTCACCTTATTTATTGAATGACCCTCGTATATATAATGGTGGACTCTGTCTCGTATTCGACGTATGAAGGTCAGGCAGCTCAGTTCCTAGGAACCGACAGCCAGACACCAACATGATTTGTTTATAGTGGTGGAGGCGTTGTGTAGAACCAACCACACTTTTTGAAGTGAATAATATATATATATATATATATATATATATATATATATATATATATATATATAAAGGATATTACATCGGAATCATGTCAAATTCGCTACACAATTTCAGTGGTGTTTCGATTCGCATCAAAGCATCTCATCAGGCGATTGTAAATTACTGGTAAGTAAACGATTTATTTAGATTTAAAAGCAAAATACAACCTCTTTTGCGAAAAAAGAAAAGAAAAAGAGGTATTTGGCTTTTAAATCTAAATAAATCGTACACTCGCCAGTCATTTACAATCGCCTGATAAGATGCCTTTGATACGAATCGAAACCGGACTGCAATTGTGTAGGGATTTTGACATGTTTTCGATGTAATATCCTAAATGTTTTCGATGTAATATCCTAAAATAAATAATATTTCTCTTTGTATTGAACCCTCTTTTAAATTAAATGGTAGAAACGTTGGAATTGTACTCTGCTGATTCTCATCTTACCTGCATATATAAATATATAAATGAAATGGACAAAGTCCGATAATTATTTTAAGACATTTTTATGTTTAACATTCAGGCCGGTAAATGTTATTTAATACTATTTATTAAACAGAGCATTTACTTAAATACTTGTATCTATAAAAATAATGTTAAACATAAAAATGTCTTTAAATAATTGTCGGACTTTCTCCAGTTCATAATGTGTGACGTCATTTGTTTACATTTGATACGCCATGAGCAGATATGAATGTACGTGAGAAAATCATGGAAAATTGTAGTTTAAAGAGAGTAAAATCGGCCTTGCTAACCGAACGCTCCTCTGTGGCCGAAACGGTTA
Source organism: Acanthosepion esculentum (assembly GCA_964036315.1). Classification (NCBI taxonomy): domain Eukaryota; kingdom Metazoa; phylum Mollusca; class Cephalopoda; order Sepiida; family Sepiidae; genus Acanthosepion; species Acanthosepion esculentum. The sequence continues at coordinate 16,354,973 of OZ038518.1, forward strand.
AGGCACGTCAGGCTAATTGACGGTACCGTATAGGATACAGGTTCGATTCCTGTCTATGAAGATTTCTCGGACATTCAGGCCGGTAAATGTTGTTTAATACTGTTTATTATAAACAAAGCATTTACTTAAATATTTGTATCTATAAAAAGAATGTTAAATATAAAAATGTCTTTATATATATATATATATATATGCGTGTGTATGCGTAAGGTCTAGTCAAAAAGTATTGGGACTTGTGCTATAAAAAAAATCTACAAGACACGTCCATTTATCATTTAATCTCCTTCTGAAGCTACACATTCTATCCGTCATCTTTTTAATTGGTGGAAATATTCTTGGAAGTCCTTTTTTGGTGGATAGCGAAAAGCTCTCTTGTTGCACTCTTTTGAATTTCCTCGATGTCTTGAATTCTTTTTCCTTTCAAAGTGGAATCTGATTTTAGACGAGGAAAAATTCACAAGGATTTGATTCAAAAATTATTTCAGGAATCAACCGAAAAACGAAAAACCACATGAACGGAAGTTGTGTTTTAAGATAGTTCCACGATTTTATAACACAACTTCCGTTCATCTTGTTTTTCGTTTTTCGCTTGATTCTTGGAAGAATTTTCGAATCCATTCATTGTTTTGAAACCGCCAAGTCTGGCGAAACGAAATCGAATTTTATCGATCTCGCGAAATAAAATATTACCATGGCTTTCTGAATTTGTTAATTATATATATATATATATATATATATAATATAGGGTGACCCCCAAAAACGGAAATTTTTGAAGTGCGTATTGCCAGACATGAGCAAGTGGCAACACTGCGAGACAGTGACCTTGAGCAAGTAAACATTTCGCCATTTTAGTAACGAGAATTGTTCGGTAACCGTGTGATCTCAAGATTCGGTAACGTTGCCTGGCCCCCTGGATCGCCAGATTTATCCGTTTGTGATTTTTCAAGAGCAAAGTTTACACAACTCGACCAAGAACTCTGGATGAGTTAAAACAGAGAATTCATGATGAAATTCACAGTATCCCAGCTGAGATGTTGCAGCAGTCAATGAGGAATCTCAACAGCAGATTTCAAGAATGCATTCGTACAGGAGGACGCCATCTACAGGTCGTAATTTTTAAAAAATGAAAATTCCATCATTGTTTCTTAAATGGCATGTTTTAAGGTTTCAATTACTATGAATTAAATATTTTTCTTCCATCACTCTTGGATTTATTGGATTGTTAAAAAGTTCCCGTTTTTTGTGGGTCACCCTATATATATATATATATATATATATATATATATATATATATATATATATAGACATGCATATATATATATGCAGACATATATATATATATATACATACATATATATATATATATATATATATAGACATGCATATATATATATGCAGACATATATATATATGCAGACATATATATATATATACATACATATATATATATATATATACATATATATATACATACATACATATATATTTATACATATACATACATATATATATATATACATACATACATATATATATATACATATGTATATACATATGTATATATATATGTATATATATATATACGTACATGTATATATATATACATACATGTATATATATATATACATACATGTATATATATATATATATACATACATGTATATATATATATATACATACATGTATATATATATATATATATATACATACATGTATATATATATATATATATACATACATATATATATATATATATACATATATATATATAAATATATATATATACATATATATATATATATATATATATATATAATGTATATATATTTACACACACACATATTTTAGTGCGCCAGTTTCATTGAAAACGACTGACAAAGTGTAATGGTCGAGTTTGTTTTATATAATTTCTCATGTGTCCGTACAATTTTTTTCTTTTCAGGACATACAGTATATGAAAATTGTCCGAATGTTTTCCAAGTGCTTTCAGATGCACTTTAGTCCATTATCAAGGATGGGTATTATTTCATTTTTAACTGGCAGTACCCATTGTTTTATGTAACTATCTAGAATTGCAGGGATATTTTATGTTAAATTCTTGTAAAACATTCTGGCAATGTTTATATAAGGTGCAGTGTGTTGCTCTGTTGGAGTTTAGCATCGGCCAACAATAAAAAACAATATTTCTACACGTGAAAGTACTTGACGTAATTTTCACTTGACAATATGAAGACAATTTTTATTGTGTTAACTTAACTAATGCATTAATAATACATAGAAATAAATTCAACCACAATTTTGATTTTAAAAATTCTGCACTCATAAAAAAAGAAAATAACACAGAAGGAAAATCCTCGAGAGTGCCGTCATTGAATATTATCCAAATATTAATCTACGCCCAGATTTTTCCCCAATATCACCTTTCCTAACAAAATTACTATTCTCCCAAGACAACAACTATATCAAGAAATCAACAGAAAATAGTTGAATCCATAAACACAACAATAAAAACAAAATTTCTACACGTGACAGTACTTGACGTAATTTTCAGTTGACAATATATATATAATAGCATTTTCTAAATTCTTCCAGTTGCTAAGGACATTTCGTTTTGTTATTATTAGTTACTTTGTTTTAATAAACTCATTTCGTTTTTGCCTTGAAAAAGTTTATATTGGACGAAACGCGTCGGCTAATAATAGTTTTCCTATTGTCTTTTACCTTTATACATACATATAGATATACATCTATAAAAGGCAGGATGTCTATGTGTGCGTGTGTGTGTGTGTGTGAGTAACGAATGCAAAACCGCAATTTTCGAAGGATTTGCACCAAAATTTACATGCACATGCTCCAAGTTAGCAGCAAGGCCAAGACCGACATTCTTCCCAACTCCCATCGATAGTGGAAATAATCGATTTTTTCATACTTCTACGGCAGTTTTCATGTAGTTTGCAGCCATTTTCTACTGGCCAGAGTGAAAGCCTATAGCTGGCTGCCACGAATAGGCATGAAGATTCTATTGGCCAGCGTGAGAGCCAACAACTGACTGACACGAATGTTAACTAGCATGCTAGCATGCAAAAAAAACCGATAGCTGCATTCGTCACAAGTGGGAAAAATTTAAATCTGCATGGCACTTTACTCCAATTGGCTCATTCGCTTGCTTAAACTCAACGTTGATTCTGATTCCGCAGAACTGGGTTGGGTGTCAAAAGGTACTTGTTGTTAACATTCTTTTTTCATTCGGTTTTTCCAGTTACGAGTCCTTTTTTAAAGCTGGTCGTTTTGTGTTCATTTTGTTTAGTTCTTTTTTCGTAACAGATTTAATGTTTAGTATAGAGCTTAGAAAAAATTCCCAGTGTGAGATAAGCAAGAAGTAAGGCACGTAGCAACATCAGCAAGGTAAAGAGCACTCCTTTAAAGGCAAGGAAGGGCAAAAATATTTTAAGCCAAGTGATAGCAATTGCTGTATGAGTCGTACGATTTTTGAATCAAGCACGGACAACGCCGGGCCATGCTGCTAGTATACATATATATGTGATAGAAATTTTTAGAGGTTTGAATAACTTATAATAATTCATCGAGTCATGAACAAGAATCGTCAACAGAATGCAAAATGCACTGAACGTCTGTTTCGTCCTTTTTGGGGATCAATCAGCAGTGTGCATCCACTACCAAGAATCGAACTCGGACCGTTACGATGGAATGCAAGCATCATAGAACTTGTTTTAGACTAGAACAATTATTATGAGAAATTACCCAAATCTTCCAAAATTTCTATAACTTATAACCCTATGCTAGATTGAGCTTTTAATGCTCTGGATGGAATCGCCCGGTGAAAGAAGACGCTGCTCTTGGGGTGGATTCTGGTGGGTTATGTAGACTTGGATGAATATTACCACCGGAATTAGAAGTAGCTGCGTCATAGTGAGTCTAGGTATTTTCCTAGACTAATGTAACTATTTACACTATTTACATTGTTCAGACAGTTATCCTCATCTTTATTGTAATATTCATGTTGTTTCGGCCATTGTACGTTTCTTGCCTTCTTCAGGGTCTGTCTATATTTCTGAGATGAGGTATTGTAACTATTTACATTGTTCAGACAGTTATCCTCATCTTTATTGTAATATTCATGTTGTTTCGGCCATTGTACGTTTTTTGCCTTCTTCAGGGTCTGTCTATATTTCTGAGATGAGGTATTGTAACTATTTACACTATTTACATTGTTCAGACAGTTATCCTCATCTTTATTGTGATATTCATGTTGTTTCGGCCATTGTACGTTTCTTGCCTTCTTCGGGTTCTGTCTATATTTATGAGATGAGGTATTGTAACTATTTACTCGATTTACATTGTTCGGACTGTTGTCCTCATCTTTATTGTTCATATTCACAACGTTTCAGACGTTGTACACCCGGCCTTCTTCAGTTGTTATACGTTGAAATTTCAAATTGCACCCTTTATTTAGTCCGCTGATTATTCTAGTTCCACGTGCCATGCCTTTTCTCGATACCTCAGTTTCAGCTGTGTCCTTTGACTAACTCAACTCTCCTAGTTTTGAACTCACAGCTCTTTGGGTGAAGTCACTGGATTTACAACGGGAGACATGCCCTCGTGGGTAAAAGTGTTGATTGGACTTAACGGCAAAACTGTTTTCTTAAGATACTTGAATAAAATCGATAAACATCAGTGGTTATAAGTTATGTAGCCATCTTATGCTTATGCTTTGATTGGAAATTAATAATTATTTTGGGGTTAATTAATTTTTAGCTCCCCTTAGAGCAGATTGTATCCAATGATTGCAGCTGTCAATCTTGTGTCAATGTCTGGAATTAATTAATATTTTTTAATCATTTTACACCAAGTAAGATAGGTTAGTGGGGTGAGAGAAAATGAGAAGTCTTTCGGAAAAGGAAGCAGAAACCAAATTCTAAACAGGAAACAAGGGTTAAACCTCTGCTTCTGTTCAAAAGACGGGTGGAGGAGAGTGAACTAGGTCATAGGTGAACCTGTTAATACAAAAGATTCTGGGTAAATATTGGTGTGATGTATCTAGTCAACAGTTTAATAAAAGTTAACTGGTGTCAAATATTTTTTGGTGAGGATAGAGGAAACTTGACTATTTCTAGTTTCCTAAAATGAAGAGTTCTTTTTGAAAAGATAATCTTATTGAATGCTAGTGGCATGGCCCGGCGTTGCTCGTGCTTGATTCAAAAATCGTACGACTCATACAGCAATCGCTATCACTTGACTTAAAATATTTTTGCCCTTCCTCGCCTTTAAAGGAGTGCCCTTTGCCGTGCTGATGTTGCTACATGCCTTACTTCTTGCTTATCTCACACTGCGAATTTTTTCTAAGCTCTATACTAAGCATGAAATCTGTTACGAAAAAAGAACTAAACAAAATGAACACAAAACGATCAGCTTTAAAAAAGGACTTGTAACTGGAAAAACCGAATGAAAAAAGAATGTTAACAACAAATACTTTTTCACACCCAACCCAGTTCTGCGGAATCAGAATCAACGTTGAGTTTACGCAAGCGAATGATCCAATTGGAGTAAAGTGCCATGCAGATTTAAATTTTTCCCACTTGTGACGAATGCAGCTATCGATTTTTTTTGCATGCTAGCATGCTAGTTAACATTCATGACAGTCAGCTGTTGGCTCTCACGCTGGCCAATAGAATCTTCATGTCTATTCGTGGCAGCCAGCTATGGGCTCTCACTCTGGCCAGTAGAAAGTGGCCGCAAACTACATGAAAACTGTCGTAGAAGCATGAAAAAATCGATTATTTCCACTATCGATGGGAGTTGGGAAATGCAAAGTCGGTCTTGGCCTTGCTGCTAAATTGGAGCATGTGCATGTATATTTTGGTTCAAATCCGTCGAAAATTGCGGCCGTGCATTCGTTACACGCACACACACGCACATCCTGCCTTTTATAGATAGAGATATATTTTGTTAAAATATATTGCTCTCTTGATTTTAAACCCCTGCTCTATCATTAGGCAAACATGGTCCTTCGTGTCCATGATAAGATGAGTTATGAAAAGGACGTTCTTTCCTTTGATGCCGTCATTTTAACTACCTTCACTCCTCCGTTTTGTTTTAACCCTTTCCTTGCCAATTATTTTCGGAAAAACAAACTTTTCATTTTCAAAAGATTATTTTATTGGTTTTTAATATAGTAGCTAAGTAACATTAATTACATTCATTACATTCACTTACGTGCTAATATCCTTGGGCAAGCTATGAATCCTCTCCTTCTCCCGACAGCTAAGTGTAAATAGCGGAGCAGGTCGGGTTCTCTAGCCTTGGATGGAAACTGGTCTACGGCAGAAAGAAATGGCAACCTTCTTCTTTAAAAAAATCTGCCTCGTCAGTTATGTATCACGCACGGCACAAAACTGAACTAAATAACTGAGGCACCTTGAAGTACCGGAGTGGTAGTTAGCACCTCTACCTTATTCCCTGTTTAGGATCGGCTTCATTCTAAAGTCTATTTCACCCACAGTAGCCCCTTGCATCTTAGTGGTATTATCGTCTTGCTTGGGGTGAATTAATTTAAAAAAAGTTCTAGGTAATTAAGTCTGTGTAACAAAAGTGTATTATGGAACACCCTGTATTTTAGATAAAAGCTGATGAATTGCTTTCACGGCAGTATCTACCACGATCATCTTCCATCCCCGTATTGACATGGACAAGGTCTATCCTCGCGTCCAAAGTGTGCTTAACCAGGAAGGAAATACCTCTGGCCGACCGGTCCCCTCTACTGAATAGACGGCAAAATGGCTAGACAACACCCGAGCGTAAACAAAATATTTCCTGGATCGCAGCCACATCCACACCGAAGGACAAGAGGTCACGAAGCAGTCGGATAGACTTACCCCGATGTCTCAAGCCTCTTACATTTAAACGAAACCACATGCACTGTAACCACTAGTAGAAGTGGTGTTTCTTGAACAAGATAAACTAACAGAGCCCAACCCCCTCCAGGACGGTTTTGAATTCTGAGTTTCCATCTCCTATACCGGTTGCCATCCAAGGCTATAGAACCCAGTCTGTCCTGCTATTTACCCATAGCTACAGAAGAAGAGGATTAATGCCATTCTCACTCGAATCCACCTGTTCGCCCACAGCAGTAGGACTTGCACCCGTAAATCTCCCCCAAACTTCTTATAGCCCCCAAATATTTTCTGGCTTTAAATAACCTGCAAAAGGTTGATAAACAAAAAAAATATATATATATCATACATACAAATATATATATATATATATATACACATCATACATAAGAATATATATATATACATATATATATGTACATCATACATAAGAATACATATATATATATATATACATATATATATATGTATATATATATACATCATACATAAGAATACATATATATATACATATTTACATATATATATTTGTATATATATATATATGTATATATATATATATACATAATACATAAGAATACATACATATATATATATATATATATATATATATATATTTATATATATATATATATACATACACCATACATACAAATATATATATGCATCATACATGGGAAAGAAACGCTATTTCTAACACAATTACATACCTACATACATACTATATTTAAACATGATCAAACCTTATTTTCTACCCAATAAAAGACAATATTTACAAACATGCCCAAAAGATTCCGCACTACAAAACACCATTTAAATCAAAGCGTCTGTTGGTTAGAACTTAACATCACCATGCAAAATATTTGACCAATCAGAGAAAACTAAAACCATATTTTTCTCGAACGTACTTTCGGGAAAAACTTCTTATAAAATTTCACAGATTTCGACTTTCAGCGAGCAGAGATGCAATTGCCCCCAACCCATTCAAACACAAGAGAAGACGTGGCTACATAGCACCACTTCCAGCGTCTACTGGAAGAAACATGTACCGGCAACTTCAAACCAATCATCTTCAACAGCAGCTCGGGCGGTCAGTGAAACTTCGCTGACGATTAAAGTCTTTTCTAAACAATAGCTTTTACTGTGAACCAACAACCCAAAGATTTAGCTCAACTATGATCCTGACCAGGCATCACGACTTCAGTCACTTTCTCACCGACGTGACGGGACTTATCTCTGTCTTGTCTAAAATATATATTAGTCTTTAAATAATTCAAATTTAATACTAAATTTAACAAAAACGTCATTGGTTAAAAATCCCTGGTTAGAAGAAGCGACAGAAAATAAACTATTTCCTACAAAATTACATACCCACATATATACCGTATTAAAACACTCCCAAATTGTATTTGCTACCCAATAACAGACAATATTTACAAATATTTTTTTCGAACCTACTTCCGGGAAAAAATTCTTGTAAAAAACACGGAGTTCGACTTTCAGTTAGCAGAGACGCGACTGTCTCGAAAGCGAAGAGAAGACGTGGCTTCATAAACCTCATGGCGCATACTGAAATAACATGTGTCGGCGATTTCAAACGAATCAGTTACAAAAACATCTTGGTCGGTCAGTAAATTTTCTCTGACGATCAATATTTTTTCTCGACCACAGCTTTTTTCTTTGGCACAATTACCTAATATTTTAACTCATCTAAAGATTATTTTTATTGCTTTCTGATTCTTTTGAATTCATGTATATATGTTTGTAAATACAATTTATTTATTTAGCAGGCATGAGACCATGTTTTCTTTGCTTATTTTACTATTGTTCGGAATTATTTTGCGTCTAATCAATAAACAGTATTTAATATTTTTTTTGTAAAAAACAAACAAAAAATAGCGGTGTCTCAGAAAAAACCCGTCTTCTTGATACGCCATCTTTTTGCAGGCATGAAGCTCAAAAATTGTTCTATGAATTTTTTTTTAATCAATTCACTCCGAGCAAGGCGAAAATGCCACTAAGACGCAAGGCGGCTGCTGGGAGTGAAAGAGAATGAGGATAATTTAGAAGGAACTGGAAACCCAATCCTAATGAATTTGAATGAAGTTTTTTAGAATGTTTGTCAAATTAGTTTCATTCTAAATGATTATTTCCTTAGAATTAATTTTTTTTCTATGTTTTCACGAAAATAAATGGATCTTTTCTGCTAATTCACTTCAAAACATTAATTGATCATAAAATAAAAAAGAATTTATATTTATTAAAATTCACACCAAATTCTCGCAGAGTGAGGCCCTTTCATTGCACTCCGGTGTGATTGGCTTGTAGTGGACCGTGGGTGTGAAGAGATATCAGAAGGTTAAACTTTCCTGCTGGCGGGTCCAGCTACATAGGAATGTTGGACTATAATTAAGTCCAAAGAAGACAAAGAAAACAAACAAGACCGACATACATGGGTAAACAAATATATATATTAATACACAAAGACATGAAAAGTTACATAGTGTTTGTATGGAGAAGTTATGTGGGTGTTGTTGAGTGTTCGTTCGTACGTGTATTGTTCTTAGCGTGTTCCCAGAATTTGGAAAACGCTGTATCTGTGAGAGGTCACGTATTGGTGTAAGTGGAAAAAGAACGATTTTTCCTCGTCTCCGTGCGAGGTAGCGGCCCAAGGCCTGAGTCGAAAAAGAGAGATTTTACCTCATCTCCACGCGAGATGGCGGCCCAAGGCCTGAGTCGGAAAAGAGAAAGAGGCGAAGGGTCAGCCAGTATTTATAGCCAGGGGAGAGAGACCCCTGTTGAAGGATTAAGGAAACTGAGGAGGCGCTAACTCCGACAGACTTTTGTGACCGCCACAAATGTAGATGACACGGGTGCGCTATTTTTAAGTTTGGGGTCTGCATTCGCGCTCAGCCTGGTAAACAAACAAAAGAGAGATTTTTTTTTTTAAATTGGATAAAATTCCTTGTAAGTACATCGAATATCATCACCACTTACGAATAACTCACTGATTTTTGGTAATTTTTCATTCTAAGGGTTGGAGTTGTTGCGAGGAAAACTAAACAAATTTTGATTTAAAATTTATAATTTCAAAAGAGTTTTTTTTTTTTAGGGTGAATTAATATTTGCGATCCAAATTTGATCCAAATAATCCATTGGTTAAGTTTGGAAAAGAACGTAAGGTGTATTTTTTACAAAAATTAAAAAAAAAACGCAAGTGTACTGTATGTATAGACCCAAGAGAGTGCAGGGAACAACGGGAGATAACTCTTTAAAGAATATTGCGATTATCTCCCTTTTTAGAAAAATTCAGACCGCATTAGCAAAGATTAAGAATTTCTTTATCTGGCTCACTTCAGAGCCCGTTTATTTTCTGCAATTTATTATTATATATATTATAAATATTTGAAAGAGTTAGTTTATACCAAAAATGGCGTATCCCTGCCATAACTGGTCTGGAACTGCTCAGTGTTCACATTCCAGGTTTGATAGAATTTAAAATCCGTCGATGTTCTTGTGCATTCTTTTTTCTCACAGATGGAATATCACAAGCCTATTCAGATGAGCTTCATTCTTTAGGTCCACCCGTTCAGTCCTTTACAACTAGGGACCTCAACGACCAAACCGGCAAAGAAAGAAACACTAGTCGGGATGGTGTAATAAAGCGGACGTCGACAGACCAAGCATCCGACAGCTCAATGCAAACAGGTTTGCCAGATCTCGTACATCTCAATCCTCTTTGAGACGCGAGGGAGCCGCTGCTGGGCGAGTGGTTGGGGGCTCCTCCGTCGGGCACCAAAATCAAATTCCCATGAATGGCGTCGTCAAACTCTCTTTGTTCGCTTTTTACCAAATCAGAGTTGCAGCGATGGTATACTTGTCCACGCCCACATTTTATTCGTCTGCGATTGGCTAATAAATCACTTCTACTTTTCTATAAGACAAATTAGCCATCGCAGTCGTTTCTTTGAATCCTTCGGTTTTGAGCTTGCTTGCCTGTTTTGTTAGTACGAATGCAGTGATTGGTTAATTTTTAACCAATCACATATTTTTAATGCAAGATCAACTTTTCCCGCGCTTCCGTGGGAGCCTACCTTTTTTCTTTAAAAGAGGCGACTTTTTCACAAGTTGTCAGTAAGATCCAGTAAAATTCGCCTGTCCACACAAGTCCACGATCTTGCTCACAACATTTCAAACGCACACACAGACACAGAATTTCGTAACATAAACTTACTTTTCTCTCTGTGACTTAGCCAAGCTCAAACACCCAGGACTCTGTTGATTTCGAACCATTCTATAACAAAACACATTTTTGATCAATTGTATTCTTGTGGTATCTATTCTAACAAACAGTTCCTTGTTCTAATATTGATTCCTGAACATTTTTCTTTCAAGAGAACTTTCTTCGCACAATCAATTACAAATCAAAATACAGTTAAAGGCAACAACTTCTTTCCCTTAATCTATACATTGAATACAATTTTATTGCATGTTTTGTCCTTGTATGTTATTTCAATAGATACTTGTTGATTCACATTTGGAGTTTTGTTGTTTAATTGAATCATGTACGTTGAAAGCATAATAATATAAATAGTAGTGGTCCATCTACCCACCGGGCCATTACAGACTTCCTGGCATAGGACCATCCGAGAGAGAAGACCTTCGAGTCCAACCGTTAACATGAAGAGGATTTGCGACGTGCTGTCAGAAGGGCCCTACTAACCCAGCCGCGTCCACCAGCCACACTCTTCTGTAACTCCTGCTCACGACTCTTCAGGGGTAGGCTGGGCCTTCCCATCCATCACCGTCACCGCCACCAGAGGGGAGAAGGGGAATAAAGATAGATGATGATGATCCCGATACGAGCAGGTACCGACAGCAAATGACATATAAATAAGGCAGCATGTGGCCAAAGAAACCTCAGAAAGTTACCTAATGTTTTTCCTTCCAAACAATAACATCTCTATTTTCCTTCACCCTCACCAACTTCCACTTATGCCATCAATTCTCCTCTGTACAGATACGGTAAAATTAAATTAAGTTTTGGTCTATATTTTATCTGTTTAGTAAGAGATGGGAGGCATGGTGGATCGGCTCGGATTGAGGAATAGGAGAGCCGAGTTCGAATTCCAGTCGAATCCATTACATTCACTTACGTGCTAATACCCTTGGGAAAAGGTACGAATCCTCTTTTTCTCCCCCCCAGCTATGGATAAATAGCAGGACAGGTCGGGTTCTGTAGCCTTGGATGGCAACTGGTCTACCGCAGAAAGTAATGGCAACCTACTGCAGGAAAAAAATCTGCCTCGTCAGTTATGTATCGAAAGATACATGATCGCCTAAGCGTGTATCACGTATGATACATAACTGACTGAAGCCAGCAACAATGAGGGGTGACAGTTGCCCAATACACATCCATGTTTCAATTTGCTATGCTCTCTCTTAAATGTCATTGTTTTGTTTTTAATATAGCATCACATAAGGCATCTGACGACAGCCCGATGCAACGAGGTTTGCTAAATCTCTTCTGACTCAATCTGCTTTGAGCCACGACGATGGGTGGGGGCTTCTCCGTCGCGCTGAGTTGTTCACCAGAATCTATTTCACACGAATGGCGCCGTCAAACTCTTTCTAATTCGCAACCATGAAGGGAGAAAAAGTATAGGATTTTTAACAACTCCTGGCAGATGACAAAGAAAAGACAATTGAACAGTTTAAAATATTTTATATACAACGATAATATATTCATTAAAACGTGAAATGAAAGAGTTGCTAAAAAACAATTCGGTCAATTCCATAACATTTCAGTTAAAAACAGTTTGTTATATTTATCCGTCATTCAAAGATAGGTTGTTTATTTCGGCGGGGACATCTGGAGGCAGCTAAAGACGTGTGTCTCCTTCGATATCTTGAGTAAAAGAGTGGGACCTAGATGCCAACCTAGTAGCACGCTTAAATTCATTCAGTTGGGACACCAGTAAAAATAGCTCGTCAGAGCAGTTGCCATGAAAAATATTTATAGAAATGAAAGAGGGAAGCCAAATCACGTCTGGGAGAAAGTGACTGGAAACGAGATTCCAGATCAAGACCTATCACACTATCTTTGGATTTTGTTGAGAACCTCGAGATGAACATCGGGGGCACGAGACCATATATGGCAACAATATTCAATGCAAGGACAAATGGTAGATTTGTAGATTTGATGGATGGACTCAGACGAGAAAAACCTTCTGGAGCAACACAGAGAACCCACTTTCCTTGCACTAGATGTAGCTATTGATTCAATGTAGTTGTCCCACCTCAGGTCGGTGGGAAATGTGAGACCAAGAAGGCACAGAGAGACGCTCTCGTGAAGTTGAGCCTCAGCCATTCTGATAGGAGGCAGGGAGATTTCTCTACGGTGGGTAACTGAGAGCAGTTTCGTTTTGAGGGCATTAAAGTTTACAAGCCATTTCCTGCCAACAGTCAACCACAGATTGGAGGTCCTTTCCGAGACCAACGGCCAGGTTAGATTTGTCAGTAATGCCGGATTTAATACTGAGACAGGAGTAAATGGTAGCGTCGTCTGCGTAGATGCTTACTTGAGGACTGGTGACATCAGGAAGATCATTGATGAAAATCGGAAACAATGTAAAACTGAGAAAGGAACTGCAAGGAATACCCGTTCATGAGGACCTTCATTTAATTGTTCGTGATTGGTTCCAGAATTTGAGAATCCCTTTTTCTTCACCTACATTTGGGAATGATAACCTTTTGACCTCCTTCATTTATTTATATATTTATTTTTTTTATCATTTAAAAAAAATTTTCTTATGGCAAACCAAAATCATTTGTCAACTTTTAGATTTTTATCTTTTTAATTTTTGAAATAGTATTCTTTTAATTTTTCTATCTATAAGGAGCAAGCAATATATATATATATATATATATATATATATATATATATATATATATATATTGTGTGTATTTAGGCAGCATTTTCTCATTCATACATGTTTCATTAAATAATATAGACAAGTGTTGTCTATATATTTTTTGTAAGTTCTTTTCATATCGTCTGATAAGCTTAATAACATTATCATTAAACAATGAAAGAAAATCACAAAGCCGAAAGCTTAGATTGGATTAAAAAATATGTATCAATATTGTGATTTTCTTTCATTGTTTAATGATAATGTTATTAATCTTATCAACACTTATCTATATTATTTAATGAAACATGTATGAATATATATATATATATATATATATATATATATATATATATATATATATATATATATATATATATATATATATGTATATATATAAATATACCCAAGTATAGGATTGGTGTATACGGAATAAATTTCAACAAGTAAAGAAATTAATCCTTTTAATATTAATTAGAATGAATTCTATTTTAGTCTAACCCTAACATTAAAGCATTATTATAACTTACGTTGGTTGTCAAGTTTTTTTCAATTCTCGTATACTTGTATTTTGATTGGTCATTCCAGCTTGTGTAACAGCGTTTCCCCTAGCGAGGGGTATTTGAGTGATTCGAATCTTTTAAAATCATTTATTCTACATTCAACACCATCACTTGATAAGACACCAGAGATGTTGAAACAAAATGGCTATTTTTGTGGTGATTTTATAACATCATGTTTATCTTATAATTTTCAAATAAATGATATATATATATATATATATATATATATATTAAAGACATTTTTGATATGTTTAACGTTCTTTTTATAGATACAAGTATTTAAGTAAATGCACTGTTTATGATAAACAGTATTAAATAACATTTAGCGGCCTGAATGTCCGAGAAATTTTCATAGAAAATTTTAGTTCTCCGACAAAAATGTCTTTAATAAATTGTCGGACTATGTCCAATTCAATATATATATATATATATATATATATATATATATATATATATATATATATATATATATATTAAGAGCAGTAAGATATATAATCCGGTGTTCTTATTGATATCTTTTTTTTAATTTTTGCAAAACACTGCTCAATGTAAATTTACAGAGCATAAATATTATAAATTAACTGATTTAAAATACGGTTTCTTCGCTACACAGTAATAACCATGTTTCAAAAACTGAAGCCAAAAACTTCAAATTTAATTATGTAAATTAAATTAGAAGCATCAGTTCTATTTCATCTTCAAGAGAATGAAACAGAATTAATGTTTTTAATTTAGTTTTTAGCTTCAGTTTTTGAAACATGGTTATTACTGTGTAGCGAAGAAAACATATTTGAAATCAGTTAATTTATAATATATATATATATATATATATATATATATATATAGTCAAACCTAATGAGCCAGACACACCTACCAAGGTTTCACTTAGGCAGATCGTCAGGGTCGGCTGGCTTGACTAGGTTTGCTCTACGTTTGTATTGAGCTCTTTAGTTAGTTGTTTACTCGTATCGGGGTTTTTTCTTTGGGCCTTGAACCTGTATCTGTGCGATTATTTTCGACAGACTTTCATGTTCCTGGCTCTTTTTTTTTTTAAAACCTTTTTTTCCTTCGTGATTGATTTGGGCTGTTGTTAAATCAAGAGTTCGAAGGTTTTTCGACACGAGTATAGTTACTCATATATATATATATATATATATATATATATATATATATATATATATATATATATATATATATATATATATATATATATTTTTTTTCTGACCATGAGACCCGGGTTCGAATCTCACCATGGTTGATTTGTCAGGAAGGAGACATCCTGTTGTTATCGGACTGGATTGAGGTTGATCCTAACGTGCGTCACATTTGGAAAGTGCCTGAAAATCATACTACGGGTTGTCCCAAGCCTTGTGAGTGAATATGGATAGACGGAACTCTTGTGGGCCGTCGATAGCACGAAGCCAGAAATCACTGTTGGGAGCGCTTGAGCGTGTTGTCCTTGTTCAACACGCTCTTTCCCAGAAACTGTAACTAAGGTCTGTTCAGTATAAACCACAGGTTGGCACTGTGGGTGTTGAGCAAGCACAAATGTGCCTGAGCGAGCGTCTGCAATAGGGATTGGCTAGCCGCTCTAGTAGATGGGTATCTTCGAATACGAGTGGCCAGCTGTTATATATATATATATATATATATATATATATATATATATATATGTATATATATATATATATGAAGAAATATAGTCTTAAAGTGTGCTATATTTATGGGATAAAGTGCTCAATAGCAGAGATAGAGCGTGTGTAAATATAAAAGTGAACAAAGAAGTAAACACTTAGAGGCGGCAGGCTGTTTCATGCTAGATGTAATCGTCAGGCAACTAGTGCCGTTATTTTTCTCGGCTATTTATATATAAGGGTCAGTGGTGCATTGTGGGTAGTCTATTTTGGCGGTTACTTTTACCGGAAGTCGTTTTTTTGTTTATTTATTTATGTCGAATTATTTTGCTTGTTTTATTTAATTTTATTTTATATATTTATTTATTTTTTATTTTGATCGGTGTTTTTTATTAACGTAATAAAAAAATTATTTATATAGCATCTTGTTGGTAGTCTATTATGGCGGTCATTTATCGGAAGTCGTTTATTTGCTTATTTATTTGGGTCAAATTGTTTTGCTTGTATTTATTTTCATTTTTATTTTTTTATCTTATACATTTGTTTATTTATTATTGATTAAAGCTATTTGTTGAATTTTGGGGTTGAATACTGTGCGTTTGTTCTGACGATTATTTTGGTGCGAACAGTTTTTAATTTATTTATTTGGATTGATTATCTTTGTTTGATTTTTCTAAACAGCTAGTTTATCGATACCGGTTGTTAGTTTATTTATTATGACCAAAAAATTAGACTATAAAAATCCAAACAAAAAATCGAACGGAAAATAGTTATAACACTTATATAACGATAAAAAAAAAATAATAATATACTGCGTTATTTATACATCGAAAACCAAAAAGAGAAAATATACAGTGTAACAAATAAATAACAACAAGTATAATAAATTGATCTAATTATTTCCAAATATATAAATAAACTAACAAGCGATAAAACAGGACTCCCCACTAAAGATTTCGCATTCGCTTTCACAAACCACTTGCATCTTAGTGGCATTATCGCCATCTTCTGTCTTCCTGAAACCTGTTCTTTTGTTGTCCTTTCTCCTCCCAAAAGTCTTCTCATTCTGTTTAACTCCCAGTAACCATTTGCGTCTTAGTGGCATTATCGCCATCTTCTGTCTCCCTGAAACCTGTTCTTTTATTGTCCTTTCTATTCACTAAAGTCTTCTCATTCTCTTTCACACCCAGTAACACCCTTGCGTCTTAGAAGCATTATCGCTATCTTCTGTCTTCCTGAAACCTGTTCTTTTATTGTCCCTTGTCGTCACTAAAGTCTTCTCATTCTCTTTCACACCCAGTAACCCGTTGCGTCTTAGTGGCATTATCGACATCTGTCTCCCTGAAACCTGTTCTTTTATTGTCCTTTCTCCTCACTAAAGTCTTCTCATTCTCTTTTACTCCCTGTAACCCCTTGTATCTTAGTGGCATTATCGCCATCTTGTGTCATCCTGCAACCTGTTCTTTTATTGTCCTTTCTCCTCACTAAAGTTTTGTCATTCTCTTTCACTCTTAGTAACCCCTTGTATCTTAGTGGCATTATCGCCATCTTCTGTCTTCCCGAAACCTGTTCTTTTATTGTCCTTTCTCGTCACTAAAGTTTTCTCATTCTCTTTCCCTCCCAGTAACACCTGGAGTCTTAGTGTCATTATCGCCATCTTCTGTCTTCCTTAAACCTGTTCTTTTATTGTCCTTTCTCCTCACTAAAGTCTTCTCATTCTCTTTCAATCCCAGTAACCTCTTGCGTCTTAGTGGCATTATCGCCATCTTCTGTTTCCCTGAAACCTGTTCTTTTATTGTCCCTTCTCGTCACTAAAGACTTCTCATTCTCTTTCACACACAGTAACCTCTTGCGTCTTAGTGGCATTATCGCCATCTTGTGTCATCCTGCAACCTGTTCTTTTATTGTCCCTTCTCGTCACTAAAGTCTTCTCATTCTCTTTTACTCCCAGTAGCCCCTTGTGTCTCAGTGGAATTATCGCCATCTTCTGTCTTCCTGAAACCTGTTCTTTTATTGTCCTTTCTCCTCACAAAATTCTTCTCATTCTGTTTTACACCCTGTAACCCCTTATATCTTAGTGGCATTATAGCCATCTTGTGTCATCCTGCAACCTGTTCTTTTATTGTCCTTTCTACTCACTAAAATCTTCTCATTCTCTTTCACTCTTAGTAACCCCTAGTATCTTAGTGGCATTATCGCCATTTTCTGTCTCCCTGAAACCTGTACTTTTATTGTTCTTTCTCCTCACTAAAGTCTTCTCATTCTCTTTCACACCCAGTAAACTCTTGCGTCTTAGTGGCATTATCGCCATCATATGTCTTCCTGCAACCTGTTCTTTTATTGTCCTTTCTCCCCACTAAATTCTTCTCAGTCTCTTTTACTCCCTGTAACCCCTTGTATCTTAGTGGCATTATCGCCATCTTGTGTCATCCTGCAATCTGTTTTTTTATTGTCCTTTCTCCTCACTAAAGTTTTCTCATTCTCTTTCACTCTTAGTAACCCCTTGTATCTTAGTGGCATTATCGCCATCTTCTGTCTCCCTGAAACCTGTTCTTTTATTCTCCTTTCTCCTCCCTAAAGTCTTCTCATTCTCTTTCACACCCAGTAACCCCTTGCGTCTTAGTGGCATTATCGCTATCTTCTGTCTTCCTGAAACCTGTTCTTTTATTGTCCCTTCTCGTCACTAAAGTCTTCTCATTCTCTTTCACACCAAGTAACCTCTTGCAACTTAGTGGCATTATCGCCATCTTCTGTCTCCCTGAAACCTGTTCTCTTATTGTCCTTTCTTTTCACTAAAGTCTTCTCATTCTCTTTCACACCCAGTAACCCCCTTGCGTCTTAGTGGCATTATCGCTATCTTCTGTCTTCCTGAAACCAGTTCTTTTATTGTCCCTTGTCGTCACTAAAGTCTTCTCATTCTCTTTCACACCCAGTAACCTCTTGCGTCTTAGTGGCATTATCGCCATCTTCTGTCTCCCTGAAACCTGTTCTTTTATTGTCCTTTCTCCTCACTAAAGTCTTCTCATTCTCTTTTACTCCCTGTAACCCCTTGTATCTTAGTGGCATTATCGCCATCTTGTGTCATCCTGCAACCTGTTCTTTTATTGGCCTTTCTCCTCACTAAAGTTTTCTCATTCTCTTTCACTCTTAGTAACCCCTTGTATCTTAGTGGCATTATCGCCATCTTCTGTCTTCCCGAAACCTGTTCTTTTATTGTCCTTTCTCGTCACTAAAGTCTTCTCATTCTCTTTCCCTCCCAGTAACCCCTGGAGTCTTAGTGTCATTATCGCCATCTTCTGTCTTCCTTAAACCTGTTCTTTTATTGTCCTTTCTCCTCACTAAAGTCTTCTCATTCTCTTTCACTCCCAGTAAGCCCTTGCGTCTTAGTGGCATTATCGCCATCATATGTCTTCCTGAAACCTGTTCTTTTATTGTCCTTTCTCCTCACTAAAATCTTCTCATTCTCTTTCACTCCCAGTAACTCCTTGCGTCTTAGTGGCATTATCGCCATCTTCTGTCTTCCAGAAACTTGTTCTTTTATTGTCCTTTCTCCTCACTAAAGTCTTCTCATTCTCTTTCACTCCCAGTAACTCCTTGCGTCTTATTGGCATTGTCGCCATCTCCTGTCTTCCTGAAACCTGCTCTTTTATTGTCCTTTCTCCTCACTAAAATCTCCTCATTCTCTTTCACTCCCAGTAACCCCTTGTATCTTAGTGGCATTATCGCCATCTTGTGTCATCCTGCAACCTGTTCTTTTATTGGCCTTTCTCCTCACTAAAGTTTTCTCATTCTCTTTCACTCTTAGTAACCCCTTGTATCTTAGTGGCATTATCGCCATCTTCTGTCTTCCCGAAACCTGTTCTTTTATTGTCCTTTCTCGTCACTAAAGTCTTCTCATACTCTTTCCCTCCCAGTAACCCCTGGAGTCTTAGTGTCATTATCGCCATCTTCTGTCTTCCTGAAACCTGTTCTTTTATTGTCCTTTCTCCTCACTAAAGTCTTCTCATTCTATTTTACCCTCAGTAACCCCTTGTATCTTAGTGGCATTATCGCCATCTTATGCCTTCCTGCAACCTGTTCTTTTATTGTCCATTCTCCTCACTAAAGTCTTCTCATTCTATTTTACCCTCAGTAACCCCTTGTATCTTAGTGGCATTATCGCCATCTTATGCCTTCCTGCAACCTGTTCTTTTATTGTCCTTTCTCCTCACTAAAGTCTTCTCATTCTATTTTACCCTCAGTAACCCCTTGTATCTTAGTGGCATTATCGCCATCTTATGCCTTCCTGCAACCTGTTCTTTTATTGTCCTTTCTCGTCACTAAAGTCTTCTCATTCTCTTTCACTCCCAGTAAGCCCTTGCGTCTTAGTGGCATTATCGCAATCATATGTCTTCCTGAAACCTGTTCTTTTATTGTCCTTTCTCCTCACTAAAATCTTCTCATTCTCTTTCACTCCCAGTAACTCCTTGCGTCTTAGTGGCATTATCGCCATCTTATGTCTTCCAGAAACCTGCTCTTTTATTGTCCTTTCTCCTCACTAAAATCTCCTCATTCTCTTTCACTCCCAGTAACCCCTTGTATCTTAGTGGCATTATCGCCATCTTGTGTCATCCTGCAACCTGTTCTTTTTTGGCCTTTCTCCTCACTAAAGTTTTCTCATTCTCTTTCACTCTTAGTAACCCCTTGTATCTTAGTGGCATTATCGCCATCTTCTGTCTTCCCGAAACCTGTTCTTTTATTGTCCTTTCTCGTCACTAAAGTCTTCTCATTCTCTTTCCCTCCCAGTAACCCCTGGAGTCTTAGTGTCATTATCGCCATCTTCTGTCTTCCTTAAACCTGTTCTTTTATTGTCCTTTCTCCTCACTAAAGTCTTCTCATTCTCTTTCACTCCCAGTAAGCCCTTGCGTCTTAGTGGCATTATCGCCATCTTCTGTCTCCCTGAAACCTGTTCTTTTATTGTCCTTTCTCCTCACTAAAGTCTTCTCATTCTCTTTCACTCCCAGTAAGCCATTGCATCTTAGTGGCATTCTTGCCATCTTCTGTTTTCCAGAAACATGTTCTTTTATTGTCCTTTCTCCTCACTAAAGTCTTCTCATTCTCTTTTACTCCCAGTAACCACTTGTATCTTAGTGGCATTATCACCGTCTTCTGTCTTCCTGATACCTGTTCTTTTATTGTCCTTTCTCCTCACTAAAGTCTTCTCATTCTCTTTCACTCCCAGTAAGCCCTTGCGTCTTAGTGGCATTATCGCCATCATATGTCTTCCTGAAACCTGTTCTTTTATTGTCCTTTCTCCTCACTAAAATCTTCTCATTCTCTTTCACTCCCAGTAACTCCTTGCGTCTTAGTGGCATTATCGCCATCTTCTGTCTTCCAGAAACTTGTTCTTTTATTGTCCTTTCTCCTCACTAAAGTCTTCTCATTCTCTTTCACTCCCAGTAACTCCTTGCGTCTTATTGGCATTATCGCCATCTCCTGTCTTCCTGAAACCTGTTCTTTTATTGTCCTTTCTCCTCACTAAAGTCTTCTCATTCTCTTTCACTCCCAGTAAGCCCTTGCGTCTTAGTGGCATTATCGCCATCTTCTGTCTCCCTGAAACCTGTTCTTTTATTGTCCCTTCTCGTCACTAAAGTCTTCTCATTCTCTTTCACACCAAGTAACCTCTTGCAACTTAGTGGCATTATCGCCATCTTCTGTCTCCCTGAAACCTGTTCTCTTATTGTCCTTTCTTTTCACTAAAGTCTTCTCATTCTCTTTCACACCCAGTAACCCCCTTGCGTCTTAGTGGCATTATCGCTATCTTCTGTCTTCCTGAAACCAGTTCTTTTATTGTCCCTTGTCGTCACTAAAGTCTTCTCATTCTCTTTCACACCCAGTAACCTCTTGCGTCTTAGTGGCATTATCGCCATCTTCTGTCTCCCTGAAACCTGTTCTTTTATTGTCCTTTCTCCTCACTAAAGTCTTCTCATTCTCTTTTACTCCCTGTAACCCCTTGTATCTTAGTGGCATTATCGCCATCTTGTGTCATCCTGCAACCTGTTCTTTTATTGGCCTTTCTCCTCACTAAAGTTTTCTCATTCTCTTTCACTCTTAGTAACCCCTTGTATCTTAGTGGCATTATCGCCATCTTCTGTCTTCCCGAAACCTGTTCTTTTATTGTCCTTTCTCGTCACTAAAGTCTTCTCATTCTCTTTCCCTCCCAGTAACCCCTGGAGTCTTAGTGTCATTATCGCCATCTTCTGTCTTCCTTAAACCTGTTCTTTTATTGTCCTTTCTCCTCATTAAAATCTTCTCATTCTCTTTCACTCCCAGTAAGCCCTTGCGTCTTAGTGGCATTATCGCCATCATATGTCTTCCTGAAACCTGTTCTTTTATTGTCCTTTCTCCTCACTAAAATCTTCTCATTCTCTTTCACTCCCAGTAACTCCTTGCGTCTTAGTGGCATTATCGCCATCTTCTGTCTTCCAGAAACTTGTTCTTTTATTGTCCTTTCTCCTCACTAAAGTCTTCTCATTCTCTTTCACTCCCAGTAACTCCTTGCGTCTTATTGGCATTGTCGCCATCTCCTGTCTTCCTGAAACCTGCTCTTTTATTGTCCTTTCTCCTCACTAAAATCTCCTCATTCTCTTTCACTCCCAGTAACCCCTTGTATCTTAGTGGCATTATCGCCATCTTGTGTCATCCTGCAACCTGTTCTTTTATTGGCCTTTCTCCTCACTAAAGTTTTCTCATTCTCTTTCACTCTTAGTAACCCCTTGTATCTTAGTGGCATTATCGCCATCTTCTGTCTTCCCGAAACCTGTTCTTTTATTGTCCTTTCTCGTCACTAAAGTCTTCTCATTCTCTTTCCCTCCCAGTAACCCCTGGAGTCTTAGTGTCATTATCGCCATCTTCTGTCTTCCTGAAACCTGTTCTTTTATTGTCCTTTCTCCTCACTAAAGTCTTCTCATTCTATTTTACCCTCAGTAACCCCTTGTATCTTAGTGGCATTATCGCCATCTTATGCCTTCCTGCAACCTGTTCTTTTATTGTCCATTCTCCTCACTAAAGTCTTCTCATTCTATTTTACCCTCAGTAACCCCTTGTATCTTAGTGGCATTATCGCCATCTTATGCCTTCCTGCAACCTGTTCTTTTATTGTCTTTTCTCCTCACTAAAGTCTTCTCATTCTATTTTACCCTCAGTAACCCCTTGTATCTTAGTGGCATTATCGCCATCTTATGCCTTCCTGCAACCTGTTCTTTTATTGTCCTTTCTCGTCACTAAAGTCTTCTCATTCTCTTTCACTCCCAGTAAGCCCTTGCGTCTTAGTGGCATTATCGCAATCATATGTCTTCCTGAAACCTGTTCTTTTATTGTCCTTTCTCCTCACTAAAGTCTTCTCATTCTCTTTCACTCCCAGTAAGCCCTTGCGTCTTAGTGGCATTATCGCCATCTTCTGTCTCCCTGAAACCTGTTCTTTTATTGTCCTTTCTCCTCACTAAAGTCTTCTCATTCTCTTTCACTCCCAGTAAGCCATTGCATCTTAGTGGCATTCTTGCCATCTTCTGTTTTCCAGAAACATGTTCTTTTATTGTCCTTTCTCCTCACTAAAGTCTTCTCATTCTCTTTTACTCCCAGTAACCACTTGTATCTTAGTGGCATTATCACCGTCTTCTGTCTTCCTGATACCTGTTCTTTTATTGTCCTTTCTCCTCACTAAAGTCTTCTCATTCTCTTTCACTCCCAGTAAGCCCTTGCGTCTTAGTGGCATTATCGCCATCATATGTCTTCCTGAAACCTGTTCTTTTATTGTCCTTTCTCCTCACTAAAATCTTCTCATTCTCTTTCACTCCCAGTAACTCCTTGCGTCTTAGTGGCATTATCGCCATCTTCTGTCTTCCAGAAACTTGTTCTTTTATTGTCCTTTCTCCTCACTAAAGTCTTCTCATTCTCTTTCACTCCCAGTAACTCCTTGCGTCTTATTGGCATTATCGCCATCTCCTGTCTTCCTGAAACCTGTTCTTTTATTGTCCTTTCTCCTCACTAAAGTCTTCTCATTCTCTTTCACTCCCAGTAAGCCCTTGCGTCTTAGTGGCATTATCGCCATCTTCTGTCTCCCTGAAACCTGTTCTTTTATTGTCCTTTCTCCTCACTAAAGTCTTCTCATTCTCTTTCACTCCCAGTAACCCCTTGTATCTTAGTAGCATTATCGCCATCTTCTGTCTTCCTGAAACCTGCTCTTTTATTGTCCTTTCTCCTCACTAAAATCTTCTCATTCTCTTTCACTCCCAGTAACCCCTTGCATCTTAGTGGCATTATCGCCATCTTCTGTCTTCCTGGAACCTGTTCTTTTATTGTCCTTTCTCCTCACTAAAGTCTTCTCATTCTCTTTCAGTTTCAGTAACCCCTTGCATCTTATTGGCATTATCGCCATCTTTTGTCTTCCTGAAACCTGTTCTGAGATGAATGCTTTAACACACTTTCACCAATGGCGGCGAGTTTGACAGCCGAGAGGCCTTAAGAAAATATCTTTAGGGGTTTGGGCGATTGGGGGCTTCTTTACAAAACTTAGAGAGCAAAATTACGCATCGGTATTGAAGATAAAGTTCTTAATTTCATTCGCAGCTCTCAGCGCTACAATTTCGTTTCTTCTAAAGGTTCACATAATTTAGATATGAGTCTCGACAAACCGTCTGCATAACCTAGCTTTTTTGGTTGCATGGATCCATGGTGATGCAATGGATAGCGGCTCGTATTGTGGAATCGGAGAGCCCAGTTCGAATTCCAGTCGAAACCATTGCATTCACTTACGTGCTAATACCCTTTGGAAATTGTCTGAATTCTCCCTGGATACTGTAGTCGATTCGCTGTATGTATCAGATTACCTTTCTTGGGCGGTAGGGTGAATCTTCTGAAGATGAATTTCTAACTTTTGTTTTCACAGCAAAAATGAATTGCAACGCTCTCATCAGCCAATAAAATTGTTCTTGACGCATATCGCTTTTACAATACCCATCTTTGTACTTGTGAATAATTACGGCATCGACGCCGTTGTTACTAGCGTCGCTCACATGAATTATTTCTAATTTTGCTTTGGTTTGTTTTAAGGATTATCAACCTCAATGGATCATTTTATGACAAGATTTTTATTGCTGGTCATAATTGTTTTTTCGAAAATCTATTGCAATTAATATTTTTTTTCCTAAAAAATCTATTGCTGGTAATATTTTTTCTTAAAAAATGACGCAGATTTAGTTTATCGTCTTACCCCGGACGACGATGTTCTTTTGTTTATTGTCCACCCTGGACCGTTCTAATTTTGAATTCGCGTTTCTCATCAATCAATTTAAATTTCTTTCGTTCTTTCTTTCTGTTCACTTCACATTTCTCACATTTCCTTCTTCCATCCTCTCCTTTTCTTTCTTTCTTTCTTTTTTTCTGTTCACTTCACATTTCCTTCTTCCACCCTCTCCTTTTCTTTCTTTCTTTCTTTCTTTCTTTCTTTCTTTCTGTTCACTTCACATTTCTCACATTTCCTTCTTCCACCCTCTCCTTTTCTTTCTCTCTCACTTTCTTTCTCTCACTCTTTCTTTTTTCTCTTTTTCTTTTCACTTCACATTTCTCACATTTCCTTCTTCTCCTTCGTTCTTCCTTTCTCTCTTTCTCTCTCACTTTCTTTCTCTCACTCTTTCTTTTTTCTCTTTTTCTTTCCACTTCACATTTCTCACATTTCCTTCTTCTCCTTCGTTCTTCCTTTCTCTCTTTCTCTCTCACTTTCTTTCTCTCACTCTTTCTTTTTTCTCTTTTTCTTTCCACTTCACATTTCTCACATTTCCTTCTTCTCCTTCGTTCTTCCTTTCTCTCTTTCTCTCTCACTTTCTTTCTCTCACTCTTTCTTTTTTCTCTTTTTATTTCTTATATTTTTCTTTACTTATTTCTTTCGTTTTTTCTCTTTCTTTTTTTCTTTCTTTCTTTTCAACTATTTATTTGTCTAGTTCTTCCTCCGCTTCTTTGTTTTCCTGCATATTAACCACACCCTTATTAACCACGCCCTTATTAACCACACACTTATTAACCACGCCCTTATTAACCACAAGTTTAGATATTTGTGTCTATCTTTCTTTTTCCTTTCTCTCACATTTCCTTTTTTCTTTCACTCTATTGGTAAGATGTAGATTTTCTACTATGAGTAAAATCTTCTAACGAACCGTTGCTTTGTGGAACTGACTCCCAAGAGGATGCTTTCCCGATCACTACAATCTTAACCTGTTCAAGTTTAGGGTTAACCATCTTCTCCACCTATCCACATAAACTGTGTCTATTACTCTGTAGCCCTCTACCAGCTTTGTGGAATCGGCTCCCAAGAGGATGCTTCTCTGATCATTACAATCTTAACCAGTTCAAATCAACGATTAGCCATATTGACAGAATACAGTTCAGATATGTGACACGGAAGTATTAACAGGATATATTTATGATACGGAGATATTGACAGGATAGAATTTTAAGACGGGGCTATTGGCAGGATACAGATGTGATACCAGAATATTGACTAGAAAAAGATGTGATACGGGGATATAGAAAGGATACAGATGTGATACGGGGATATTGACTGGATACAGATGTGATCCTGGGATATTGACTGAATACAGATGTGATCCTGGGATATTGACTGGATACAGATGTGATACGGGGATATTGACTAGATACAGATGTGATACGTGGATATTGACTAGATACACATGAGATACGGGGATATTGACTGGATACAAATGTGATACGGATATATTGACAGTAAACAGTGGTGATACGCGGATGCTGACTGGATACAGATGTGATATGGTGATATTGACTGGATACAGATGTGATACGGGTATATTGCTGACTGGATACAGATGCGATAACGAGATATTGACAGGATACAGTTGTGGTACAGAGGAATTGCCAGAAACGAAATTCTTGTTACATCTATTTAAATACCATATTCCTCCCGTCTTTATTTCACTACTGGTCGCAAAGTAGCATTACCTATGGTAGGCACTTTCAGAATAATACCAATAGTACGCTTCCGTTCTCACATGCTGGCTATTTTCGATTGATTACGAAATCCTACCTACGGCAAAAAAAAACGGTGTCAAATGTTGCCGAGCAAAAATATATTAGCCCGCCAACAACTGAATCAGCCATATTTGTTTATCGCCACTGACAACGACGCATCCAACATGTCTTCCGAGATCCTCAGCAGCGAATCTGCAACCAACGGACAAGTCAACACTCTCGCCGTCATATAATCGAAACTTAATCTTATTTC
>OZ038518.1:16387284-16409784 GCA_964036315.1 Acanthosepion esculentum
AAAAAATGTTTCGGCATATTTGTTAAGTTTTGGATACATAGCTACCATCTACAACTCTCAGCTTGCTTTTAAAATTGTTTCTGGTAATAAAAAAATTAGCATTAGTTTGATGGTAATTCATAATAAAGATTATATTTTCAGTTGAGGAAATAAAATAATAGCTGAGGACCTTAGAAAATATCTTGGATAAAAATCTTCAGTAGAAATGTTTAAATATAAAGATATAATATATTCGTTTGATAAGAAAGATGGTTGTTTTCAGCTATTAGTCAACATGGCTGACTTTTTAAAAAAAGGTCTTCAAAAATGGAATCTGTTAGTTTTAAAGCAATACGTGTATGTGTTTTTGTGCGTGTCAGTGTGTGTATGTATGTGTTTTTGTGCGTGTCAGTGTGTGTATGTATGTGTTTTTGTGTGTGTGTGTATGTGTATGTGCGTGTCAGTGTGTGTATATATGTGTATGTGCGTATGTGCGTGTATGTATGTGTATGTGCGTGTGTCTGTGTATGTATGTGTATGTGCGTGTCAGTGTGTGTATATATGTGTATGTGCGTGTGTGCGTGTATGTATGTGTATGTGCGTGTGTGTGTATGTATGTGTATGTGCGTGTGTGTGTATGTATGTGTATGTGTATGTGCGTGTCAGTGTGTGTATGTATGTGTATGTGCGTGTGTGTGTGCGAAAAGAAGAAAGCTTTGAAAGAAGCCGTTTGATAAGAGAAATGGATGTTTGTAAGTATGAGTCAAAATGGCTGACTTTTGAAAAAGATCTTCAAAATTGGAATCTGTTGGTTTTAAAGCAATGTGTGCACGTGTGTATATGCATGTGTGTGTGTGTGTGTGTGTGTGTGTGTGTGTGTGTGTGTGTGTGTGTGTGCGTGCGTGTGTGTGTGTGCGCGTTTGCCTGTGACTGAGGGGCGGAGAGGGAGGCTTTGAAAGAATTCTTTACATTGGTTGTATTTTATGTATAAAACCCAAAATAAAAAGACCAACAAATGGCGGCGAAATATATCAAGAACATCTCTCAAATCTGACATTTAGACACTGATTGTCTAAAAGTGGGTTTTACAAATATCTGCCCGCTTTCAAGCTCCATAAAATGCAGGATGTCACCTTTGAACCTTGGTACGTTAGTTTTCTGCAAAAGCAAAATGGAAGAATAAGTGTAAGAAAAAATATGGCATATTTGACAGCATAAAAGACACACTGCCCCACCCTGATTCAGTAGGGCAGAGTCTTGTTTTCTAATGTCTTTTTGTTTATCCAACGTTATATATATATATATATATATATATATATATATATATATATTAAGAAATTTTTATGTTTATACCTTCTTTTTTATAGATGCAAATATTTAAGTAAATGCTCTGTTTATAATAAACAGTATTAATAACATTTACCGGCCTGAATGTCCGAGAAATTTTTATACAAAATATGTGTCCTCCGTCAGGAATCGAACCTGTATCCTATACAGAGATAGACAAATAGATAGTAACAGAGAGAGGGTCGTTCGATTAGCCAGGTCGATTTTACTGCTTTTATACTACAATCTTCCATGAATCTCTCACGTACATTCATATCTGCTCAAAGCGTATACAAATGTAAACAAATGACGTCACACATTATGAAATGGACAAAGTCCGACAATTATTTTAAGACATTTATATGTTTAACATTCTTTTTATAGATACAAATATTTAAGTAAATGCTCTGTTTTATAATAAACAGTATTAAACAACATTTACCGGCCTGAATGTCCGAGAAATTTTCATAGAAAATATTCGCCCCCGACAGGATTCGAACCTGTATCCTATACGGAACCGTCAGATAGCCTGGCGTGCCTTAACCGTTTCGGCCACAGAGGATCGTTCGATTAGCAAGGTTGATTTTACTGCTTATAAACTACAATCTTCCATGAATCTCTCACGTACATTCATAACTGCTCATGGCGTATCAAATGTAAACAAATGACGTCACACATTATGAAATGGACAAAGTCCGACAATTATATTAAGACATTTTTATGTTTAACATTCTTTTTATAGATACAAGTATTTAAGTAAATACTCTGTTTTATAATAAACAGTATTAAACAACATTTACCGGCCTGAATGTCCGAGAAATTTTCATAGAAAATATTCGTCCTTCGACAGGATTCGAACCTGTGTCCTATACCCTCTTTAAATCCCAATCTTGTGTCACATTTCGTAGCGACATGCGTACGCTGAAAAAATACCCTCTTTCATTCACAGTAGCTCCTTGTGTCTTAGTGGCATTATCAACTTGCTTGGGGCGAAATGATAAAAATGTAAAGATAGCGAAAGAAAGTCTATGGGCGGGGGGATATTTTGATGGCCCATTAAAATTCTATCCCCCCCCCCGAAACTGGATATCTTCTCATCTATCTGACAATTGTTTCAGTCAGAAATCAAAACAAAATATTCCACTCTTTTTTCGACATAGATGTTTCTTTTCAGTTCTCAAATTATTTCTTTTGCAAAACAAAACTTATTTTTCCCCCCCTTTTGGTTGGCATACTTTAAAAAAAAAAAAATTAACATCAGGCAAGAAATTCTTTTCAGCGCAAATGTTTCGGCCAATTTAAAGAAGGAACCATGAAAACAGATGACATATTTCATGACACATTTTACGTTGCACGGCGACATAGAAAAATTGTTATCAATTTAAACCTCGCTGAGAAGTAAGACTGTAACGAAGTCATTCCGAAATATTTGCCCCATAAAAAGAGCCTTCCGACAGACTAAACTCTCCAAATAAAAAAAAACCCGATACAACTAAATATATTCTTGAAACTAATACTGTGACGAGAAGAAATAATCCATCACATCATTTATCAATATATGCAGTGCTGTTCAATAAAAGTGACTCACCTGTTTTTCTTTTTTACTTAGAAAATTTTTTGGCCTATTGTTTTTGGGATCAAACTAATTTTTAATCTTACTAATATAAAGACCCCTTCCCGACCACCTAGTAAAAAAAGTTTACTCACCCTAAGGTATTCTATTGATAATTATAATTTTGGATACAAATGAGATTTATTTCCTGCAACTAGTAATCAATAGAAACATAACCGAACAGCTTTAAATAAAGAATAATAGAGGTATAATTTATTTATAATAGATACTATAGATCGAAATTAATAGTCTATGGGTCCTCCTTTATTTTGAATAACCTTTTCAACCCTTTTTGTCATTGACTTAATTAGGTTCTGGCAAATCTCATCTACAAGCATTGAATTCCATTCGGATATAAAATTCACATTCAAATCCTCTTCGTTGCTCAACTGCTTTCTCGAGAGCCTGTACTTTATAATGCTCCATAAGTTTTCTATGAGGTTGAGGTCAGGAGATTGGGGCGGCCATGTCATAACACTCACCTGCTTCTCATCAAAGTATTCCTTCATCAATTTTGATTTGTGACAGGGAGCATTATCCTGCATAAAAATGAGCTTGGTGGGGTCGATTTGCACCCTTTCAGCAGAAGGGAGCAGACAAGACTCTAAAATTCTCTTGTACTGCTCGCTCCTGAGGGTCTTTTTAATAGGTTTTAAGAAACCAGTTCCATGAAAAGAAAAGCATCCCCAGAACATTATACTGAACGGATGCTTGACAGTACTTACTGCTAAATTCAAAGAACTTTCAAATCTTCTTCTTTCGGATTTTAGATAGCTTATCCTTTGAATTTAGCTCAACTTTCGTTTCATCGGAGAACATTTAGTAAAAAAAGTCAGGTGAGTCACTTTTATCGAACAGCACTGTATATATATATATATATATATATATATATATATATATATATATATATATATATATATATGAATGAAAACTACAGACAAAAGTTCATTTTCTCCATCAAGACATTAATTTCTGTAGTACACTGCTACCAGCAAGTAGAAATATTTTTTTCTTCTGATGATGGCCATGTTGGCCGAAACTAGTCGAGGAATGTAAATGAAAGAATAAAAACGAAAGAATATTAATATATAACCAAGTGTGTCTGAAGATTTTAATTTAATATTTGTTATTGTTCAAAACACGCACACACACATACACACACACACACACACACACACACACACACACACATATATATATATATATATATTTATATATATATATATATGAAGAAATATAGTTTTAAGGTGTGCTATATTTATGGGAGAAAGTGCTCAATATCAGAGGTAGAGCGTATGTAAATATAAATATAAAAGTGAACATTGAAGTAAACACTCAAAGCTACAGGCTGTTTCATGCTGAACGCAATCGTCAGCCCGCCTGACGATTGCATCTAGCATGAAACTGTCTGTCGCCTCTGAGTGTTGACTTCAATATTCACTTATATATATATATATATATATATATATATATATATATATATATATATATATCTGATGATCGCAAAAGCGTGAAACCCAGAGTCACTAGATTTGTTTTTGAGGCAGTAGTAAATAGTAGTGTCGTCCGCATAGATGCCTACTGGGGAACCTATGATAACAATATTGAAAGCATAAATATGTAAGATAGATTCTGGAGAGAAAAATATTGTCTAGGACGACTCAATGAACCAACTTTCCTAGCAGAAGACCTAGCAGTTGATTCAATATAATCTTTCCACTTTATGTCAGCCTTACAGCGTGTTAATCTCCTGGAGGTTAGCATCAGCCATAATGACAGGAGCTAGAAAGGGATCTCTATTTTGTGGACTATTTTCTGACGCATGCTTTATTGAAGAAATCTTACTTACAATTTCATCGTTGGTTCCACCGAGGTAAAACGGTGGGTTGATTTTGACATCAGCACAAAAACCGACTTTCTTGGACTCTTTGTCGTTCACTTTGATTCCAGATTTGAAAGTGTTGGTTCCATCGCTCTGCTTGAAGCCCTTATTTCGGTAAAACTCTATCTGCAAAAGAATAAAAGAGTCCATTAAAATGTTTCTGTTTATTGTTATATATCAGGGTGCATCAAAAGTATTTTCGTTTTTTACGAGCTTTTAATCCAAAGCGTATTTCACGTATACATTTAAAGACCTTGTCCTTGCCAAATCCGGCGAGAAGACCCATCCTTGTCTGAAACCCCTTTCTGTTTTTTGTCTATTTACTGAACTCATTTCCTATCCTTATGCTGGCTGTTTGCAGTCGATATAGGTTCTGGATTATTCTAATGTCCTTGCCAAATATGTCAAAGTTCCTGAGCAATTCCAACTGTCCTTTTTGACACACGAGTGCTCATCATTTATAATTTGTTCTTCTGAAACTACCCCCAAGAAGACCACGCCCTCCTCAAAGATGCATTGCTGCTACCATAATTAATCATTCAGTACGTTTTTCATTTAATAACAGACGTTTTGTGATTACAATTGAATCTTCTCACTGATTATAACATTAACAACAATGTCTGCCTTTCGCTGTATCTCTGGACCAAAGACAATTTTGAATTTTATCAAAGAATGAAAATCCCGTCTTTTTTAAATACACATTTTTTTGCTGTTGTACTTATTTTTTAGAACGAGGCCTATAGACCTTTTCTGTATATAAGACATATATAGCTAAAAAAGCCTATTAGAAAATAGTTCTTAGTCCTTGCCGACGCATTTCGTCATCCGACTTAATGAAGGCAAGTAATAATAAACAAAAGTGAAATGTTGTGTAGTCAAATCAAATTCAAATATTTAAAAAAGAAAAAGAGGCTCCTGTGTAAACCACTTTCTGGATATTGGTAACTTTATTTTACTTCAGAATTATTCTGAATTAGTAACACTATTGTCGACATGGTAAACAAAAACAAACTCTTATTAAAAAAAAAGTTACCAATATCCACTGGAGCCTCTTTTCTTAAATTTTTGAATTTGATGTAACTACGCAACATTTCACTTTTATTTATCACCACTTGCCATTATAAAGTCGAATGACGAAACTCTTTGGCAAGGACTAAGAACTATTTTCCAGTTGTCTTTTTTTATCCAATTTGTCTTATATTCCGAATTATTCTGAGAAATTTAACACTGTTGTCGACATAGAAAACAAAAACAAATTGTAAGTAAAAAGAGTGTTAGCACCTGTTAGGGTCCCAGCTAGGGGTAAACACTGAACCCCCAAATTAAAATTGGAACACAATGAAGGTATAAAAATACATTTTTATATTAAAATTATCAGCAGTACTTCTGTAAAAAATAGCACCAATACATTTTAGTATTCCACCGTGTAAGCAGAATAACTTACATTATTTGCTCGCGTATCCTGCGACTTTTGAAGACCTAATTTTGAAGCTAATTTTAAGAGGGTTGCATCATACATGAGATATAAAATTAGCGTATGTAGTGTTGGCCCTGGCTACACCGTTGACCAAAATATATATCCATTTACTGTAGTCATAAAGTACAGTTGTATTTTAAATAAATATGATTTTGATAAAACTGGTGTCTTATTTAACTGTATCCAATAATAATGCATGTAATAGTCACATATTAGTATCGTCTTATAAAATACAAACATAGCGAATATGCATCTTTTTCCATTGTTTATATTTATAAGACGTTTATCTGTTTCTCGTTCGCTTGTTTATGGTTGCACGCGTTTAAGCAGCGAGTATAGCGTTACTATCGATGCTTTTATCCTTCTCTTTTACTTTTTGAACTTATTTAATTAGAAGATTGGGATAAAGAGATAGAGGAAACGAGATAATTTGGTCTCTCAAAAAAGGAACTCGCATGATACACGAGATACATAATTAAATCGTTTTCATAAATGAAAATTTAGGGGTCGTACGATACACAAAATCGAGCGTTACACGAGTATATCATATTTTTATTACTTCAAAGCTCCCAAGAGAAGCAAAATTTGACATTAAATGACCCATTAGGTGTTGATATGCCAAACTATAACTATTTATAATGAAAATAGTTTTGATATAAAATTGATGGTGATTAAAACTTAAGCTAAAAAAAGAATAAAATAAACTGTAATAAATGATTTTATAAAAGAAATTGCAAGCGTTACCTTATAACGTTTATTTAGGTGGATCTTTTTCGGAGATTCGATATATGACCCATGGCTTGAACCTGTGCCATATTCGGTGGGGTTAAACAGAAAATAGGTCAAATGACCGTTTTGCAGGAAAAGAGCTTCGAAATCTCTTTGACCGCCTCTTGCATAAAATATCAGACCATTGTCTTTTTTAGTCATGATTTCCAGTTTGTAGTGAGCGCTGAAAAAGAGAAAACGGTAAACGGATTATTGGAACGAGACCATAATGCAAATGCAATACAGAAAAGGGGATCACGGAGAAAATAGAAAGTTGGAAAGAGATATTTTTTTCAATATTGCAAGTTGACAATTGTTATGGTCCAAATTCCTTGTACCACGGTGATGGTCCAAGGTAGAACCAATGAAGAATAACTCGAACACAGGTATGGAATAACACAGATATATTACAAACAGAAATATATACAAAGAAGTAGAAGTATTAGTAATGACTATCAAATTTGGTTAGAGTGAACTATGTTGTCTCGACAAGTATCACTATTCCAATGTTCTTACAATAATCCTCTCTGCTCCCTCTTGAGGCGCAGTATTTATAATGTCCGGAATAGTCCATTATTATTATGGTTAAGTTCACATAACAACAATGATATTGGAGGTTGATCAATGGTCAGGGTCAGGGTCAAATAAGACATTAAAAACAGACTAAGATTCAAACGGAATATTGGAAGTTGATCATGACAAAAATGAACTATTGGAAGCAGTCCTGAATCAAACAGAAGTTTGGAAGTTGACCATGATTCAGATGGAATACTGAAATTTGATCATGACTCAAATGGAACCTTGCAAGTTGACCATGATTTAGATGGAATCCTGGAAGCTGATCACGACGAAAATGAAATATTGTAGACTGTTCTGACTCAAATAGAACCTTGGAAGTTGACTATGATTCAAATGGAATACTGGATGTTGATCGTGACTAAAATGAACCTTTGAAAGTGATCCTGAATCAAATGGAACCTTGGAAGTTGGTCATGATTCAGATGGAATACTGGGAGTTGATCATGGCTAAAATGAACCTTGGAAGTGGTCCTGAATCAAATGGAACCTTGCAAGTTGACCATGATTTAGATGGAATTCTGGAAGCTGATCACGACGAAAATGAAATATTAGAGACTGTTTTGACTCTAATGGAATCTTGGAAATTGACCATGATTCAGATGGAATACTAGGAGTTGATCATGGCTAATATGAACCTTGGAAGCAGTCCTGAATCAAATAGAACTTGAGAAGTTGACCATGATTCAGATGGAATATTGGAAGTTGATCCTGACACAAATGAAACATTAGTATTTAATCATGATTCATACAGATCGTGAAAAAGCTGTCCTGACTCAAATGGAACAATGGAATTTGATCATAGCTCAAATAGAAT
The DNA here is from genome assembly GCA_964036315.1 of Acanthosepion esculentum. Taxonomy (NCBI): domain Eukaryota; kingdom Metazoa; phylum Mollusca; class Cephalopoda; order Sepiida; family Sepiidae; genus Acanthosepion; species Acanthosepion esculentum. The sequence continues at coordinate 16,395,722 of OZ038518.1, forward strand.
ATTGAATGCAGTCCTGAATCCAATGGAATCTTTGAAGTTGTTAATAACTCAAATTGAACCTTGAAAGTTGACCATAACTCAAATAGAACATTGTAAATGGTCCTGGCTCAAATGGAAGCTTGGAAGTTGATCATAACTCAAGCACATCACTGGATATATATGGCAGCTCAAATGTATCACGGCAAACAGATCAAGGCTCCCCATCATTACGACCGTACATATGCACAATGAAATACGATTGCCTGGAATTAAAAAAAATCTGCAGTGTCCCTGGGAGCTAACTATGTCCCCAGGATGCCACGGCGCATATTTTGGGAATCACTACAATAAGTAATGAGATATTTAAGATAAGTAAAGCATCGTTTTTTTTCTTTTATCGAAAAGGAAGAATAATTTATATTCATAATTTATATTCATAATTTATATTTCTTTCAGTTATTTCACCCCAAGCAAGGCGATATAGCCCCTAGGACGCAGGTGCTAACCGAGGCATCTCTAGGCGCAAGCAGTGTCGTCCCTGGGAGCTCACCGACGCGTCTTTAGGAGCAAACAGTGGAATGCCTGGTAGAATACCGACCCGTCTCAAGTAGTAAACCGTGCTGACTCTAGGAGTTAACCGAGTGTCCATATGAGGTAACCGCGGCGTCCCTATGAGCTAACCTTTGCGTCTCTGGAGTTAACTAAGTCGTCACTTGAAGTTAACCGTGGCGTCTCTGAGAGCTAACCTGTGCGCCTCTAAAAGCTAAACGAGGCGTTTCTAGGTTAACCGTGGCTTTCCTGGTAACTAACCGACTCGTCTCTAGGAGTTAAACGAGGTGTTTCTAGCTACTATACTTCGTGTCTCTAAGAGCCAACCGACGCGACTTCTGGATCTAATAGAGTCGTCACTGGAAGCTAACGGACACGTCCCGAGGAGCTAACCCGGTGTCTCTGAGAGATAACTTTTGCGTCTAAGAGCTAAACTAGGCGTCTGCAGGAACAAACCGGTTCTTCCCTGGGAACTAACCGAAGCGTCTCTAGGAGATAATCTTCGCCGCTCTAGGTGTTAACAGCGGCGTCCCTGCGGGCTAAGCGAGGCGACTCTGAGTTAAAAGAGTTGTCTTTAGGATCTAACTCTAGTAGTTAACCGCGGCGTCTCTGGAAGCTAACCGAGGTAGATATATCTAGGAGGTAACCGAGGCGTCTCCAGCAGCTAACCGTGGCGTCAATGGGAGCTAACCAAAGAGTTTCTAGGAACTAAACATCGCGTCTGTGGGCGCCAATCATAGCGTCCTTGGGAGCTAATCAACATATCTTTAGGTGTCAATCAAGGCATCTCTAGGAGCTATCCGCGGCGTCCCTGGTATGTACCGAAGCGTCTCTAGGAATTAACCTGTTCGTCCCTCGAAGCTAACATTCGTTTCTCCAGATGTTAACAGAGTCGTCTATATGTGCTAACAGCATCGTCCCTAGGAGCTAACCGATGTGTCTCTAGGAGTTAACGTGGTGTTCCTAGGCGCTAACCGCGGCGTCTCTGGGAATTAGCTGATTCGTTCCTGAGCGCTAACCGACTTGTCTCAAGGAACTAAGAGCAGCGTCCCTGGGAGCTAAGCGAGACGTCTCTACGAGTTAACCGCAACGTCCCTAGAAGCTAACCGAAGCATCTCTAGGAGATAACGACGTCCCTGGGAGCTAACCGAAGCATCTCTAGGAGATAACGACGTCCCTGGGAGATAACCGAGGCGTCTCTAGAATTTAACTGAGGCGTCTGTAGGAACTAATCGAGGAGTCTCTAGGAGGAAACTGAGCCGTCCTTGGGAGTTATCCCTGGCGTCCCTGGGAGCTAACCGCTGCGTCTCGGCGAATATTATTCGGCGCCTTTCCTTAATCATGGAACCAATGAAAAGTGAAATATTTATAAATAAATATAAATGCTGTAAGTTTTAAAAAATTCATTGTTCAATTTTACAGTAATTTATACATAATTTTTTAAGGCTGAAGAATAAGTAGACCGAAATATTAAATTAACAATAAAAGCAACAAAAGGAACAAGAAGAATAGTTTGAACAGCTCATCTGGGAATTTTCAGGTCTGAAAAGATAGGCGGTAACACATTGAGAACGGGTTTCTGCGAAAAAGTCTCAATAAAGCAGTAGATCAAATATCGGATTAAAAACCATGGAATTTAAAAAGTACTGGATCGGAACCAAAAATCGTAGCGTCTTATATGAGAATTTCAAAGACAAAATTCATATATTTCTATAGAGATTTATTCAGCTACGTATGCGCCATTTTGTTTTCCCTAACTTTCGCCATATTTGTGATAGCTTCATGATTCTGTCTTCTCAGAATTTGGCATTGTTTTGGATATTGAATCTGGTCTAAGTAGTTTTGAGTTGTAAAAGAGAAGAACGTTCCTTACGTGTTGGTTATATTGACTGTCGAGTTGAAATATAACCAGGCGTCAATTCCATCGAATTGGAAGCAACTATCACACGATACACCCACCAAAACCTGTAAAAATGAAATAGACAGAGTTATAATAATAATAATAATAATAATAATGCATCACCCTAAGGCTGATGTTGATCGTCTGCATGTGACCAGATCCAAAGGAGGTAGAGGATTAGTTCAACTAGAACTGTCTTAGAAAACCTCAACAATCGGTCTTAAAAAGATACCTGGTAACTGCAGAAGGCAGAATGATGATCTGTGTCAAAGAACATGAAAGAAATAAGAAACTTTATTCAGTAATAAAGGAAGCCAATAAATTCAAAAAGTAATTTCAAGTGGGTGAAGAAGTTCAAATAAAGCATCTCACCTCAGTGGCAAAGAACTTAAAAAAGAAAGGAAGAGCAAATGCAATGCACCAAATACATAAACGATGGTAAGATAAGCCTCTTCATGGTCAATATTCTACCCGTACCAAACAAGCAGAGGGAGACAAAACTCCGTAACCACCAGGAGTTCGTAGTACAGGGTTAAAAGCTGAAACCGAAAGTTTTATTCTTGCTGCACAAGACCAATGCTTACTAACTAGAACTTACCAAGCACATAATGAAAAATTGTGTTGACCCGAAATTCAGATTCTGTGATAAATATCCAGAAACAATTGACCATGTTGTATTAGGTTGCAAAGTGTTAGCACCCACTATAAAATATAAAACTCGACAGTGTGGACCAATATCTGCACTGGAAAATCTGCAACCTTTACGGGAAGGAAACTACAAGTGGTATGGACATCACCCAGACCCGGTTAGAGAGATCGGACCTGTAACAATTTTTATGGGACTTTAAAATAAATAATAATTAATAATTAAAGCTAATCGCCTACACATCGTTATCAAAGAATGCAAAAATAGAATGTGCTTTCTTATTGACATGGCAGTCCCTGCAGATTGCAATGTATCTTTGAAGATCTTCAAAAAACTATCAAAATACAAGGAACTTGAAGTGGAAATCTCACAAATGTGGCGCATGAGGACATCAATAATTCCAGTTGTAGTTGGAGCCCTCGGATTGATTAGAAAGGATTCTGATAGATACATTCAATGGATTCCTGGTGGCTCATGCTTTAAAGAAATACAAAATATTGTTCTGAAAAGTACAAACCACACATGACGAAGGGCTTTACATATGTAAAATATGTGTGATTTTGATTTTACAAAAAGGCTCAGTGGAAAATGTTATAATGCCATTTTTGACTTTAGGTCTCTGGTTGGGACCCGGGAAGAGATGAGAATATACCAGAAACCAAAGGACATATCACAACAATAATAATAATAATAATAATAATAATAATAATAATAATAATAATAATTGCTATGAAGATAAGCAGACCTAGTTACGGAGATCGGACCTGTAACAATTTTATGGGATTTTACAATGCACAAAGTCAGAACAATCAAAGCTAATCGCCCAGACATCTCGATCAAAGACCACAAAAACAGAATGTGCTTTCTTATTGACCTGACGCTCCCTGCAAATTGTAATGTATCTTTGAAGCTCTTCAAAAAAATATCAAAATACAAGGACCTTGAAGTGGAAATCTCACAAATATGGCGCATGAGGACATCAATAATTCCAGTTGTAGTTGGAGCCCTCGGATTGATTGGAAAAGGTTCCGATAGACTCATTGAAGGTAATCCTGGTAGCCCAGGCCTTAAAGAAATACAAAAAATTGTTCTAACAAGTACAACCCACGCCTTACAATGGGGCTTTATCTCTGTAAAATATGTGATTTAAAAAATGTTCAGAATCGGCGCTAAAGCAGTTTTCCTGATGGAAAAAAATGAATACAGGTTCACATTCTGTCGGGAGGTACATTTTACTTTAGTAAGACTTCTCGATCCGTAGACCGGTTGACATTAAATCCTCTGTGTAAAAAATTCAGGGATATCAACTCAAACATTTGTACACACTAAAAACAACATATATAGTGACACACACTCATATATATATATTATTAAAAATATAAGTAAAAACGACTAATAATTATCGTATGACAACAAGAGTGGTAGCGCCTGTTAAGGTCCCAGCTATGGGCAAATAGTGAAGCCCCAAACACCAGCAATTAAGACGTGGTTCCACGCTCCTCAAAAACCGCCTGATCAGAGGCTTTCTGTTGCATGCAGTCTTAGCCGGAACGCGGATGTAGTTTATCGTCATACCCAGGACGGAAGTTCTCTGAAGAAAATCTCTCCCTCTCCACCCTGCGACCAGATCACGCCGGTTCCTGTACGATAACCGAAGTTAATCAACGTCGAGTCTAGTCAGTACTTATATGGGTGACCGCTTGGTAATACCGGGTGCTGTAAGATTGGGTGTGCGTGTGGTGTAATGTATAATGACTCGGAATTGTTAACTGGAGAGTCGATTTCCAATTCAAATTGGGATTCATTTATACACAAATTGGAAAGGTATAAATCCAACTCTTTCCCCCAGCTATGGGTTAATTAGTAAGACTTGTATGACTAAAACCATTATTATCTCCATCTTCGTCGTTCAGATCAACATTCGCATCACAGCGTAGCAAGCACAGAAGCACAGAGTGCTTCCTCCTGTCCGACAATGAGCATAGCATCCAGGATGATGAATTTTCTGTGCAGCACGCGAACCATGTAGCCTTCAATAAGCTCACACAGCGGGCGTGCAACCGGGCAGTGAAAGAAGGCGTGCTCGGTAGACTCTTCCATTCGCCTACACCGGACGCCTTCTGGTGAAGCAACTAGTCCTGCCACGAAAGACCTTTTTGCCGACCCAGAGCGCATCCAGAATCGTAAGCCAGGTGAGTGAAGCCTCGCTATTAGTGAGGCATTTCAATCTAGGCGACCAAGTACCCATGGAGCGATATCCCCCCCTCGTCAAACCGAGCACCTTGATCAGATCCTCGTGAACGCCCTTCCTAGCTAATACCCGATATATAAAGATAAATGAACAAGTCGCGTACTTACTAGCCAAGAGACACCTTTCGAATGACTATCAAAGTATGCTGAGAAGAGACAGAACCTCATCGACATCACCCTCCCATGGTCACTTGGTGTGCCTCGAAGTGGTGTAATGGTTAGCAAGCTTGTCTCGCTAGAACAGTTACGACTGGGTAGTGAGTTCGATCCTTACTGGGTGCCCCATACTTTCGGCCTTGTACCACGTCTAAACTATGCTCAGAAAATCCCCACTTGCATGGTCACTTAGAATCAGGTGGGTATCTTGAATACTGCACATATTCACGTTGGGGTGGTGTACATCCCAAGTGAGTCTATCCCTTTTAGACCCAGATCTTAACCCTCGTCCCGTCCTGGGTATGACGATAAACTACGTCCAGCAACAAGGCCTCTGATCAGGAGGTTTTGAGGTGCGTGGAACCACCTCTTAATTGCTGATGTTCCCAGTTCCATCCTGACCCGGGGTAGTAGCACCTGTCAGATTCCCAGCTATGGGCAAATAGTTAACCCCCAAACTGGGGTAAAAAAACTATGAAAGTGTAAAAATAGATTTTAATAGCAGAAATACTTTTTTCAAAAAATTAATGCCAGCAGTACATTTTTGAAGAAAAACATTTATCAAAAATACATTTGTGAAGGAAAAAAATATTACCAGCAACAAAAATTTTGTCGGCGTTGGATGACCCATTGGGCTTGATATGCCGTAAAACAAACCAAACCAAACCAACCCTCGGCCATTCAGACTTGCTAACCAGAAAGCCATGATCGAAACTTACTGGCGTTTTCCAATCGGAACGAACGTGTCGAGGATCAGGAACACCGGTGGTCAGTCCCATGGAACCATGACCCATTTTAGTTTTAATGGTGCCGTCCTCAGACAACCCATAGATGTGCTTGGGTGACGTTAGTTTTGCTGTTCTATGAAGGGAAGTGTGTATAAAAACGGGACCCCCCCCCAGAACAAAATTTATATAATTTAACGTCCCTTTCATCCTTTAATATGGACAGTGGAGGAGTGATGAAAAAAGAAGAGTTCGCCCCCCCCCAGCAATGACAAAAAATTTGCTGCGAACACGGACCAGCACGCACCAGAGTCAACGTTCTCCGTGTCCGAGGAAAGTTTCTGGGGTCCTCCATATCGTCCCCCTCCACTCTTTTGAAATTTTGGAGAACTCTCAGACTGGAGATTCTTCTTCTCGAAGAAGTCTGTCTTCCCAAGATGCTATTTCTCCATTTTTTTTTCTATGCGTTTATTTTTTGTTTTCACCGGAGATTTCGACCGAAGAGCTCCGCTAAGATTTTATGAATTTCGACCGACCGTAACGCTAACAGTTCAGTCAACGAATGCCTAATATTACCTGTATGGAAACGGCTAAACTTACCACAATTCATATATTTATGGAAGCAAGATAAAATTATTTGTATATAATAAGTACTTTTTTTGTATAGTTAAATCTGAAAGTGCGCATTATATATGGTAATTAAATATTAGTTTTTCCCCGGCCGGGGTGGGAGTTGCAATATTTGGGAAAATATAAACAAAAGTAATTTATACTTATTATCCAAAGTGACATTTAAATCAGCTCTAAAAGCAAACTGATCTCTTTTGATAGTTTTCTAAAACCCTTTTAGTCTTCCATCAGTATGGCTGATGCTAACCTCCAGGAAAGTGATTCATTTCTCCTTCTTGGGTTGATGCTTTCCGCTGACACGAAGTGAACAGATTATATTGAATCAATTGCTAGGTCAATTGCTAGGTCTGCAGCTAGGAATGTTGGCTCCCGGTGTCGTGTAAGACAATTTTCTTACCAGAATCTATCTTACATATTTATATATCTACCATTCATCTTTACTTAGAATATTCAGAGCCGCATATGGTTTGGGTCTCCTGTTATATATTTAGAGATTCTTGATAAGATCCAAAGAAGAATCTGCAATGTCATCAGTCCTGACCTGGCATTTCGGCTTTAATCGTCCCCCCCACCGTAACGTAGCTCTCCTGTGCCTTTTCTATAAATATTTTATGGTAATTGTTCTGATCTGCTTTCCTCTTTGGTACCTAGACTTTATAAATTTAAACGCAGTACTAGATTGGCGGCAAGGTCTCATAATTTTACAGTTTAAATAGCTAGATGTAATCATTAGTCCTTTGTTAACAGTTTCTTTTCTTGCTGGTGGAGCTCACTTCCGGCTTCTTGGCTTCAAGGCAACTTTGATCTTCAATGATTTAAATGCAATGCCAATCGTTATCTGCAATCTTCTTTTATTGTTCACCCTCCTTAATAATGTTTTTCTTTTTGTTATTCTTTTACACTCAGCAACCACTTGTGTCTCTGTAACTTTATTGTCTTGCTTGGGGCGAAATGATAAAAAGAAACTACTATCCTATAAGGAACCATCTTAGGCAACAGAAGAAGAAAAGATACACTTATTTGAAAAATTGGTTGATAATGTCACTGAGGGACACAAAGATTCTTTACAGAAACTAAGACATTGACACGCAACCGAGACATATGCAGGGAGCTGGTCATGTAACCCGCTGCTGTGGGGGAGATGATGACGATGATGGAAATTAGCGATGAATACCCCGCTCTCCACGCAAAAGAATTTACTTGCTCTTTTGTTCACTGTACGGTTGTTATAAAACTTTCTTTGTCACTGCTCGAATTCCGTTAGAAGCAAATATTTACAAATATTCCTACTCTATCACGATTACTACGACAAATGTTGTTGTTGTTGTTCTTTTATGTGCTGTATCCATTCAGGACGTAGGCGATCATAGCCCTCCACATCTTTCTGTCTCTTGTATATCTCTCTTGTATATATCTCCCAAACCCTGTTCTACCATCCGTTTGCTCAAACACATCAAGTATGTTACGTGCTGCTTTTCCCTGCCCCTCTTTCCCTCAATTAGTCTCGTGAGTATCAGATTTTCCAAGCCCTCCTTCCTCATTACGTGCCCCGGGAATTTCTACCGCCTCTTCCCGATGTTAAATATTAGTTTCTTTTTTTTTTGTTTCCATTTACTCTAAAACCTTGTTGCTCACATGTTCGGCCCATTGTATCCTCAGCATCCTTCTGTAGAACTACATTTCTGTTGCTTAAAGACTCTTTTTCATCTTCGAGGAGACTGTGAACATTTGACCAAATGCTGGCCAGTCATTAAAACGAAAGATTCTTCACAGAGACTCAGACATGGACACGCAGCTGAGGCATGTGCAGGAAGCTGGTCATGTAATCTGTTGCGCACAGACTCTACAACCATGCCCGGACATGGGACAGATTGTGATGATGATGGAAATTAGCGATAAGCACGTTCCGCAGGAGAATTTACTTGCTCTGTTGTCCACCACTCTCCTGTGGTTATGAAATTTCCCTTGTCACTGCCCGAATTTCGAGAGAAGCAAATATTTATAAACGTTGCTACTTTATTACGATTACTATGAGAAATGTTCTGTCTTATTTTAAGTGACGCGTCCCTTCAGGAAGTAGGATGTCGAACGACATTTCTCTTGCTTCAAGTCTCTTCTTCATCTGTGAGGAGATTGTCCAGCATTCACTGCCATATAGGAGGACTGATATTACGTAACAGTTCAGTACTCTTTTCTTTCTTTCTCTTGCTTCAAGTCTCTTCTTCATCTGTCAAGAGATTGTCCAGCATTCACTGCCATATAGGAGGATTGATATTACATAACATTTCAGTATTTTTCTTTGTTTCTGTTGCTTCAAGTCTCTTCTTCATCTGTGAGGAGATTGTCCAGCATTCACTGTCATATAGGAGGACTGGTATTACATAACATTTCAGTACACTTTTCATTGTTTCTCTTGCTTCAAGTCTCTTCTTCATCTGTGAGGAGATTGTCCAGCATTCACTGCCATAAAAGAGGACTGATATTACGTAACAGTTCAGTACTCTTTTCTTTGTTTCTCTTGCTTCAAGTCTCTTCAACTTTGAGGAGATTGTCCAGCATTCACTGCCATATAGAAGGACTGATATTACATAACATTTCAGTATTTTTTTCTTTGTTTCTGTTGCTTCAAGTCTCTTATTCATCTGTCAGGAGATTGTCCAGCATTCACTGCCATACAGGAGGACTGATATTACGTAACAGTTCGGTACTCTTTTCTTTGTTTCTGTTGCTTCAAGTCTCTTCTTCATCTGTGAGGAGATTGTCCAGCATTCATTGCCATATAGGAGGACTGATATTACGTAACAGTTCAGTACACTTTTCTTTGTTTCTGTTGCTTCAAGTCTCTTCTTCATCTTTGAGGAGATTGTCCAGCATTCACTGCCATATAGGAGAACTGATATTACGTAACAGTTCAGTACACTTTTCTTTGTTTCTGTTGCTTCAAGTCTCTTATTCATCTTTGAGAAGATTGTCCAGCATTCGCTGAAATGTTCACATTCTTTAAAAAGAACGACACGCTGCCGAGACACATGTAGGAAACTGGTCAGTTAATATGCTCTGCACAGCGAACCGAAGATCGCACTTGATCGTGGGACTGGTGACTATGATGATGAAGAATAAGGTTTTGATATTTGTCAACATCCAAAATCATTTTCATCTGACTCGCACACGAAAGATGAGTAAATAATTTATCAAGATGAGATTGTCAAAATTCATTTGATTGCTCCTCTTTATTTGCTTTTGTCATTTGAGAGACTTTGACTTTAAGGCGTCACAGTTTCTTTCTATTGCACGTCAGATTACAAAATTAAGGTCAGAAAATATATACAGGGAGAACTTGCATCGTAATTTTCATATATACATTCCCAGCGAAGCCCTTTTGTAGTCTGACACTCAGATGTTATCATTTCTTTTTATGTGAATAAAGATGGATGAGAATCCAGGGAAATGAAAAATATTTTAAAAAAAGAACAGTATATATTTGAGGCACTGTGGATGGGCCATGTGTCTTTGAGATGTTGATTGGTTCGAAATTCCTATAACCAGAAGAAGGCCAGAGCATACAACGGCCGAATCGTTGTAAATATGGCAATGAAGATGAGGATAAGAGTACAAACAATATAAATAATGCAAATAATCATAATACCTCATTTCAGAGATATAGACAAAATAATCTTTTTTTTTATATTGCAATCTTATAAATCGGTTCCAGACAGGCACACACCGACTCTTCCCTGTTGATCTTTTCTTCCAGGATTTTTATAATTTCGATATTTTTTTTATCATTTCACCCCAAGCAAGGCAATAAAGCAAGTGATAGAGAATATGAGAAAAAATTACTATTAAGGAGAGACAACAATAAAAGAACGAGAATTAAGAAGACAGAAGATAACGATTGACATTGCATTTAAATGTTTGACGGGGAAGCAAGAAACCGGAAGTGAGTTCCATAAGCGAGAAGTGCGATGGAAAAAACCGTTAGCATAGAACTTACAGTTACATCTAGCCATTTCAATTGTAAAATGATGAGACCTTGCTACCAATCTAGTTCTACGCTTAAATTCATAGAGTCTGGGTACCATAGAGGAAAGCAATATTTATTTTGATATAATACAAAAGTATGACACAAGGCCAAAAGGGTGATAGGGGAAGGCTAGTCTCCAATCTGTTAAAGTTAGCTAGCTACAATTACTGCCCCAACCATACCACAGTATTCCTTAAACCAAAACAACAGTTTCTTACCTACCATTATTACTACAGCCACCATAATACCTCAGAGTCTCTATGTAGTCCTAACTTGTTCCCATATTTAGAATTTGTTTGTGGGGGTGGGAAATAAAAAATAATAACATTTAAAAATGAAACACCAATGAATATTTACAAAGATTACAATTTTGTATACAAGAAACTAAAAATATTGTTAGTAATAAAAAAAACTTACTATCTTTAATTTACATAGAGGAACGTAATATTTATTTTGAACAACACAAAATGTGGCACAAGGCTAAAAGGGGGATAGGGAAAGGCTGGTCTTCACTCTGTTTTATATTAAAGTTAGCTAGCCACGATTACTGGCCCAAACATACCACAATATTCCTTCCACCAAAACAACACATTCTTACTTACCATTCTTACAACAGCCATCATAATACCTCAGAGTCTCTATGTAGTTCTAAGTAGTCCTCTTATGTGCAATTTGTCTGTAGGGGAGGGGGTACCAAAGATGAAAGCAATATTTATTTTGCTTTAATACAACAATGTGGCACAAGGCAAAAAGTGGGAATAGAGGAAGTCTGGCCATCAATCTGTCTTATCTTAAACTTAGCTAGTACGATATAGCTAAACATATTCCTTACACCAAAACAACACTTTATTTCTTACCATTCTTACGGCAGTCACCATAATACCTCAAGTCTCTATGTAGGTCTAACTAGTCCACATATGTTGAATTTGACTGTGGGGTGGGGAATAAAAATAACATTTAAGAATGAAACTCCAATACAGCACACACACACACACACACACACACACACACACACACACACACACACACACACACACACACACACACATATATATATATATATATATATATATATATATATGAAAATTTCTCAGAGTTAACTTGTAGAGAAGACAATCTTTATAAATAAATGACAATAGGAAAACAGTATTAATTGCTGACGCGTTTCGTCCAATGTGGGCTTTTTCAAAGCAAAAAGCGAAATGAATTTAATTAAACAAGGAAATTAATAAAAACAAAAAAACAGAGTGTTCTTAGCAACTGGAATGTAGGGAACGCTATTTTCATATTGTTAACTGAAAATAACAATACCCAAATATTAATCTACGCCCAGGCCTTTTCCCTATTTCACCTTTTCTAACAAAATTACTGCTCTCACAAACAAATGTTCACAAAAATATATTAAAATCAAAAGAAAATAGTTGAATCAATCAACACAAATATAATGATAATATTCTCCACACATGACATTAACTGACGTTATTTTCAGTTAACAATATGAATATAGCGTTCCCTACATTCCAGTTGCTAAGAACACTCTGTTTTTTTGTTTTTATTAATTTCCTTGTTTAATTAAATTCATTTCGCTTTTTGCTTTGAAAAAGCCCACATTGGACGAAACGCGTCAGCAATTAATACTGTTTTCCTATTGTCATATATATATATATATATATATATATATATATATATATATATATATATATATATATATGTGTGTGTGTGTGTGTGTGTGTGTGTATGTATCCTGAGTTTTATTTCTACGTACATTTGGTGGAGGAGAAATTTTTTCGTATTAAAAATCAATCTCAGTTTAGTCATATGTGCTCCATTTTTTAACCAGACCCCTCATCACAAAACCTGCTCCTTATTTTTTGTTTGCTTATATTATTTTTTTGACATTTTCAAAAAGGTTAATCCTTCACTTAAACGTTCTGTTTCGCTTAAACGGAGTAAAATAAACTGGGATTTTAAATCTTTAAATGTTTTTTTCGCCGTGGTTCACTGTCCATTGCCTACTTGGTCGTATCGAGTGAGTTTCGGTTTAGATAGCTGTACACCCTACATGAAAGTAATATTTATTTTGTAAAGATACAAAAACTGTGGCGCAAAGCCAAAAGGGTAGATAGGGGAAGGCTAGTCTTCAATCTTTCTTATCTTAAACTTAGCTATCCACGATGACCGAATCCACTTACACCAAAACAACACATTCTTACAACAGTCACCGTAATACCTCGTGTCTCTATGAAGTACTAAATTTACAATTTTTATCTGTGGGGAAGTAGAATAAAAACAACAATGTATTATTAATAAGTAAAAGCTGCATTTACTAATTTTATTTATTTTTTGTTGTTATTGTCAAAAAGGTTAATCCTTAACATAAATGTTCTGTTTCGTTTAAACGGAGTAAAATAAATTGATATTTTATATCTTTAAAAGTTTTTTTTTCACCATTGCTAATGGCCCACTTGCAATTGGGTATTGGATGGTGTCGAGTGGGTTTCGGGAAAATGTTTCTTAGTTGAGGTATCGGATCGTCGATCAGAAACTGTGAAAGGGGTCATTGCCCGGGATATTCAGACTGGAAGCAAGATTGTATCAGATAATCGGGTTGCTTATGCAGGAATTGATGAAGAAATCAACTACACGATCTACTCTCAGGTAGACTTTATTGAATAAACTGTCATTTTATAGGCTTAAATGTTTTTTCACCGTGGCCAATGGCGCTCTGGCCATTGGGTTTTGGGTGGCATCCAGTGGGTTCCGGGAAAGTGTTTCGTAGAACAGAAACTCTGAAAGGGGTGATTTTCAGACTGGAAGCCATATTATATCAGATGGCTGCGTTGCTTAGGCTGGAATTGATCAAGAAATCAACCACGGCATCTACTCTCAGGTTAATCAACAACAACATTTTGTGCACCCTGCGGTACATGATCAGTCCCGTGTTTTCGGCATTTATTTGCTGCGTAGTCCAACATTACCCGTTGTAATCCTTACAATGCTTACTTCGCTAGTTCGCACGACCGTTACGACCTGCCAATACCTCATAAATAATGAAATATTCTGTTTTCATCGTGGGAAAAGAGGAAAAGCCACTACTTGGTTTCAGTGAGAAAATGAAAGAAAGACTTCATTGAATAAACAAGGTAACATAAATTGTCATTTTATAGGCTTAAATGTTTTTTTCCCCGTGGCCAATGGCGCTCT
>OZ038518.1:16417284-16447284 GCA_964036315.1 Acanthosepion esculentum
AACCACATCATTGAAATAATCAGCAAAGTAACTCGCATACAAATGTCAGAAAAAGAGCCGGTTCTAAAAAGTCACGTGATAAATTCCAATAAACTTATTGTGCAAATATATAACGCAGCAGGGCAAACATTGTTAACGGACAGACCACTGGAAAACATCACAAAAGTAAATAATGTCATATATACAACAGCTTTGGCAGCTACGGAAAAACTTAATATCAATACAAATAAAAGATTATAGAACAGACAAAAAGATCACATCTGGAAGGTAAACTTAAAGCTGGAAATTGAGAAAATCAGATGTGAGTTATCGATACTCCATGAGATTTCAAGAAATTCAAATGTTTCAACACGGAAAAGCAAGAAGATCAAGCAGAAATATTGTTGTAACGTAGGGAAGGTTACTGAATAGAATAATCACATGAAGGTTGAACGATATTACTTAAAACAAGAACAACACGTATAAGATTCGACAGCGGCGCGTAGAAGAAGTAGTCAACTCAACTGCTAGAAGTGAGTCAAGTGAATTCCACAACGAATCTCCAACTTCAGGGTATCTACCAACCGCCCCACGCGGTCAGATGTGGCACAAGGCCGAATTTAATGTGGGATATCCGATCCCGTAGGCTCAGGCAAAAATTCCCCGTAGACCAAGTATAAAACAGGATCGGTAGCAGTTTCCCGAGACAAGATTCTGCCCTTCGACATAGCCTGGTCTGGGGATCCGCTCTGCTCGGAAGCAGGGAGTTTGACCAGCACAGCTGGAGACGTATCTCCAAATGCAGTGTATCTACCAACCGCCCCGGGATCTCAGATGTGGCACAAGGCCGAATTTAATGTGGGGTATCCGGGCCTGTAGGCTCGGCCAAAAATTCCCCGTAGACCCCGTATAAAACGGGGTCGGTAGCTCTGTCCCGAGACAAGACTCTGCCCTTCGACATAGCCTCTCTGCTCGGAAGCAGAGAGTTTGACCAGCACATTTGGAGACGAATCTCTAACTGAAGACCAACATACAGTATTTACTACTGTATTTTTGTGAATGGGGATATATCCATTATCGTCCGTAGGTATGCTATAACAAATATGAAATTAAAACAGTAAATAAAATTCTACCAATCAAGGAAATACTTAAACGGAAATTGAAAATAAAGGCCCAGAGAACAAGACGATATGAAAAGCGTTGTAGGTTTTATCGACAAAATAACATATTCCAAACGGACTTCAAGAATTTTGACAGAAAAAGTGGAAAAGCAATTATAGAAGCCAAAAAGCCACCATCTATTGAAAAAGTGCAAAAATTTGTGGGGAATATTTGGGGCAAACCCAAAGGAATATAATCCCAATGGATCAGACGAGAACAAGAAAGTAAACCTGCGCAGCGATGGAAAAGTATAACCAAGTATAATGTTAGGCATGCTCTAAAAAAATCCCCAAATTGCAAATCTCCTGGAAATGATAAGCTTCCCAACTTTTGGCTCTATCATCTGTCATCAATCCATAGAACTCTTGCACATACTTAATCGATTCGAATTAATAATTCCAATAACATTCCAGAATGGATCGCTGAAGGTATATTTCCTACCTAAAACGAGTGAAGCAGATGATCCAAAAATGTAAAGTAGAATAACATGTCTGTCCTCCACATATAAATTGATCACATCTGTCTTGATGAACTGTACATACTCTTTTCTCGAAGAAAACAACATTCTTCCCCTGGAACTGAAGGCATATCGAAGAGGTTTATATGGTTACAAAGATCAATTACTGATAAATAAAATGATCCTGGAAAATTGCAGGAGAAAAGGTGGAAATCTCAACACAGATAGATTACCGTAAAGCCTTTTATAGTGTGCCACACTCATGGACCCTTAAGCCTTTGGAAATATACAAAGTCTTCTCAGTGATAGTAAATCTTTTTATATAAAGCATGGAATCGTGGAAAACCACATTATACCTAAATCACACCGAAGCCACTTTCAAATGTTTGAATATCCGATGAGGAATCTCTCAAGGCGACTCTCTGTCGCCCCGTCAGTTCTGTAAGGCCTTAACCCCCCTTTCGCATGAATTAAACAGTAATAACTATGGATACAAAGTAAAAAAGAAAGTTTTTAATCACCTATTGATGATATCAAACACTTTGCCAAAGACGACGATGAGTTGAAGGGTTTCCTCAATAATGTCAAATGTTTCAGTGATGACATCCGTATGGATTTCGGATTAGATAAATGTGCAAAAGTAACATTCAAGGAAGATGAGAATTACAGAGGCACACTAAATCTCTCCTGATTTTGTCACAAAGATTAAGGAAATGGAATAAGAAGAAGCCTATAAATATCTAGGAGTCAGCGAGGGAGAAAGAATGCAGCAGACCCCAAAAATGAGAAAAAAAACTAGTGTGCGCCTGGTGCTAAATACCGAGTTAAATTTCCAAAACAGAATATCAGCCATAAACACTTTGGCTGTCTCTGTGGTGCAGTAACGTGTCAACACCGCTAATTGTATCATAGCCGACATCAAACGAATGGATATGAAAACGAGAAAGCTTCTCACATACCACCGCAAGTTGATCGTCTGTATGTGCCCGGATCCGGAATAGGCAGAGGATTAGTTCAACTAGAACTGTTTTACAAACCCACAAAAATCGGTCTTGAAAGGTATCAGGAAACTCCAAAAGACTCGATGGTGATCTTTGTCAAAGAACGTGAAAGAAATTCAATAGTAAAGGAAACCAACATATTCAAAAGAGAATTCCAAGAGGGCGAAGAAGTGCAAATACCTCATAATACACATACAGCTGATGTATACAAAACCCGTACCATCAGGGGTTACGTAGTGTAGAGTTAAAAGCTGAAGCCGCAGGTTTTATTCTTCCTGCACAGGTCCGATGCTTGCTAACTAGAAATTACCAAGCACACATACTAAAATACTGTGTTAGTCCAAAATGCAGATTCTGTGATAAATATCCAGAAACAATTGGCCATCTTGCATCAGGTTTCACATATAAAACTCGGCATGATAGAGTGGGCCAATATCTGCATTGGAAAATATGCAACTTTTACCGGAAGGAAATTGCAAGAATATATTATATTTGACTGTCCCTGTGGTGCAAGGGTTATTCTAAGAAACGTGTCCCCTTACTACCCCCACCCACTCTCTGTTTTGTCATCCATTTACAAAAGCTTGTTAACTAAATTACTCACTGTTTCCTTCTGTCTTTCTCTGTCCTGTGAGTGTCAAATTTTCCAAGCTCTCTTTCCTCATTATGTATCCCAGAAATTTCAACTGTCTCTTTCTGGTCCTAAGCACAACTTTGTTCTCCTGTCCTCAATCTGTAACAACGCTATATAATTTGTCTGGCATCAGTACTGCCATTACTTTTGAAAATAAATACGAAAACATCATCTTCCGCTTTTTTTTCTTGACAGTCCCTGTGGTACAATACAGTTTCAGCATCCCTAATTGGACCCTAGCTGACATCAAGCGAATGAATGTCAAAACGAGAAAGCTTCTCACTTGCCAGCGCATGCATCATCCTGTGTCCAGACCCGAAGGAGGCAGAGGATTAAGTCAACTAGAAGTGTCTTACAACGCCACAACAATCGGTCTTCAAAGATACCTGGAAACCACAGAAGACTGGATGATACTGTGTCAAGGAATATGAAAAAAATAAGAAACTTTATTCAGTAGTAAAGGAAGTCAACAAATTCAAAATGGAATTTCAAGTGGGTTAAGAAGTGCAAATAAGCCATAGTGCACCTCATGAAGCGGCAAAGAACTCTACACAAAAAAAGAAAAAGCAAGCCTCTTCTTGGCCAATACTCTGCCCGTTTCAAACAAGGAAAAATCCCGTACCCATTAGTGGCTGCGTAGTGAAGGATTAAAAGCTGAAACAGAAGGTTTATGCACAGAACCAATGATTGCTATCTGGAAATTACAAGGCACACATACTGAAAAATTGTTAGTCCAAAATGCAGATTTTGTGATAAATATCCAGAAACAATTTACCATCTTGTATCAGGTTGGCATTCACTGAATATAAAACTACGGCATGACAGAATAGGCCAATATCTGCATAGGAAAATATTCAACTTTTACGGACAGGAAACTGCAAGAGACTTGTATGAACATCACCCAGACCCTGTTACAGAAGTAGGACCTGTAACAACTTTATGGGATTTTACAATACACATAGACAGAACAATCAAAGCTAATCGCCCAGACTTCGCGCTCAAAGATCACAAGAACAGAATGTGCTCTCTTATTGATATGACAGTCTCTGATTGTAACGTTTCTTTGAAGATCTTCAAAAAATCTATCAAAATACCAGGATCTTGAAGTGGATCTGTAAAAAAAATGTGACAATGAGGAGATCAATAATAATAATTGACCATCTTGCATCAGGTTGCACAGTGTTAGCTGCCATTGAATATAAAACTCGGCCTAATAGATTGGACTAATATCTTCAGTGGAAAATATGCAACTTTTACGGAAAGGAAACTGCAAGAAACTGGTATGAACATCACCCAGACCCGGTTAGAGAGATCGGACCTATAACAATTTTCTGAGACTTTACAATACACAGAGACAGAACAATTAAAGCTAATCGCCCAGACTTCGTGATCAAATACCACAAAAACAGAATGTGCTTTCTGATTGACATGGCAGTCTTTTAGACTGTAATGTATCTTTGGATCTTCAAAATACAAGGATCTTGAAGTGAAAATCTTAAGCTTATCACCCCAAGCAAGGCTGGAAGCCACTAGCACGCAAGGGGTTACAGAAGGTTTGGAGGAACAGCAGATAGGAGTGGTAAAGGAGAGGATGTGGAGAAAGATAGTGGATCGATCAAGGCAAGGGGGTTACAGAAGATTTGGAGCGAGAGCAGATAGGAATGAAAGGTGAAAGGATGTGGAGAAGGGAAGTGGATAGATCAAGGCAACTGGAGATGTCGATTGACGTTACACTTAAATAGTTGGTGATTGTATTTGTCAGGGAAACAGGAATAAGGAAGGGAGTTCCACAGGCGAGAAAAATGTGGTACATGAGAACATTAACAATTCCAGTTGTAGTTGGAGCCCTCGGTTTGATTGGAAAAGGTTCCGATAGACTCATTGAAGCGATTCCTGGTAGGCATTGCCTTGAAGAAATACCAAAAATTGTACTCGCAAGAACAGCTACAAAATTACGAAGAGCTTTATCTGTGTAAAATGTGCGTATTTTAATGAGATATAATTGAACTCTGGTTCGAGAGATGTGAGTCTTCTTGTTAGGCATGGAAACCCACGAAACTCTATGCGCAACAATCGTTGATGATGCAAATATAATAGCATCATCGACATATAAAAAAAGACTGAAAATAATAGAAGCATTATTACTAAAAAACAAAAAAAAGCCAATACTCAATAATATCAACTATGAACACGGCCACAATGTGCTGACCGTGTTTGGAAAATAAAACATTCATACAATTCTAGATAAATACATAAAACAATCCATAGATTCAGTTAAAAGTAAAAAATAAAATCATCGTTGATAATGGCTAAAAGAATAGCCGAAAGCGATCGAACATACATAACATTTGGACAATGTCGGCATAATTTACATCCAGAAAGGAAGAAAACTATAAGAACACAAGAAAAATTAAATAAAAAACTAAACACGGTGGAGTAATGGATAACGGCTTGGATTGAGGAATCGGAGAGCTGAGTTCGAATTCCAGTCGAATCCATTGCATTCACTTACGTGCTAATACCCTTGGGAAAGGTGTGAATCCTCTTCTTCTCCCTCCAACTATGGGTAAATAGCAGGACAGACTGGGTTCTATAGCCTTGGATGGCAACTGGTCTAGGAGAAGGACAACTCTGAATTCAAAACCTGCGGAGGGTCGTTTGGGGACCTTGTGGCATCCGTTGCACCAGGTCCCTGTATTCGTCCCTCCAAAAAGTGTGGATGGCCCTGCACAAAGCCTTCACCAATATAATCAAATCCTGTGTGGCTGTCGGGCTTTCAGTTTCTGGGAACTGATCTGTCTGACCCTCATACGTCGAGTTCGACGGGAGAGTCCATCATATATATATATATATATATATATATATATATATATATATATATATATATACTTAATTATACATATATATACTTATATATATATATATATATATATATATATATATATATACACAATAGCTAGCCACTCCTATTCGAGGATACCCGTCTATTAGGGTGGCTAGTGAATCCCTAATTCAGACGCTCGCTCAGACACCTTTGTGTTTATTCAAACGGAGGGGGGGGGGTCTCAAAGATAACTGGCTTCCATATTTTATACCAATATTATTGTTTCTTCTTCTTCTTCTTCTTCTTCTTCTCGTCTCTTCTTTTTCTACATTTTCTCTTTTTTCTTCTTTTCCTCCTCTTCTTTTCACCTTCTTTTTCTCTTCATATCTTGTCTTTTTCTTGTCTTTTTCTCTTACTTCTCTTTTTTCTTTTTCTCTTTTTCTACCTTTTCTCTCCTCGTTTTCTTTTTCTCTTTTTCTTTTCTCTTCTTGTTTTCTTCTTTTTCTCTTCTCGTTTTCTTCTTCCCTTTCTTCTTTTTCGCTTTTCGTTTTCTTCTTCTTTTTCTTCCTTTCTCTTTCTTCTTTTTCTCTTCTCTTTTCCTCTTTTTCCCTTCTTTTTTCTTCTCTTTTTCTTTTTCTTCTCTTTTTTGTTCTTCTTTTCGATTCTCCGGCACCAGCAAAGTGTAGACAGGACGTCACGCTGCTGCTTCAGCCGGGTTCGTCCAAATCACAGAGCAGTTGAACAGAAACAATAAAGAGGTCAGTTTTGGCATACTAATCTCGCCCCTTCACTTCGGAAACGCGCACGTAAATGAACAATTGATCGATAACTTAAAATGTCACGCTAATATTGTCATTGACACAAGCGACCTCCTCAGTGATTAAACGAAACCATTGTTTCGTCTGCTGGCTAGATCATCCACATGTTTCACGTGATTGGTGCTGTTCCACCGACCAACGTTCCTCCCCCGGCACACACTGTCCCAACCCTGTTCATCAAGTTTCTAGGACGGGAAAATAATTCCGCTTATAACTAAACATTATATAATTCCTGCCTAATTCTCTCGTAGACACCTTCCTGGTCCCCTGACACAACGTCGCCTTTGCTGGTATGTGGAACGTGATAATAAACACAATAGCCATGATACATTGGCAACACGTAAAGAAAAGATTTGCCTATGGTCTGTAAAATGTCATCGAGTCTTGCTTTCTCTTTTTACTCCCTCGTCAGCCATCTCCGGTTGGTGCGTTGATGTTTCAAACACACCCTGACCGAATATCCTGTGTTTAGCATCATCTAAGCTGACATTTCCCCATACAAACGCCATTTTTTTTTGTAATCTTTTGTTTCTTGTTCAATAGTTTTAAAAGTTTCCGGAAGGCGCCCAACCAGTTCAACTGACTAACTTTAGAAATTAGTAAGATTTAATACCTCGAGTGCATTCGGGGCGATAAAAAGTTGAACACTGGTTAACAAACTATTATTTCAATACCGAGTTGTTCTTTACTGTATGCTCAGTACTCATTAGCCTTGTGCCAAACTAAATTGACACAAGTAACAATTCAGCGTTCAAGTTACTACTAGATTGGCAAGTTGATCCCACCGTTTTACATAAAAACTAGCTAGATATAATGGTTTGTTCTATTTTAATATTTTCTTTTTGCGTACTTCTTAACTGTGGAACTCTCTTTCAGCATTTTGCTTCCCTGCCAATTAAAATCTTCAAAAAATTAAATGCAAGGCCAATCGCCATCTTCTGTCATCCTGAAACCTATTCTTTTTTATTGTCCTTTCTCCTCACTAAAGTCTTCTCATTCTCTTTCACTCCCAGTAACCCCTTGCATATTAGTGGCATTATCGCCATCTTCTGTCTTCCTGAAACCTCTTCTTTTATTGTCCTTTCTCCTCACTAATGTCTTCTCATTCTCTTTCACTCCCAGTAACCCCTTGCATATTAGTGGCATTATCGCCATCTTCTGTCTTCCTGAAACCTCTTCTTTTATTGTCCTTTCTCCTCACTAAAGTCTTGTCATTCTCTTTCACTCCCAGTAACCCCTTGTATCTTAGTGGCATTATCGCCATCTTCTGTCTTCCTGAAACCTCTTCTTTTATTGTCCTTTCTCGTCACTAAAATCTTCACATTCTCTTTCACTCCCAGTAACCCTTTGCGTCTTAGTGGCACTATCGCCATCTTCTGTCTTTTTGAAACCTGTTCTTTTATTGTCCTTTCTCGTCACTAAAGTCTTCTCATTCCCTTTCACTCCCAGGAGCCCCTTGTGTATTAGTGACATTAGCGCCATCTTCTGTCTTCTTGCCATATAGGAGGACTGATATTACATAACAGTTCAGTACTCTTTTCTTAGTTTCTGTTACTTCAAGTCTTTTCTTCATCTGTGAAGAGATTGTCCAGCATTCACTGCCATATAGGAGGGCTGATATTACATAACAGTTCAGTAATCTTTTCTTTGTTTCTCTTGCTTCAAGTCTCTTCTGCATCTGTGAACAGATTGTCCAGCATTCACTGCCATATAGGATGACTGATATTACGTAACAGTTCAGTACTCTTTTCTTTGTGTCTGTTGCTTCAAGTCTCTTCTTCATCTGTCAGGAGATTGTCCAGCATTCACTACCATATAGGAGGACTGATATCGGTATACTAGTGAGCAACACAAAATGAGCTGACTCTTTTTATAATTCACCAATAGAAGTGTTAACCAATCAGAAGGCTCAAAATATTCAGTGTTACGTATAAAGGCGGCCGTAGGAGGCACGTGGAGTAATGGATAACGGCTTGGATTGAGGAATCGTAGAGCCGAGTTCGAATTCCAGTCGAATCCGTTACATTCACTTACGTGCTAACACCCTTGGGAAAGGTGTGAATCCTCTTCTTCTCCCTCCAACTATGGGTAAATAGCAGGACAGACTGGGTTCTATAGCCTTGGATAGCAACTGGTCTAGGAGAAGGTCAACTCTGAATTTAAACCATTCGGCGTCTGCACCGGCATCCGGCGGCCTCTTGGTTACTCCTGCCTCCGCGTCTGGGGAAATTCTGCGGCAAGTAAGAGCATATTCCTCCCTCCACTGGGATAGCACGCGAGGTGTGGGGACCGCGTGTGAAGTTCAAACTCCCTTGTTACTCCGTTTCAAGAATTCACCGCCGTTGGAATCGGGAATGGCTGTCGCTCGTTTCAGCATTGGCGACGGATCGCCGTGCTTGGTCGGCCTTCGTTCCGGACGCGGTGAATTCTTTAGAAGGAGCCGGCTTAACCGATCCAGGGTGAATGCCGCAACATACAACATGCATACATAAAGGCGGCCATGTTTTTTTCCGGAATATTCACTGCCAGCCTTTGATATCGAAGACTGGAGAATTACGGAACAGCTGCTGGTGGTATTGGCGATATAGTCAGATTCAGTAGAGTGTCTGACTCGTGAGTGTTAATCTTAACGTTGTTTCATTGAACAGATTACGTACTGCGCTGGATTCTATATTCATAGACTATGGTGAACATGGTCAACATTTGGTTAAAAGACACTTCTTGTTTTTCAACCCTTTCTAGGTTTGTGCATTTACTGAATTCATTTTCTATCTAACGTTCTTCTCTCAGTATAAGTTCTGGATTATTCTAACATCATTCCAAAATAAATCAAGCTTCCATAGCACTTCAAATAGTTCTTTGCGATGTACTTTATCAACTGCTATTGTATAATCTATAAAACATAGGTATATATACTTTTGTATTGCACATTTCGATATGATTCTGAGCATAAATATTGCATTTCTTGTTCCAGTGTCTTTAATGGAGCCGAACTGTTCTTGTCCTGTTTCCGGTTTGATTCTACTGTGTGCTCTCTTCATCAGAATTCAGATAAGCTTTCTTATATGGCTCATTATGCTTTTTTTTTTGTCTGTAGGAATTCACATTCATTTGCACTTGGCTTCTTAGGCAGTGTTATAAAAATAGATCTACTTAGGCCTTCCGGTATAACACCACTGTTATATATTTCCCCTTTTTTTAGGTCTATAATATGTACTGAAGCAAATAAACGCTTACAGACTAAAATTGGATTTTTAAAAAAAACATGATTTTGACATTAGAGACCAAAAAGGACTGACATATTGTAAAATCTTCAAGCTGAGAATTTTATACAGTGTTTCAAATATTTTATTCCTCAAAATGTTGAAGACCTTTATAAAGTTTTACAAACTTTTCATGCTGTGTTCGAGCCAAGTTTACACCCCAGACTTTATATATATTCGTGTACAACGGTAAATATAATGTTAATATAAATAAACTTTTTTAATTATTTGGTAAAAAATTGACAAATCGTTAGGTCGATAAAATTTTAAATTTGCACATTTCGTTTTTTGCAGTTACCTCCAAACAAAAGCAATAAGTAAGGTTTAAAATGCGTTTTAAAAATGAAAAAAAAATTCTTGACACACGCTTTTATTTTAGTTTTAATTTCAAGCTAATAGATTAAATCTAATATTTCCAATAAGCAAAATAGTTTGCTGTATTTCAAAACTAATTTGAAATTGACTGGAAAGGATTTTTGTTTTGAAATGGCTAAAAATTGCGAACAAAAAGAAGAGTAAGACGTCTTGATAATGTTGTGGTCTTCAAATACACAATGGAGAATCATCTCGGAGGAGATCGAAAGTACTTGGGTAAAAAAAAACTATGGCACTTTCGGAAATACGGACAAATACTGAAACCGCACGATAGTACTGAACAGTACATATATAAGGTACGTCCAAAGAAACGCGATAGCTATGGTTTAAAATGAATTTTTAAAAATGAAAAATCTTTGTAGAAGTTTTTATTTTATTTTTAATTTCAAGCTGATAGATTAAGTTTAATATTTACAATAAGCAAGATACTTTGCTATTTTTTAAACCGAATTTAAATTGATTGAAGTGATTTTTTTTAATCGCTAAAATCAGCTATATTGACAAACAACGTGATTCTCATTATTTAAAAAATCTTTCAAAAATAAAATATACTTTATTTATATAGATAAAGAAATATAACTTATTGTTCGGGATGAGATCCGGACAAGTTTTGTTGTTTCTCGTTAGTCGAATTTCCCGACGGACTTTACATTCGATTGAATCTGGTTTCTCAATAAATTGTCCCGCTTTAAACAGAAATGCTCATTTGGGGTCTGGCGCTGAATAATTCACTTCATGGCTTGAAAGTACCCTTTACCCTTGGACGGCAGTCTTTCTAGAGATGGGGTATCGACAAAAACATCCGGCTGTAGGGTTGGCGAAAGAACTATCGTGACGTCCACTAACTGCAAAAATCCAGAATATCATTAGATCACACGCAATGTTTAACACAATTTCCGGAGAACTGAGACCAATCTCTCTTCAGCTCAGCTTCAGAAACGATTACAGTTTGCCGGCCACTGCTACCGAGCGGACATCCTTACTTCAATGGCATCCTTCTGGAAGTTTCTTCTCACGAAAATTGTCTTTCCCAGACACTATAGCTCGGGATAGCGTTGGACATTGCGGATCTGAGGAGAGAAATGCAGGACCAAACCGTCTGGAAAGGGATGGTCAATGGAGTTCCGACCAACCATAGGGAGGTCGAGGGATGATGACGAAGAGGAGGAGGTAGCGCAACGGAAGTAGATCCACTTACGTCTTCCGGTCAACTACTTTATTCAAAACTTAAATGCAATGTCAATCGTCATCTTCTCTCTTTTTTTTTTAAAATGCTCTTCGTTTCATTGACTTTTCTGATCAGTAATTTTTTTCAGGTACCTCTACTCTCGGTAAACCCATTGTCTTAGTGACTTTATCGCCTTCCTTGGCGGTGGAAGAATACAAAAAAATCAGTCAAATAGATTCACTTAAAGTTTGTTTGAACTTTTTAGATAGGCAATCATACACTGAAATCAAGTAAATAGAGAAATTTAACTTACTGGGGAAATGTTTCAGTAAACCCCGTAAAACGTGGCACCGAAAGCAAAATATGTCTTTCAAAAACTTGCAAACTTTTTAAAATTAATAATATTTGGGTAATTATCTGCATTCTACGATCAGATAATACCAACTTCAATCAACGGAGTAAATATAAGTTAGAGATTTGATGAATGCGTCCTACCTTTGATATCAATAGCAACATAAACGGCTAACCATCACGTAAAAATTGAAATAGAATGAACAGGAAGTAGGTGTCATCTACGTTACAGTGAACATTTTTGTTTGTTCACGTCTACTCTTAACATTAATATTATTTTGTTTGTTTCCAATATCTGTCAAATTTTATTCCTTAAATTATAAGATGTGAGAAATAAAAGAAGCAATTCTTAATAAAACATGTTTGATATATATATATATATATATATATATATATATTAGGGATGATGAAAATTTCTGGGTTTGATCTACTTTCCGAGTGTTTGGTCAAAGTTCTCAGCCCGCCTTTCATTTGAAAATCCGATCCATTGACTAAACACTCGATATATATATATATATATATATATATATATATATATATATATATATATACTTAAATATTTATATCTATAAAAATAATGAATAAACAAATTATATAATAAAATAATTGTCGGACTTAGTCCATTTCATAATATATATATATTTATATAGATAAATTTTTAAATAAATAGAAATTTGGTTAAAAAAAAACATTACGTTTTGTTTAATGTTTTTATAGTATTTTTCCATTTTGGAATAAAGTGTATGAACAGGTTATCCAACACAAGATTCAACGACACCTTATTCTAAAGTTAGACAAATTCTATTAGAAAAATTAAGCAGCCAGGCCTTGTCTGTTCTTTTTCATTAAACTTGATAGGATGAATACTTGTTGTCTAAATATGCCATATATATACTGATATTAAAACAACTACAAATTTCTTATAATAACGGTGACATTCCTCTATTTATTGAACAATTTAGTTCATGCCACATTGACTGGAAAAAAACCCTCTACAAAAGAATTCTTATATTACTATATTAGTACA
Source organism: Acanthosepion esculentum (assembly GCA_964036315.1). Classification (NCBI taxonomy): domain Eukaryota; kingdom Metazoa; phylum Mollusca; class Cephalopoda; order Sepiida; family Sepiidae; genus Acanthosepion; species Acanthosepion esculentum. The sequence goes on from OZ038518.1 coordinate 16,430,343, forward strand.
AAAACGCACAATTCAAAATTTTAAAAAAAATTCAACCTCAGCGTTGCGACCGCACGCTCCCAAAAAATTTCCTTAGTTAACAATATCACATTTCCAAAAAAAACATATTTCTGAGTACATCTTAACTTTCGTTGTCCTGTTATTACCTGGATGTAAAAAAGACATATCTATTTCTATATCTGAGGATGATTGTATGAACAATCGAAAGCTTGTAGTAAAAAAAGACCTTATACAACTGGAATTTATAAACAGGGATCATAACATTCATCAACGGGTTCGAGGTTAATGTATTTTATTAAAAATTGTTTGCGAGAGTGATTCTTGCCATTTATATCATTAACTTCACTATCTGCTTTTTGTATTAATGATTCATGTAATACACACACACACACATATATATTAGTCAAACCTAATGAGCCAGACAAACCTACCAAGGTTTCACTTGGGCAGATCGTCAGGGTCGGCTGGCTAAAGAGGCAACAGCAAAACGGCGTATATATAGACGACAACCAAGACAACACCACGTGACCAAGGGAAAAAAAAAGACCGAAAGAAAAAAGAAAGAGAAAAAGAAAAAGCGACACCGTGGGGGATGGTGTATAGATTCAAATAACTAAAAGAAGAGGGGATATTTAAGAAAACACAAACAATAATGATAACACTACAATCGGGAGAGAGAGGCTTATTTCAGTAACCAAGCATATATATATATTACAATGAATGATTCATACAAAAAGTACATTATTAAAGTTAATGATATAAAATGGCGAAATCTCTTCGCTAACTAAATTTTAAAGATGCATTAACCTACCAATCACTTGATGACTGTTACAACCCTTGTTTTTTTTTTTAAATTATAAACTTTTTTATAAATTTTTAAAATTTACGAAGCGAAGGGATTTCGCCATTTTATATTAACTTTACTAATTTACTTTTTGTATGAATCATGCATTGTAATATAAATTAAACTGTACTACATATTTAATTTTATATACACACATAATTTTTATATACACACATATGTTGAATCATCTGCCAGTGTATGGCAATGACCCTTGGCGTTTAGCTCGAAGGATTTTTTGTTGTTTTAAATATTTCCACTTGAAAAAACAAAAGTGAAGTAAGTCCTTATCCGTTAAGGAAATGTATGTAACCCAATTACCTCCCTTGCTACGACTCATCATAAGAGGAAGGGCGATTTTTTCCCAGGGTTCTCTGTCATTCCTGTGGGTGTGACGCACATGGTTCCAATAACCACCTACACCAGGTTTTCACTTGAACATGTCGTGATAATCGCTAGCAGATGGGATGGTGATTTTAATCCACGTTTACTTGGGAAACATTCAGGCCGTGACCGGTAGGGCACCGAAATGAGGAAAGGGGGAAGAATTTAATTAGTAAGTGGTCGTTTTATTTCTAGTCTATATAACGCACACACACACACATATAAATACCGGGTGTAACAGCAAAATTGTCCAAATCGTGTGACAGCAGAATTATCAATGCTACAAAATATTTAATATCTAAAAGAACCACAAAACCAATTGATTTTATTTTCCCCAGGTTTTCAGATAAGACGTTCAGCCATCTTGATACTATCTGTCGTAAGAATCACTGAAAAACCCTTTGAGTTATTCAACTAGAAAGAGAACACGTTAAAATCGTTTTGTGTCGGACCCACTATGTCTTCCCAACTGAGCAATAGTGAGAGGAAAAAGATAATTCAGGCCTTCAGTAATGCTACCAACATTCATACTCTGGCTTCTATCTTCAAAGTCCATTCAAGAACCACCAAGAAAATGGTGAAAGTTTAAGAAAGAGGGAGCAGTAGATAAGAAAATTGGATCAGGAGGTCACAACAGGAAGAGGGGTGTATATATATTGACCACTAATATTATCAATATATAATGGCAACATATAGTGGCAACAGCACCAGGACAATGGCTCTTGCCGCAAATCCGTCCTGGGGACCAACTACTTGGCCGGTATGGGGACAAAGACTGCCATTTATCCACCCTACGTCCATATATAGCACCATACGACTTCTGGATGTTCCCGAAGATGAAGGAGAAGGTCGGGGGTAGCAGCTTGGAGGAGATGGGGGACGCTGTGACAAGTACATTCATTTTGACTGACTACAAAGTGTTGGGGGGGGGGGTAGTCCTGAAGTGGCTGGAGCGCTAAACAGGTTCATTGACGTTAGAGGATTCTACTTTGAGGGAGAAAAGAGTTTTGTGCTGATCTGAGTTGCATAAATGTCTCTTTGATAAAAGTCTCAAGAAACCCTTGAGTGTTCCTTGGAAAGAAAGCTCGGAGAAATCGACACGTTCAAGGCAAAAACGCCAGAGTGAAACAGCGAATAACATATATGACAAGCTTGTGTATATGAATGTCAGAACAAAGCCGAGGAGAGATAGCAAGGGGACAAATATGGCTTATAACTACAAAAGATAGGAAATTGTGGAGAGCCATGATCAATCGACATAACGAGGGCAACACGGAATGGGAGGGATAGTGAAAAACAATCCTTTTTAAGGGCTACAAAGTGTAGGAAGTTGTGGAGAGCCATGATCAACTTACATAACGAGCGTAAATGGATGGCAGAAAAAATCATATATATATATATATATATATATATATATATATATATATACAACGAATAATTCCGATTTTAATTTTTTTTTCATATTTTCGCAATGAAACATGCTCCAATGCACATGTTCGTACTCCGTATGTCCATTCCACGAAGTCCTTCCTTGCAGATTGACCACAGATTCTCGATTGGAGTTAAATCAGGAGAGTTTCCGGGCCAGTCTAAAGTACATTAATTTGCTCACTGGTAAGCCTTGCCAGTATGTTCGTGTCAATTACAATTATCGTACGCTTTCTTGCAGTAATGCCCATCGCAGACAAATGGCAGTAGGACAACTAATCGACAGTCGAGACAATAGTGTCTGGTTGTGTTGAAAATCTGATACAATCACGGATGAAGCAATATTTTCAAGGCCAAACTAATTTCATTATACACCCCGAAAATAGATTCATATTACTGCCCACCACTGCAAATGACCTAATCTGAGGGAAAAATAGAAATCAATTACACCCTGTCACTCAAGTGGGCCTAAAATTGACCGTATGGTAAAAGAAAAGAAACTAAAGCTATTGTTTCAATTAATTTGCAAATGGGTATATATATATATATATATATATATATATATATATATACGTATGATATTCAAAAACCTACATATCCATATCACTTTAACCACAATGCAAGAAGAAAAGCATACAAAATATATAACCGCAACAAAAATAACAACATTATCCATAATAATAAATTAAACAAAAACAGATGCATAATACAACCGACTGACTACATAACATCCACTATCCAAAACAACTTGTTTAGTCTAAACAATATCCAAATAATCACAACCACTTCCAAAACCATTATGGATATAATGAAATCTACAAACACCCATAACAATAATTTTTTCAGAACCAGGCATATAGAAAATAAATTGCCAAAACTGTTCCTCATAATACATTGGTGAAACATGCAGAAATTTAAAAAAAAATCTATGAACACAAAAGGGACCTTATACATAACAATTTATCAACTACACTAGTTATACACAGAAATAAATTCAACAACGATTCTGATCTAAAAAAAAATGCCACACTCATCAAAAGAGAAAGTAATTTACTTAGAAGGAAAATTCTTGAGATTGTCACTATGGAATCTTATCAAAATAAAAATTTACGCCCTGGTTTTTCCCCCGATTTCACTTTTCCAAGCCAACATGCTCGACCAAAAATATGTTGAAAAAAAAACAAAAAAACAAAAAACAAAACAAAACAAAACAACAAAAAAGAAAAAGGTTAAATTACCTCATGTTTTTTTGAAAATATACAGCTTACACAGATCCATCTCATACCATAACAATCTAATAGTAATTTAAACAATACGCATTTAAAAAAAAATCTTGAATATTACTCGCTTACTTTTTGCCAGACTTTGAATTATGGCACTTTGTGTCCTCCATATGTTCTGAATGACCTTTCAACCAACCGATGAGCATTCATAAACGTTCTCAAATTTAGAAGTCCTGATACATCCGACCCGATTGGCTTTGTGGTTTGCACATCTAATTTCATGGCTGATGTTCAACTCCATGAGCGCGACTCACAACGCCTTCTTGGTCTCGCGTTCTCCACTGACCTGAGTGCAACAGCTATATTGCATCATTTGCTGCATCTACTGCAAGGAAAGTTGGTTCTCTGTGTCGCGCCAGAAGGTTTTCCTCGTCTGATTCTGTCGTTCACATCTACAAATCTACCATTCGTCCATGCATGGAATACTGTTGCCATATATGGTCTGGCGCTGTTCATCTCAAGGTTCTCGACAAAATCTAAAGACGGAAATGCAATGTGATCGGTCCTGACTTGAAGTCTCGACCTCAGTCACTTTCTCATCGCTGTAATGTGGCTTCCCTCTGTCTTTTCTATAAATATTTTCCCGGCATCTGCTCTGACGAGATATTTTCACTGGTGCCTTTATTGTATGTATTTAAGCGTGCTACTAGGTTGGCATCTCGGTCCCACCCTTTTTCTGTCAAAACTGTTGTGGACCCAGAATAGGTCCGAAAGAAAACTCGAACTCAGCAATTTAGTGAAAAGATATTATTAAACAAAAGAACGAATACAAAAGTGTTGTACGTCCGACTGACGGCAAAGTACAGTAGTCAATTCGTCAACTGTAGACAGCTCGATATTTACTGTCCCCCCGACGAGGGAAAAATGTGGCACAAGGCCGAGTTTTACGTGGGTATCCGAGCCCGTAGGCTCGGCCAAAAAATGCCCGTAGAAACTGTAAAAACAGAATCGGGTTGGTGAACCTCCCCGAACGCGACTCTGCCCTTCGGCGGAGCCTCGTCCGGGTTCCTCTCTGCTCAGAGGCAGAGAGTTCGACCGACTTGCTGGAACAAGTCGCAGCAAGGCTGTCAACTGTAGACAGCTCTCCTGAGAGGGATAATCTCCCCGTATATATATAGAAATAAGACAAGTCCATTTAATCCATAAAGGTAGGTCCCATAACAAAAACAATTAAATATAGCCTCCTCTTTTACTCCAACAGGTTCATCTCTCGCACTTCCCGACAGTGGAACTCCCTTCCACTTACTTGCTTCCCTGATAACTATAATCTTCAAAAATTTAAATGTAATGTCAATCGGCATTCTCTGTTGCTTTGATCCCCGTTCTTCTTTTTATCCTCCTCCGTTCTTCTTTTAATCCTTTCTACAAACCCCACCCCATACACAGTCTTTTCCCTTAATTTCACTCTCTGTAGCCCCTTACGTACTAGTGGCACTCCCGCCTCGCTTGGGGTGAATTGCTTTAAATAAATAAATAGCGTTTCTTAAGATTTGTTTCGTTTCGTTCTCACTTGTTCTCTCACACATTCTCTCCTGCAAAGCCACAGACATGAACAATGGTTAAGTGCAATGATTTTTGAACTTCGAAACTTTTGTCGAAGATAACGTTTTCATCATTTTAAACCATTGGCGGTTTTCACTAAGGAAGATCAAACATGCAAATATCTTTTGCTTTAAAAACAGGAAATGTTCATGATAGTTTTTTTTTCTCTGGAAAAGAAATAAAAAAATCTATTCATTTTTGTTTTAGGTATTTTCAAGTGAATAAATTAGAAAGTAACCATGCTGTCATCTGTGTTAATATTAAACTAAGATCTCTATTTTTAACTACTAGAATTTTTTTGAAACACGCTGACGAGTTTTAAAATCCCCACAGTATTTACTATTGTTTAAGTTATCGCTAACATTTTTTATCGAGATTTACAAACTCTACGTTTTGCAAGTAATCGATGATATTTGAATAAGCTGATTTGTTTGGAAAAATACTTTGACAAAAAACCTACTTAGCGGTTTAATAATTTCTTTAATAAAGTTTAATTTTATAGGACTTCATGGTAAACAATATTTTTAAAGAAAATCTCTTTTTTTTCCTTTTTAACAGCGAAGAATAATTCTTAGGATTTCTTACTCTTGAGTATGCAGCATACAACTGGACATAAGTAAAAATTTCTTTCTGGAGACAAATTTCAATTTTTTGAAATATTTGGCATTGAGATTTGTTCATAGTTCTCACAAATGCAGGGTAAACTGAAAACTGGATTTTTTTTATTTTTATAAAAACTTATAGAAAAATAAATAGAAAAAAAGAAAAGAAAACAATATTGCATTTTTATTAAATAAGTATTTGTTATTTTCATCATTAAATTGTTTTTAAACTAGTTGGGGTATTTTGTATCTTAAGTATTAAAACTTTTAACTTTCCACCAAAATTAATGAAAATTGATTCTACTAAGCAATGCACCCTAGTAAAACCAACTGTAATTTGTACCCCGCTCTTTGCATTACTCGACAAAATTTGGCATCGACCGGTCAATGTATGTCTATTTTAGAGGGTGTGAGGGCGGACGAAAGAATGTAAGATAGGATATTTTATATATAGATAGAAAAATCTTTTCTACCGAGAAAAAACACTTTTCTAAGACAGATAATTAGGTGTGGTTCCAGCTTTGACCCTCTTCTCTAGTAAAAATGGCAGAGGCAGCTTCGACTAAAAATTACCTTGACTCTTTTTTTAGGAGTGGGGCCCACGTTATGATGAACGATATCTAATGTGACCCACGAGTTGAAAAAGTCTTGTCCATGCCTGCTTTAGACGTTCTTTTCACTGGATGCCCATATTTGAGTAGACGCACCGTTTATTTATTAAACATTAGATTTATCTATTTTCATCTAACGGCTTGAATATTCGAGAAATCTTATTAAAGAATAATATCCGCTCCCCGACAGAATATTACAGTAGTCCCGGTAGTCTATGGCATCTGGGTTAACATTACATCGCCAGATACTTCAACATTACATATTAACTTCCCCTATTTACATTTACTATTAAAGTATTATTCAAAGTAACGGTAGTCCCGGTAGTCTATGGCATCTGAGTAAACATTAGCCTACCAAATACGTGAACTTTGCATACAAACCTCCCCTATTTATATTTAATATTCCAGTATTATGGAATGAGGCTAGCTACAAGTCCTGGTAGTCTATGGCATCTGGGTAAACATTAGCCTCCCAGACACCTCTAATTTGCATATAAACCTCCCTTATTTCCATTTAACATCTCGGTATTATGGAGTAAGGCTAGGTAAAAGTCCTGGTGGTCTATGGGATCTGGGTAAACATTAGCCTACCAGACACCTCAACTTTCCATATAATCCTCCCCTATTTACATTTAATATTCCAGTATTATGGAGTGAGGCTAGGTACAAGTAGTGGTAGTCTATGGCATCTGGGTAAACATTAGCCTACCAGACGCCTCTACTTTGCATATAAACCTCCCCTATTTACATTTAATATTTCAGTATTATAGAGTGAGGCTAGGTAAAAGTCCTGGTAATCTATGGCATCTGGGTAAACATTAGCCTACCAAACTCCTCATCTTTGCCTGTAAAATTCGTGATATATTTTTAGTGGCTTTATCTTCGGAGAAAAGTGAAATTATTTGCTATTACTATTTTCTCTCGCCATGTTTGCTGATACATTTTGAAGTCCCTACATGAATTCGACACCCCAAAAGACAGTTCATGTATCAGTTCAATTTCCGAAATAGTCCACCTTCATATTTGCTCAAATAACGTCGACATTCCTTAAACAATTAATTGGATTAGGTGGGTGGCCAATTTGACTTCATGGAATTGATCGTTGTCATTTGAAATTCTGAACAAACTTTTGCAGGAAGAGGATAGCAACGAAATACAGAAACACCAACGCCCTCGTTAAACAAACAAAATTTGTAGACGCTCAAAGGTTATGGAATTTTCTAAATGCTTTCCCCGAAAACACAGATCCAGTAACCAAGTCGTCAGATCATCATCTTTTTGAACGTAGGTCAAGTCTTCTTTTAGTGTGTAGGGATCATATCTCTCCATCACTTCCTGTTTTTTTTGAAAGGACAAACGTTACTTAGAGTAACAAACTCTAAGTAACGTTTGTCCTTTCAAAATCTCTGTGTGTCCTTCACCCAATCATCTGTTTCCCACGGTTTCTCGCTTCTTAGTATATTTCTGTGAGTGTTAATTTCGCCAGGCTTTCTTTCCTCATTATGCGTCTAGAAATTTTAGCAGCCCTTTTCTGATTTTTGGCATTAGATTCTTTGTAGTTCATATTCTTAAAATTTAAGAATGGATATCGGAAAATGAAAAGAGCCGAGTTTGAATTCCTAGTCGGTCATGAATCGAAAGAGATGAGCAACCAAGTGAGTATCACGTATGAATCTTAACTGATTGAATTTTCATTAGCATTTTGGGAGGCATGGTAGAGTAATGGATAGCGGTTCGGATTGAGGAATCGGAGAGCCGACTTCGAATTCCAGTCGAGATAATTACAATCACTTACGTGCTAATACACTTGAACTTGAAATGAATCAATCTCTTCTCACCCCAGCTATGGGTAAAATAGTAAGACAGACTGGATCCTATAACCTTAGGTGGCAACCGGTCTAGGAAAACAAATTCAAAACTGTGTGCAGCCAAAGGAAAGGGTCGTTCACATTGACTCAATATTCCCGACTGTGATTGAACAAGAATTAAGAAGATAACGATTGACATTGTATTTAAATATTTGAAAATCAAACTTGACTGGGAAGCAAGAGGCCGGAAGAGAGTTCCACAAGCGAGAAGTGCGATAGAAGAAACTGTTAGCATAGAACTTACGGTTACATTTAACCATTTCAACTATAAAATGTTGAGACATTGACACCAATCTAGTACTTTCATGATCTCTTTTCTAGAATTTTCTTGCAACAATATAACTTTCATGATCTCTTTTCTAGAATTTTCTTGCAACAATATAACTTTCATGATCTTTCTAGAATTTTCTTGCAACAATATAACTTTCATGATCTTTCTAGAATTTTCTTGCAACAATATAAATTTCATGATCTCTTTTCTAGAATTTTCTTGCAACAATGTAAATTTCATGATCACTTTTCTAGAATTTTCTTGCAACAATATAACTTTCATGATCTCTTTCTATAATTTTCTTGCAACGATATAACTTACATGATCTCTTTTCCAGAATTTTCTTGCAACAATATAACTTTCATGATCTCTTTTCTAGAATTTTCTTGCAACAATATAAATTTCATGATCTCTTTTCTAGAATTTTCTTGCAACAATATAACTTTCATGATCTTTCTAGAATTTTCTTGCAACAATATAAATTTCATGATCTCTTTTCTAGAATTTTCTTGCAACAATGTAAATTTCATGATCACTTTTCTAGAATTTTTTTGCAACAATATAACTTTCATGATCTCTTTCTAGAATTTTCTTGCAACGATATAACTTACATGATCTCTTTTCCAGAATTTTCTTGCAACAATATAACTTTCATGATCTCTTTTCTAGAATTTTCTTTAAATTTCTGAAAGAATGTTTGGTATGACGAGTTTCTTCATCTTTATTGTTCTTGGCATATTTTATTCAATCTTTCTATTTAAATCAAAATGAAATGTTGTTCCAATTACATATTGATTCATTCAGACGAATTTTCTCGTCTTTGTGAAGAAAAAATGGGCTTTCTCTAGCCTTGGCATGTCACCAGTCTAAGAGAAAGAAAATTGTGAATTCCAAACTGTGCAGAATGCAATGAGTGACCATTACTCTGCCTTTCCCAAGAATCCAAGGCAATTCACAAATAATAAAGAAAAAGGAATCTGTTTGGGAATTAGGATCGCCCACGTCATGAAGGAAAAGCAAAATAAAAAATAAAGATGAAGTTTCATTTCTAGGATTAAATTGGCAAATATTAAAAGCAAACAATTCTACCAAATTGGTTTTACAGATTCTTTCAAATATAAAATTTCTCAGCTGGACCAGAAGTTCCTTTAGTTTTATCCCTCCACGGGAGATAGCTTGAAAGTCCGCATAACTAGTATTTAATACAGTAATGTTAGTACGTAGACCTGATGAAACACATACTATGTAACCAATGAAAGAATCATGGAGTTTATAATGACTCTGTGATCCCGTCTGAATGTTACCTTTTTTCCCCTCCAGCTATGGGTAAATAGTAAAACAGGCTGGGTTCTATAGCCTTTGGTGGCAACCGGTCTAGAAGGAAAATCTGAGTTCAAAACTGTATGTAGCCCTGGGTAATCACATATTATGCAGCCAAAGGAAAGGATTGTTCGCGTTGACTCAATAATCCCAACTGTGATTGAACAAGAATTAAGAAGACAGAAGATAACGATTGACATTGCATTGAATTTTTTTGAAGATCAAAATTGACTGGGAAGGAAAAGAAGCCGGAAGAGAGTTCCACAAGCGAGAAGTGCGATAGAAGAAACTCTTAGCATAGAACTTACGGTTTACATGTAGCTGTAAAATAATGAAACCTTGCTACCAATCTGAGCTTAAATTCGCTCCACAGAGGAAAGTTCATCAGAACAATTACCATGATGATTTTTATAGAAAAGTCACAGGAAAGCTATATTACGATCGTGGGAAATTGACTGAAGCCGAGATGTCAGGTCATGACCAAAAACATTGCATAACTCTAAATTCAAAACTGTATGTAGCCCTTGCGAAGCACATACTATGCAGCCAAAGGAAAGGATCGCTCGCAATGATCCCGACTACGGTCGACTCCTTTTAATTCGCAGCATCCATATCTTTTCAAGCCTGTTCTGCATCTCTGAGGACATTATACACCATTCGCTGACGTGGCATTCGTTGACATAGCCTTTACTCATTTTTTCTATGTTTTTAACGATATTTTTGTATATATATATATATATATATACAGGGTGTTCCAAAATGTTTGACCCCATTTCGTAGGCCAATAATTTTGACAAATTTCGTTGGAATGACCTCAAATTTTCAAAGCTTGCGTAGAAACGTTTCAAGTTTTTGTGTGTAACGTTTGGCATTTCTATCTTTTCAGGTTAGAAATGCCGTTCACTTCAAAAGAAAAGGCATTTTGCGTGTTAGAGTATGCTCGGACTCAGTCACCGAAGACAGTGCAGCGTGCCTTCTTCACAAATTTTGCAAAGAAGGCACCAACTACAAAACAAATTAGGACTTGGCACCAAAAATGTTAAGAAAAGGGCTGCTTATGCATACCTAAACCGCCAGGACGGCCATCAACATCAGCAGAGACAGTGGAGCAGGTTCGTGAAGCCTTCCTGCGTAGTCCTCGGAAGAGGGTTAGAAGAGCAAGTGTGGAAACGCACATTCCACAAACAACAGTTTGGCGGATTCTGAGGAAACGATTGCGATTTAAACCTTACAAGCTGCAGCTCGTTCAGGCCTTGAGGGAAGGTGATAAGCGAAAACGTAAAGAATTTTGTGTTGAAATGCTAGATAAACTCGAAGAAGACGATTTCGATGATCGGCTAGTTTTTAGTGATGAAGCCACGTTTCACACGAGTGGCAAAGTTAATAAACATAATGTTCGACGTGTGCAGAGTCACAGGCGGCGCTCATATTGAACATTTATGAAAATCTGTCATAGAACCAACAAATATTTGCACTTTCCTTTGTAAATTTAACCAATAAAACTTATGACCTTCAACATAAAATGTATTTAGTTTCATTAAGATCCATCAAGTAGTTTCCGAGATATGGGCATTTAGAATGGGGTCAACCATTTTGGAACACCCTATATATATATATATATATATATATATATATATATATATATATATATATATATATATATATATATGGAGATGACCGAGGAAAGGACAAAACGGAACAATGTTCAAGAAGGCAGTTTCTAATGGACGAGAAGAGAAGGACCCTAATGATTTGGTCATATGTCGTTGTGACAATTCTAGGACGAGCCACTGTCATTATACCAAGAAATTATTAGGTATCCTCGTAACAAAGGATACAAAAAATGTGACACCGAAAATCGAACGCACATTGGCGTAGCAAAAGATGCCTTCCAAAAGCTAAGCAAAGTATTGTTGCAATAAAATGTTTCACACATCCTTAGATGAACAGACGGATTTCTTTTCCTTTTAAGTCAATTTAATGACCAGCGTTTCTCAGGAGTCCTGTCCCCAACCAAACTTTAACATAAAATTAGTGTTTTTAGATAGCCGTAAATGTAGGGTCCTTTGAAAAACCTAAAACCTGTCTGGGTAGTCCAACTTTTCGGTTGGTGGAACATGAGTGGAAGGAAAGGAGAGGTGGGCCACTCAGACGGTATCCATATAATGATCCGGACAGTGAGTAAAGGGCAGTCATTGAAACGGCCAGTAGTGTGAGAAACGACCAGGCAGTGGGTGTGTAGGGGTCTTTTTTCCGTGGCCGGAAGTTGATGATAACTCAGATAGAAAAAGGGAAGCAAGTAATCGGAAGGAAGTTTCACAAGTAGGAAGAGCGAGAAAAGATACTGTTGGAGTAGAAATGGTGGTTGTATTTAGCTATTTCAACAGTAAAAGGGTGGGACCTAGATGCCAAACTAGTAGCACTCTTAAATTTATGAGAGGAAAAAGATCATTCAATCCTTCAGTAACGGTAGCAACATTCAAACTCTGGCTTCGTTCTTCAAAGTCCATTCAAGATCCATCAAGAGAACGGTGAATAAGTTTAAAAAAGAGGCAACAGTAGAGAAGAAAATTGGATCAGGAGGTCTCAAAAGGAAGAGGGGGGGGTCATCATTTCAACTTAGAGATAAATACTTTCTTATTGTTCAAAGTAGAGTCCTGTAGTGTCATTAAAACCACGGAAAATTCCAGTAAGATACCTTTAATCATTTCTAAGATACAACGGCTCAAAGCTTAATCTCACAATTGGACAATTTTGCTGTTACACCCGGTATATATATATCTGAATACTACGAATATGTGGTGCAGTTCAATTTATGTTTAACATTCTATTTTTTTTTATACATACAAGTATTTAAGTAAATGCTCTGTTTATAATAAACAGTATTAAATAACATTTACCGGCCTGAATGTCCGAGAAATTTTCATAGAAAATATTCGTCCTCCGACAGGATTCGAACCTGTATCCTATATGGAACCGTCATATAGCCTGACGTGCTTTTAACCGATTCAGCTACTGAGGATCGTTCGGTTGGCAAGGTCGAATTTACTGCTTATAAACTTCAATCTTCCATGAATCTCTCACGTACATTCATAACTGCTCATGGCGTATCAAATGTAAACAAATGACGTCACACATTATGAAATGGACAAAGTCCGACAATTATTTAAAGACATTTTTATATTTAACATTCTTTTTATAGATACAAGTATTTAAGCAAATGTTCTGTTTATAATATATATATATATATGTTATGCACATATATTGTGCACCAGAAATCTTCCTCAGTGCTGTCTATTCTCGGGTCATAGACATCAGACATCTCTCTCACGGGACTAACTGAGAGCAATCATTTCTCGACTAACATTCTGGGACCCACACACATTATATATATATACATATATATATATCTATATATATATATATATTTATATATATATATATATATATATATATATATATATATATATATATATATATGAGCAGATAGAAATCATAGTGATTACGTGTTAACGAGTAGGTTGTTTTTTACGGAATTAAAGAGTGGCCACACAGACAATATCTAACCTTAAACGTATTTATAAAAGATCATTATGATTATTTGAGAATGGCCTATCGTTCCTGTATGCTCATATCCAGACATTGTGGCGCCGTACGGACGTTCCAACCAAACATTTCGTCAACTGATCTGTGTGGATCTTTAAATCACAACCTGTTCATAGATGTAAGGAACGGGGTGGAGGCGACGAACAACCCAGGGGGATAAGGTTACAAATTGTTTTACCGGAATTTTAATGATTGAAAATTTTTGTTGTACTTTAAACTTTCAACTTGTTAACAATTCACGGGATAGAAAGAATTTGGACCTTGTTTAATCGGTGTCAAATCTGCTCGGTACGGGGAAGTAATAAAAGAATGCTCAATATTTTGGTCTTACAAATATATATATATATATATATACATACATATATATATATATATATATATATATATATATATATATATATATATATGTGTGTGTAAAAGACAATAAGAAAACTGTAATAGTAACTGTCTTTTACACTTATAAATACTGTCTTTTTCTAAAGGTTAACTCCTAGAAATTTTTCATATATATATATATACTAGCAGCATGGCCCGGCGTTGCCCGTGCTTGATTCAAAAATCGTACGACTCATACAGCAATCGCTATCACTTGACTTTAAATATTTTTGCCCTTCCTTGCCTTTAAAGGAGTACCCTTTGCCGTGCTGATGTTGCTACATGCCTTACTTCTTGCCTATCTCACACTGCGAATTTTTTCTAAGCTCTATACTAAACATTAAATCTGTTACGAAAAAAGAATTAAACAAAATGAACACAAAACGATCAGCTTTAAAAAAAAGGACTCGTAACTGGAAAAACTGAATGAAAAAAGAATGTTAACAACAAATACTTTTCACACCCAACCCAGTTCTGCGGAATCAGAATCAACGTTGAGTTTAAGCAAGCGAATGAGCCAATTGGAGTAAAGTGCCATGCAGATTAAAATTTTTCCTACTTGTGACGAATGCAGCTATCGATTTTTTTTTGCATGCTAGCATGCTAGTTAACATTCGTGTCAGTCAGCCGTTGGCTCTCACGCTGGCCAATAGAATCTTCCTGCCTATTCGTGGCAGCCAGCTATAGGCTCTCAAACTGGCCAGTAGAAAATGGCCGCAAACTACATGAAAACTACCGTAGAGGCATGAAAAAAATCGGTTATTTCCACTATCGATGGGAGTTGGGAAATGTATCTAACAGTTTCAACGGTGTAGGGGTGGGAACGGGATGCCAGCCTCGTAGGACGTTTAAATTCACGAGGCCTAGGGACAAGCGAAAGCAGCTCCTCGGAGCAATTACCGTGAAAGTACTTGTAAAAAAGGCAGAGAGAGGCAACATCGCGTCTGTGAGAGAGCGACTGCAGACGAGATGACAGATCAGGGCCAATCACATTGCATATCCGTCTTTGGATCTTATCAAGAACCCTGAGGCAAACAGCAGGGGCTCCAGACCATATATGGCAGCAATACTTCATGCAAGGGCGAATGGTCGATTTATAGACTTGGAGGATCGATTCCGGGGAGAAAAATTTCCTGACTCAGCACAGGGAACCAACTTTCCTTGCGGTGGATGATGCAACTGACTCGATGTATTTGTTCCATCTCAGATCAGCGGACAGCGTGAAACCGAGCAGCCGCAGAGAGGAGCTCTCGAGAAGTTGGTCTTCAGACATTCTAATGGGATGCAGGGATGGATCCTTGTGGTGGTTAATAGAGAGCAGTTTTGTTTTAGAGGCGTTAAAGTTAACCATCCATTTCTCGCCCCAGTTCACAACCGATTGGAGGTCCTTTTCAATTTGAGCTGCCAGGTTAACTTTGTCAGCATCACTAGATTTGTGTTTGAGGCAGGAGTAAATTGTGGTGTCGTCAGCGTAGATGCCGACTTGGGAGTCTATGGCGTCAGGAAGGTCGTTTATAAATATGAGGAACAGAGTAGGGCCTAGGATGGGGCCTTGAGGAACACCTGCGTTAGTGGGATAGGAGCTGGAGATGAATCCACTGAGAACGACCTTCAATTCCCGGTTTGACAGGATTGATTGTATTAGGTCAAACAATCGACCTGTGATACCATAACCCTGGAGCTTGCGAAGAAGGCCGGCATGCCAAACTCTATCAAATGCTTTGGAGATGTCAAGGGCCACGGCACGAGCTTCACCGTTATTATGGATAGCTTGGTAGACAAATTAGTGATGGCCATAAGCACATCGGCAGTAGATCGGGCAAAGCGGAAACCATACTGCTTGTCTGAGAGCAGATCATGGGATATCAGATGATTAATCACTTCGGTGTTGATAATGGCCTCGAAGACTTTGCCGAAGAGGGGTAGGAGACTGATAGGACGGTAATTAGAAGGGTCGGAGGAGTCACCAGAGTTCTTAAAGACAGGAACAATGGTTGAGGACTTCCAGCAGTCAGGAAAACAGGACTCCTTGAGGCAGCGGTTGTATAATTTAGAGAGGGCAGGCGCCAGTTCAGGTGCGCATTTCTTCAGGACAATGGCTGGTATCCCGTCACCACCAGTAGCCTTGTGGTGATCTAAGTTAGAGATAATGCCCAATACCGACGACGGGGTTATGTGCAATCCGTCCAAGAGGGCCTCAGTTCTGGGAGGGAAATCGGGCAAGGTTACCCCGGAAGAGTCTAGCGTAGAATTGGAAGAAAACTTCCGAGCAAAGCATTTGGCCTTGTCGGCAGAGGTGGTCAAGACCTCAAACTGATTGAACAGGGGAGGAATGAAGGGTTTGTTATTGTTCAGAACGCTCTTGCAGAGGCGCCAATAATCTTTGGAGCCAAATTTGCGGGATGCAATATGTTCCTTCATCCGAGCAGCAAATAGTGACTTGACATCGTCGAGGATACGCTTACACTCGCTACGGGCAGTGGTAAATAGACGTCTATTGGAGTCGGACATATCATTACGAAAACGGTCCAGTCGAATCCATTACATTCACTTACGTGCTAATACTCTTGTCAATGGCTATTGGGGTAAATAGCAGGACAGACTGGGTTCTATAGCATTTGATGGCAACGTGGTCTAGGAGAAGGACAACTCTGAATTCAAAACCTGTGGAGGGTCGTTTGGGGACCTTGTGGCACTTAGTGCACCAGGTCTCTGTATTTTGGCCCTTCAAAAAGTGTGGATGGTCCTGCACGAAACCTTCACCACTATAATCAAATCTCATGTGCTGTTGTCGGGCTGTCGGTTTCCTAG
>OZ038518.1:16452284-16454784 GCA_964036315.1 Acanthosepion esculentum
TTTATGTATACATACATATATATATATATATATACATATATATATATATATATATATATATACATATATATATATATATACATATATATATATATATATATACATATATATATATATATATACATATATATATATATATATACATATATATATATATATATACATATATATATATATATACATACATATATATATATATATACATACATATATATATATATATATATATATATACATAAATATATATATATGTATACATACATATATATATATGTATACATACATATATATATATATGCAAGTTTCATTAAAAACGACAGTCAAGGTACTACGATTGAGCTTTTTATTTATTTTTTCTTGTGTTCGAACAAGAGCTTTCTTTGCTGGACAAAGGGTGTGTAAGAACTGTCCAAATGTTTTATTTTTCCGAGCGCTTTCGGCTATACCTTTAGCCATTATCAAGGATGATTTGATTTTTCAGCTTAATTGAGTGTGTGCATTATGTATATGTCTTAGTGTGTAGTAGTGGTGTTTTAATTACCAAATATGGTTAGAACGTTGTGGCTTTGTTCGTACACATTAAGTTGTGGCTTTTTTCTACATGTGTATATATATATATATATTTATTACAACGAGAGAATTGAAAAGCAAATTAATGTCGACATACTTGTTATCTACTCATTTGCATAATACGAACGTTTTCTTTCATTAAATTCTCACGCTTTCCTTGCCGTGTAACCCCCAGGGGTAAGGTCTCTACCCCAATCAGTTTGCGAAGCTTCCACTCTCCTTATACTTTGTAGGGGCCCAGTCTCGTGAGGTCACTCTTCTCATGTGTCACTGAACTCATAGATTAATTTCTTTCTAGAACGTTGTCACGTGATAGACAACCCTTGTTCTCTCCTCCTCCTCTCTCTCTCTTTCTTTCCCGATAAATTTATGAGCTTTTTCAGATAACCTATATTTTCTGCCTTGCTGCGGGGACTTAATATTAAGAGGAATAAGAAGAGGAATAAGAATAAGGAAAAATAAGAATGAGAAAAAGAATGAGAATAAGATTGAGAAGAATGAGGATAAGAAGAAGAAGAAGAAGAAGAATGAGAATAAGAATAAGGAATGAGAATGAGAATAAGAATGAGAAGAATGATATGAAGAATAAAAAGAAAAATAAGAATAAGATTGAGAAGAGAAATAAGAATGAGAATAAGAATAAGAATAAGAATAAGAATGAGAAGAAGGATAAGAAGAAAAATAGAATGAGAACAAGAATAAGAATAAGATGAAGCATATGAAGAATAAGAAGAAAAATAAGAATAAGAAGAATGAGAAGAAGAAAAAGAAAATAGAATGACAACGAGAATAAGAATGAGAAAAGGATATGAAGAATAAGAAGAAATATAAGAATGAAAATAAATATAAGAATGAAAAGAATAAGAAGAAAAATAGAATGAGAATAAGAATAAGAATGAGAAGAAGGATATGAAGAATAAGAAAAATAAGAATAAGAATAAGAATGAGAAGAGAAATAAGAATAAGAAGAAGGATAAGAAGTATAAGAGGAAAAATAAGAATGAGAAGAAGAATAAGAAGAAAAGTAGAATGAGAACAAGAATAAGAATGAGAATAAGAATGAGATGAAGGATATGAAGAATAAGAAGAAAAATAAGAATGAGAAGAAAAATAAGAATAAGAATATGAATGAGGAGAAGGATAAGAAGAAAAATAGAATGAGAATAAGAATAAGAATGAGAGCAATATTCACATGTTTTTGATGTAATATCCTGAAATTAACTATATATATATATATATATATATATATATATATATATATATATATATATATATATATATATATAAACGAATGGGTAAATATATGTAGGTATACGGGCGAGTGATCGTATACAAATACTCTATAGTGGAAGAAAAAATAGTGCTCAGTGTTAAGTAACAGAGCTATTTAATATAAGAAATAATATCTTACATTAATTGCTCAAATCTGAGTTTCCTGCCTAAGCAATGGCTACTCTAAATATTATCTATAAAATAAAATAATAACAATCTACTTCAAACCAAAAAACATACAGCCATATGATGATGGTTGATGACAATGGAAAGCGTTCGACAAAACACCAAGCACTGGGGGCTTTTTTTAAAAAATTAAACCCAAATATAAAAAAAGAACTTACGAGAACACAAGAAAAAACAGAAAAAAAAGATTATTAAACGGAAAAGTTTCGTAGTCTTTAAGAACAAATGCCCCCCAAAACACAAATGAGAACTAAAAACGAAAGAGAAAACAACAGTAGTAGAAAAGGGTATAAAAAAAGGTGAGAAGAAAAAAAGGAAAAAAATTACCAAATGTGGAACGAGAAGCTGAAAATCATAGAATACAAGAATGTTGACAGATTGATAAAAAAAACGGAATGGAATTATTTCCAACTGTTGGCGCACTGACGTATTCATTAAAAAAAATACAAACGTGAAAAAAAAAAAACTATGG
>OZ038518.1:16459784-16467284 GCA_964036315.1 Acanthosepion esculentum
CATTTAACAGTTTCGACAATGAAAAGGGGTGAGCGAGATGACAGACTAGTAGAACGCTTAAATTGGGAACCAGCGAAAGCAGCTCATCGGAGCAGTTACCATGAAAGTATTTGTAAAAAAGACAGAGGGAGGCGACGGCACGTCTATGATAGAGCAACTGCAGACGAGATTATTCATGGAGGGCACCGTAGTTTTTTTCTACCCAAGTACTTTCGATCTCCTCTGAGATCATTCTCCGGAGTAAATAAAAAAGACAAACATTGTAACTCTGATAAAATCGGCATTCCGTTGTGATGGTGATTTTTTTAAAAATACGCATGAACGCGCTCTGTTATAATTATTTTCAAATTTAAAATTTATCCGTTGTAGCTATGGAATTTTTCGCAAAAGGAGCGTTCCAATGTAAGTGAGGTTATATATGATATAAATTGGTAGAAATGCAAAATGGCTTTAAATGCTGGTCAAACGCCCTTTAAAACGTTGCTGCTAAGTTCGTAATAAATTTTGTTCGGTGTTGGTTACTTGCTTTTGATATAGAGAGCTTCGAGAATTTTAGGTTTTTCTTTATTATTATCAGGGTGCAGTATATTGGTATTGTCGGCAAGTATTTTCCTGTATTGTGAAGATGGACCGGAATGTCTTTAAATGTTTTGCAGAAGAATTTTTATCCGACATTTAAAGTCTAAGAGAACTTGATAATGTTTCAGTTAGGGGTATTATGAAAATAAATAGATATAATATGTCTATATTATTCAAGAGTAATGGATAACGGCTCGGATTGAAGAATTGGATCCATTACATTTACTTACGTGCTAATACCATTGAGGAAGGTATTAATCATATTTTTCTCCCTCCAGCTATGGGTAAAAAGCAGTACAGACTGGGTTCTACAGCCTTGGATGGCAACTGGTCTAGGAGGACAACTCTGAATTCAAAACCTGCGGAGGATCGTTTGGGGACCTTTTGGCACGTAGTGCACCAGGTCTCTGTATTCGGCCCTTCAAAAAGTGTGTTTGTTTCTGCACAAAACCTTCACAACTACAATTATATATCATATGTGCTGGTGTCTGGGCTGCCAGTTCCTAGGAACTGATCTGCTTGACCCTCATACGACGGGAGAGCCCACCATATATATATATATATATATATATATATATATATATATATATATATATATATAGTTAGTTAGTTTACGAAAAACTAGGTAATCCGTATGGGTAAACCCAATGAGGCTAAAATCCAGAGAGCTCAATCTAAATCAGAGCTAATAATTTAAATAAAAACAGATTAAATTTTTGGAAATAAATCTAATGATCCACTGTCCTTTGAAAGGGCTGTGGTGAAATAATTTATTATATGGAACCTTAAAGTAATCTGTTTTTATTTAAAATATATATATATATATATATATATATATATATATATATATATATATATATATATATATATATATATATATATATATGAAAGTTATAAATAGAAATAGTTATAACTGTTATATAACGGAAAAAAAGAATAAAAAATAATATACTGCGTTACTTAAAAATCGAAAACCAAAAAGAGAAAATATACAGTGTAAACAGTAAATAACAACAAGTATAATAAATTGATCTAAATACATCCAAATATATAAATAAACCAATAACCGATACCGATAAACTAGCCGTTTAGAAAAAACAAATAAAGATAATCAATCCAAATAAATAAATTAAAAACTGTTCGCACCAAAATAATCGTCAGAACAAAGCACAATATTCAACCCCAAAATTCAACAAATAGCTTTAATCAATAATGAATAAACAAATATATAAGATAAAAAATAAAAATGAAAATAAATAAAAACAAGCAAAAAAATTTGACATAAATAAACAAATAAACGACTTCCGGAAAAAGTAATCGCCAAAATAGACTACCCACAATGCACCACTGACCATTATAAATAAATAGCCGAGAAAAATAACAGCACTAGCTGTCTGAAGATTGCATCTAGCATGAAACAGATTGTCGCCTCTAAGTGTTGACTTCTATGTTCACTTTTATATTTACACACGCTCTATCTCTGATATTGAGCACTTTATCCCATAAATATAGCCCACTTTAAGACTACATATATATATATATATATATATATATATATATATATATATATATATATATATATATATATATACATATATATATACATATATATGAGGCCAAGGTTATCGCTTAAAGATCTGATGGGGTTGCATATGTCTTTTACAAAAGTAACAAACGAAACACAGCATCGCCTATAAAATATGAAAGGCACCGATGACATTGGGAAAGTGTCGTCATGGGAACGAAAACATGAAATTCATCTCACGCAAAAGCCTGTTCATTTTCCAGAATATGTTTGCAAAAATAAACGACATATTTTGTTGACAGGGCAATGATTGAAGCTCAGCTGATGACAAGAGTTGAACAGACAGTCACCATTTGCATTGTTCTTTTCAACATTTCTTTACCCTAATTATCTCAAAATTAATATGTCTGTTAGGCAGGAAAGAGAGAGGGACATAGAAGCTGAAATAGAAACACGGAAAGAGGGTGGGACATGGAAGGGGAAATAGAAATATGAGAGGGACATAGTAGATGACATAGAAAGATTGAATGAGACAGAGAGAGGGACATAGTACATGAAATAGAAAGATGGAAAGAGAGACAGACATAGAAGATGAAATAGAAAGAGAAAAAGAGAGACAGAAATAGAAAGACGGAAAGAGAGAGAGACATAGAAGATGAAATAGAAAGACGGAAAGAAAGAGAGACATAGAAGAGGAAATAGAAAGACGGAAAAGAGAGAGAGACATAGAAGATGAAATAGAAAGACGGAAAGAGAGAGAGAGACATAGAAGATAAATAGAGAGAGGAAAACTGCGAGAGATATAGAAGATGAAATAGAAAGACGGAAAGAGAGAGAGACATAGAAGATGAAATAAAAAGACGGAAAGAGAGAGAGAGACATAGAAGATGAAATAGAAAGACGGAAAAGAGAGAGAGGGACATAGAAGATGAAATAGAAAGACGGAAAAGAGAGAGAGGGACATAGAAGATGAAATAGAAAGACGGAAAGAGAGAGAGGGACATAGCAGATGAAATAGAAAGACGGAAAGAGAGAGGGACATAGAAGATGAAATAGAAAGACGGAAAGAGAGAGAGAGACATAGAAGATGAAATAGAAAGACGGAAAAGAGAGAGAGGGACATAGAAGATGAAATAGAAAGACGGAAAGAGAGAGAGGGACATAGAAGATGAAATAGAAAGACGGAAAGAGAGAGAGGGACATAGAAGATGAAATAGAAAGACGGAAAGAGAGAGGGACATAGAAGATGAAATAGAAAGACGGAAAAGAGAGAGAGGGACATAGAAGATGAAATAGAAAGACGGAAAGAGAGAGAGACATAGAAGATGAAATAGAAAGACGGAAAGAAAGAGAGACATAGAAGAGGAAATAGAGAGTAAAAGAGAGAGAGACATAGAAGATGAAATAGAAAGACGGAAAGAGAGAGAGACATAGAAGATGAAATAGAAAGACGGAAAAGAGAGAGAGGGACATAGAAGATGAAATAGTAAGACGGAAAGAGAGAGAGACATAGAAGATGAAATAGAAAGACGGAAAGAGAGAGAGACATAGAAGATGAAATAGAAAGACGGAAAGAGAGAGAGAGACATAGAAGATGAAATAGAAAGACGGAAAAGAGAGAGAGGGACATAGAAGATGAAATAGTAAGACGGAAAGAGAGAGGGACATAGAAGATGAAATAGAAAGACGGAAAGAGAGAGAGACATAGAAGATGAAATAGAAAGACGGAAAGAGAGAGAGAGACATAGAAGATGAAATAGAAAGACGGAAAAGAGAGAGAGGGACATAGAAGATGAAATAGTAAGACGGAAAGAGAGAGAGACATAGAAGATGAAATAGAAAGACGGAAAGAGAGAGAGGGACATAGAAGATGAAATAGAAAGACGGAAAAGAGAGAGAGGGACATAGAAGATGAAATAGTAAGACGGAAAGAGAGAGAGACATAGAAGATGAAATAGAAAGACGGAAAGAGAAAGAGACATAGAAGATGAAATAGAAAGACGGAAAAGAGAGAGAGGGACATAGAAGATGAAATAGTAAGACGGAAAGAGAGAGAGACATAGAAGATGAAATAGAAAGACGGAAAGAGAGAGAGACATAGAAGATGAAATAGAAAGACGGAAAGAGAGAGAGGGACATAGAAGATGAAATAGAAAGACGGAAAGAGAGAGAGAGACATAGAAGATGAAATAGAAAGACAGAAAAGAGAGAGAGGGACATAGAAGATGAAATAGAAAGACGGAACAGAGAGAGAGGGACATAGAAGATGAAATAGTAAGACGGAAAGAGAGAGAGGGACATAGAAGATGAAATAGAAAGACGGAAAGAGAGAGAGGGACATAGAAGATGAAATAGAAAGACGGAAAAGAGAGAGAGGGACATAGAAGATGAAATAGTAAGACGGAAAGAGAGAGAGACATAGAAGATGAAATAGAAAGACGGAAAGAGAGAGAGACATAGAAGATGAAATAGAAAGACGGAAAGAGAGAGAGGGACATAGAAGATGAAATAGAAAGACGGAAAGAGAGAGAGAGACATAGAAGATGAAATAGAAAGACGGAAAAGAGAGAGAGGGACATAGAAGATGAAATAGAAAGACGGAACAGAGAGAGAGGGACATAGAAGATGAAATAGTAAGACGGAAAGAGAGAGAGGGACATAGAAGATGAAATAGAAAGACGGAAAGAGAGAGAGGGACATAGAAGATGAAATAGAAAGACGGAAAGAGAGAGGGACATAGAAGATGAAATAGAAAGACGGAAAAGAGAGAGAGGGACATAGAAGATGAAATAGAAAGACGGAAAGAGAGAGAGGGACATAGAAGATGAAATAGCATGACGGAAAGAGAGAGGGACATAGAAGATGAAATAGAAAGACGGAAAAGAGAGAGAGGGACATAGAAGATGAAATAGAAAGACGGAAAGAGAGAGAGACATAGAAGATGAAATAGAAAGACGGAAAGAAAGAGAGACATAGAAGAGGAAATAGAGAGTAAAAGAGAGAGAGACATAGAAGATGAAATAGAAAGACGGAAAGAGAGAGAGACATAGAAGATGAAATAGAAAGACGGAAAAGAGAGAGAGGGACATAGAAGATGAAATAGTAAGGCGGAAAGAGAGAGAGACATAGAAGATGAAATAGAAAGACGGAAAGAGAGAGAGACATAGAAGATGAAATAGAAAGACGGAAAAGAGAGAGAGGGACATAGAAGATGAAATAGTAAGGCGGAAAGAGAGAGAGACATAGAAGATGAAATAGAAAGACGGAAAGAGAGAGAGACATAGAAGATGAAATAGAAAGACGGAAAGAGAGAGAGAGACATAGAAGATGAAATAGAAAGACGGAAAAGAGAGAGAGGGACATAGAAGATGAAATAGTAAGACGGAAAGAGAGAGAGACATAGAAGATGAAATAGAAAGACGGAAAGAGAGAGAGACATAGAAGATGAAATAGAAAGACGGAAAGAGAGAGAGAGACATAGAAGATGAAATAGAAAGACGGAAAAGAGAGAGAGGGACTTAGAAGATGAAATAGTAAGACGGAAAGAGAGAGAGACATAGAAGATGAAATAGAAAGACGGAAAGAGAGAGAGACATAGAAGATGAAATAGAAAGACGGAAAGAGAGAGAGGGACATAGAAGATGAAATAGAAAGACGGAAAAGAGAGAGAGGGACATAGAAGATTAAATAGTAAGACGGAAAGAGAGAGAGACATAGAAGATGAAATAGAAAGACGGAAAGAGAAAGAGACATAGAAGATGAAATAGAAAGACGGAAAGAGAGAGAGAGACATAGAAGATGAAATAGAAAGACGGAAAAGAGAGAGAGGGACATAGAAGATGAAATAGTAAGACGGAAAGAGAGAGAGACATAGAAGATGAAATAGAAAGACGGAAAGAGAGAGAGACATAGAAGATGAAATAGAAAGACGGAAAGAGAGAGAGAGACATAGAAGATGAAATAGAAAGACGGAAAGAGAGAGGGACATAGAAGATGAAATAGAAAGACGGAAAAGAGAGAGAGGGACATAGAAGATGAAATAGTAAGACGGAAAGAGAGAGAGACATAGAAGATGAAATAGAAAGACGGAAAGAGAGAGAGAGACATAGAAGATGAAATAGAAAGACGGAAAGAAAGAGAGACATAGAAGAGGAAATAGAGAGTAAAAGAGAGAGAGACATAGAAGATGAAATAGTAAGACGGAATGAGAGAGAGACAAAGAAGATGAAATAGAAAGACTGAAAGAGAGAGAGAGACATAGAAGATGAAATAGAAAGACGGAAAGAAAGAGAGACATAGAAGAGGAAATAGAGAGTAAAAGAGAGAGAGACATAGAAGATGAAATAGAAAGACGGAAAGAGAGAGAGGGACATAGAAGATGAAATAGTAAGACGGAAAGAGAGAGAGACATAGAAGATGAAATAGAAAGACGGAAAGAGAGAGAGACATAGAAGATGAAATAGAAAGACGGAAAGAAAGAGAGACATAGAAGAGGAAATAGAGAGTAAAAGAGAGAGAGACATAGAAGATGAAATAGAAAGACGGAAAGAGAGAGAGACATAGAAGATGAAATAGAAAGACGGAAAGAGAGAGAGACATAGAAGATGAAATAGAAAGACGGAAAGAGAGAGAGGGACATAGAAGATGAAATAGAAAGACGGAAAAGAGAGAGAGGGACATAGAAGATGAAATAGAAAGACGGAAAGAGAGAGAGAGACATAGAAGATGAAATAGAAAGACGGAAAGAGAGAGAGGGACATAGAAGATGAAATAGAAAGACGGAAAGAGAGAGGGACATAGAAGATGAAATAGAAAGACGGAAAAGAGAGAGAGGGACATAGAAGATGAAATAGTAAGACGGAAAGAGAGAGAGACATAGAAGATGAAATAGAAAGACGGAAAGAGAGAGAGACATAGAAGATGAAATAGAAAGACGGAAAGAAAGAGAGACATAGAAGAGGAAATAGAGAGTAAAAGAGAGAGAGACATAGAAGATGAAATAGAAAGACGGAAAAGAGAGAGAGGGACATAGAAGATGAAATAGTAAGACGGAAAGAGAGAGAGACATAGAAGATGAAATAGAAAGACGGAAAGAGAGAGAGACATAGAAGATGAAATAGAAAGACGGAAAGAGAAAGAGACATAGAAGACGAAATAGAAAGACGGAAAGAGAGAGAGAGACATAGAAGATGAAATAGATAGACTGAGAGAGAGAGAGAGAGAGAGAGACAAAGAAGATGAAATAGAAAGACGGAAAGAGAGAGAGAGACATAGAAGATGAAATAGATAGACGGAGAGAGAGAGAGAGAGAGAGACAAAGAAGATGAAATAGAAAGACGGAAAGAGAGAGAGACATAGAAGATGAAATAGAAAGACGGAAAGAGAAAGAGACATAG
>OZ038518.1:16472284-16549784 GCA_964036315.1 Acanthosepion esculentum
TTTGTAGTTTTCTTTCTGTGTCTGCTATCAACACTGTGTCATCTCCCAATCTAGTGCTGCGCTTAAATTCGTAAAAGTTTAAGTACCAAAGAAGAACGCTCATCAGAACAATTACCATGAAAGTATTTGTAGAAGACACACAGGGAAGAAACTTTACGGTGGTGGAAAAGTTTAGATGCCAGGCCAAGACCAATAACATTGCAGATTCTTCTTTGGATTTTTATCAATAATCTCTAGATATATGACAGGAGTACCAGACCAGTTGTGGCATCAATATTCATTGCATGGACGAATGATAAATTTAGAAATCTGAAAGATAAATTCTGACGAGAAAAATTGTCTCGCACGACATAGCGAACTGACATATATGTGGGTGTGTTTTCTACGCGCCATGTTAACGTTCTCTAAAAATGGTATTTAAAGAATTCGAACTAATTTCAAATTCCGAGAAGGCGGCTATTTTGGGTGACCTTTATCATTATTTGACCTCGAAAATAGTTTTTTTTTCTTTACACCGGAAGAAATCACTTGTTAATTTACAAGTTAGAAGTTTGTTCTGTATTTCCATCCTACGAAGCGACATTGGCCAATGTTCATTTTGAGAGTGTCAGGGTGAACTCTGGAAAACATTCGAATTGGTAAACCATAATTTAACCCAGAAAATAATACGCTCTTCAGATAAATGACTTGGAATGTCTAAGAGTGAAAAGGTGGTAAATTCTAGCTGACAGCGAAAAGGACCTGTTGACAACCCGCGTTTGAAAAAAAACATTTCTTATTTCTTTGTTAGATTGTGTAAACTCGAAGTTTGAGATGTCACAATAAAGCAGGTCGTCTTCTTCTACTGCCTTATGCCATCAGGATGTAGCTGATCATAGCTCTCCACAACATCCTGTCCTTTTTAGCGTTTTGCAAATTTTCGCTTTTTGCTATCTCTCCTAAATCCTGTTCTGACATTTGCTTACATAAGGTCTTCTTCTATATACCGTGTCCCTTCAGGATGTAGCTGATCATGGCTCTCCACAACATCCTGTCCTTTTTAGCGCTTTGCAAATTTTCGCTTTTTGCTATCTCTCCTAAATCCTGTTCTGACATTCGCTTACATAGGGTCTTCTTCTTCTATATACCGTCTCCCTTCCGGATTTAGTTGATCATGTCTCTCCACAACATCCTATCCATTTTAGCACTTTGCAAATTTTCGCTTTTTGCTATCTCTCCTAAATCCTGCTCTGATATTCACTTACATAAGGTGTTCTTGTATATAACGTGTCCTTTCAGGATGTAGCTGGTCATGGCTCTCCACAACATCCTATCTATTTTAGCACTCTGCTAAATCTTGTTGTAACAGTCGCTTACATAGGGTATTCTTCTTCTATATATCGTGTCCCTTCAGGGTGTGATTGCTCTTGGCTCTCCACAACATCCTGTCCTTTTTAGCGTTTTGCAAATTTCCGCTTTTTGCTGTCTCCTAAATCCTGTTCTGACATTCGCTTACATAAGGTCTTCTTCTACTATATACCGTGTCCCTTCAGGATGTAGTTGATCATGGCTCTCCACAACATCCTGTCCTTTTTTTGAGTTTTGCAAATTTTCGCTTTTTGCTATCTCTCCTAAATCCTGTTGTGACATTCGCTCACATAAGGTCTTCTTCATCTATATACCGTGTCATTTCAGGATGTAGCTGATCATTGCTCTCCACAACATCCTGTCCTTTTTAGCGCTTTGCAAATTTTCGCTTTTTGCTATCTCTCCTAAATAATGTTCTATCATTCTCTTACGTAAGGTCTTCTTCTTCTATATACCGTGTCCCTTCAGGATGTAGTTGATCATGGCTCTCCACAGCATCCTCTCCTTTTTAGCGCTTTGCAAATTTTCTTTTTGCTATCTCTCCTAAATCCTGTTCTGACATTGGCTTACATAAGGTCTTCTTCTTCTATATACCGTGTCCCTTCAGGATGCAGCCTATCATGGCTCTCCACAAGTTCCTTTTCTTTTTAGCGCTTTGCAAATTTTGTTTTTGCTATCTCTCCTAAATACTCTCCTGCTATCCATTTACACAAGGTCATTGAAAGGTTATTCACTGCATTTCCCCGTGCTTCTTGTCTGTAATAAGCTTTGTAAGCCTTCTTTCCTCATTATGTGCACAAGAATTCTCACTTGTTCTTTTCTGGTTCCATATGTATCATTTTCGTTTTCATCTTTTCTAAAGATATGTTCTTGGTAACATCTTTTTAAAAGATTTGCCATTTCTAGTGATTAGGTTATCTAAGAATGATAGTAAGGATATGCTTTTCATATTCGACCGTGCTCTCAACTCAATAAATTAAAACAAAAAAAACAAAAACGCAGTGATGTTCTTTTTTTTGAAAAATCCAAAAGAAGCCTCTCTCTGCTCTATTGCCATTTAAGTGGAAAGTGTTCCGTCGAACTACCTACTTCCAACACTGCCACGCCCATTGAAGCGAACCACCCTCATTCCCTTCGTATTCCATTGGTGAGCATCTTCTACTCGATCAGCTTCTTCCTACGAATGCCTGCTTTGTGGAACCGACCCCAAGAGGATGCTACCCAGATTGTCCCCATAAACTTCCATGTTGGCAAACTATTTTCCTCTGATGAAAAATCAGAAGCCTAGAGTTAATGTATATTTTTTTAGATACAGAAGCGTCTCCGCGTCCTTAGAGGGCTACAGAGCAAGAGACACAGTTTATGTGGATTGGTGCATATAAACTTATCCCTCAGTTTGTGTCCACGGTAGTTTCTATACTTTTATATTCCAGATAAGATTAGTCGTGGGTATGCCGATAAACTACATCCGGGTGCAAGGCCTCTGATCGCGAGGTTTTGATAAGTGTGGAACCACGTCTGAATTGCTGTTGTTCCCAGGTCAATCTAATTTGGGGTGGTAGCACCTGTTAGGGTCCCAGCTATCGACAGTAAACTCTCAAACAAAAACAAAATGCTATGAAAGTATAAAAAACATTTTATTGTGAAATTACTTTAAATTATTTAAAGCAAAATGACCAACACTACATTTTATCTGTAGTTGAAGCCATAAAATTGCGTTGAAAATATTTTGATTTCGGCATTAAATAGC
Source organism: Acanthosepion esculentum (assembly GCA_964036315.1). Taxonomy (NCBI): domain Eukaryota; kingdom Metazoa; phylum Mollusca; class Cephalopoda; order Sepiida; family Sepiidae; genus Acanthosepion; species Acanthosepion esculentum. Next base: position 16,475,382 of record OZ038518.1, read on the forward strand.
CCATAGAGATGTTAATATGCGACTAAACAAAACCAAGCAGAGAATGTAAATAAATCTAAAAGACACGCCTGTGTAGCTAACCAGTATTTCATTGATAGATTCATTCGTTTTCTACGGCGTATCAAAAAACAAGAAATAATAATGTAGATATAAAGTGGGGGATCATTTCTATACTACAATCAATATATAAACTGATCCCTCACTTTGATTTCACGGTAGTTTCAATACATTTCTATTCCAGAGGATGTAAATAAATCTAAAAGACATTCCTGTGTAGCTAATCAGTATTTCATTGATTGATTGATTAAGTTTTCTATGGCTTATCAACAAACAAGAAATTATAATGTGGATATAAAGTGGGGGATCAATTCTATATTACAAACAAAATATAAACTGCACCCTCACTTTGTGGCCACGGTAGTTTCTATCCATTTCTATTCCAGAGAATGTAAATAAATCTAAAAGACATGATTGTGTAGCTAATCCGTTAATAACAGAATAGGGCTATAGTTGTAGAATTATTATTTTGTAGCAGTGTTTCCCTAAAGAAATGCATTGGAAATGAGGAAGAAAGGAATTGTCAGTGGTCAGGAATGAAGGCAAGCATCTATGGCAGAATAGGTTTATTATATGTAGAATTAATATTTTGTAGCAGTTTTTCGCTATAGAAATGTATTCTAAATGAGTAAGAAAGGGATTGTCAGTGGTCAAGAATGAAGGCAAGCATTGCATAAATAATAGGGAATGTTATATGTAGAATAAATATTGTAGCAGATTTTCCCTAGAGAAATGCATTGGAAGTGAGGAAGAAAGGGATTGTCAATGGTCACGAATGAAGGCAAGCATCTATGGAAGAATAGGGCTATTACATGTAGAATTATTATTTTGTAGCAGTTTTTCCCTATTCAAATGCATTGGAAATGAGGAAGAAAGGGATTGTCAGTGGTCAGGAATGAAGGCCAGCATCTATGGAAAAATAGGGATATTATAAGTAGAATAATTATTTTGTAGCAGTTTCACTATAGAAATGCATTGTAACTGAGGAAGAAAGGGATAGTCAGTGGACAGGAAAGAAGGCAAGCATTACTTGCAGAATAGGGATATTATATGTAAAAATTATTATTTTGTAGCAGTGGTTCCCTATAGAAATGCATTATAAATGAGGAAGAAAGGGATAGTCAGTGGTCAGGACTGAAGGCAAGTATTACTTGAAGAGTAGGGCTATTATATATAGAATTAATATATTGTAGCAGTGTTTAACTATAGTAATGCATTGTAAATGCGTAAGAAGGGATTGTCAGTGGTCAGGAATGAAGGCAAGATTAATTGCAGAATGGGGCTATTATATGTAGAATTATTATTTTGTAGCACTTTTTCCTTATAGAAATGCATTGTAAATGAGGAAGAAAGGGATTGTCAGTGGTCAGGAACGAAGGCAAGCATTAATTGCAGAATGGGGCTATTATATGTAGAATTATTATTTCGTAGCAGTGTTTCACTATAGAAATGCATTGTAAATGCGGAAGAAAGGGATTGTCAGTGGTCAGGAATGAAGGCAAGATTAATTGCAGAATGGGGCTATTATATGTAGAATTATTATTTTGTAGCACTTTTTCCCTATAGAAATGCATTGTAAATGAGGAAGAAAGGGATTGTCAGTGGTCAGGAACGAAGGCAAGCATTAATTGCAGAATGGGGCTATTATATGTAGAATTATTATTTCGTAGCAGTGTTTCACTATAGAAATGCATTGTAAATGCGGAAGAAAGGGATTGTCAGTGGTCAGGAATGAAGGCAAGATTAATTGCAGAATGGGGCTATTATATGTAGAATTATTATTTTGTAGCAGTTTTTCCCTATAGAAATGCATTGTAAATGAGGAAGAAAGGGATTGTCAGTGGTCAGGAACGAAGGCAAGCATTAATTGCAGAATGGGGCTATTATATGTAGAATTATTATTTCGTAGCAGTGTTTCACTATAGAAATGCATTGTAAATGAGGAAGAAAGGGATTGTCAGTGGTCAGGAATGAAGGCAAGCATTACTGGCAGAATAGGGCTATTATATGTAGAATTATTATTTTGTAGCAGTGTTTCCCTATAGAAATACACTGCATATGAGGAAGAATTGGATTGTCAGTGGTCAGGAATGAAGGCAAGCATTACTGGCAGAATAGGGCTATTATATGTAGAATTATTATTTTGTAGCAGTGTTTAACTATAGAAATGCATTTTAAATGTGGAAGAAAGGGATTGTCAGTGGTCAGGAATGAAGGCAAGCATTACTCGCATAATAGAGATGTTATATGTAGAATTATTATTTTGTAGCATTGTTTCCCTATAGAAATGCATTGTAAATGATGAAGAAAGGGATTGTCAGTGGTCGGGAATGAAGGCAAGCATTAATGGTAGAATACGGCTATTATAGGTAGAATTAATATTTTGTAGTAGTGTTTCCCTATAGACATGCATTTTAAATGCGGATGGAAGGGATTGTCAGTGGTCAGGAATGAAGGAAAGCATTAATGGCAGAATAGGGCTATTATATGTAGAATTATTATTTTTTAGCAGTGTTTAACTATAGAAATGCATTTTAAATGAGGAAGAAAGGGATTGTCAGTGTTCAGGAATTAAGGTAAGCATTAATTGCAGAATAGGGCTATTATATGTAGAATTTTATTTTGTAGCAGTGTTTCCCTAGAGAAATGCATTTTAAATGAGGAAGAAAGGGATTGTCAGTGTTCAGGAATGAAGGCAAGCATTAATTGCAGAATGGGGCTATTATATGCAGAATTATTATTTTGTAGCAGTGTTTCCCTAGAGAAATACATTGTAAATGAGGAAGAAAGGGATTGTCAGTGGTCAAAAATGAAGGCAAGAATTACTCGCAGAATAGGGATATTATATATAGAATTATTATTTTGTAGAAGTGTTTCACTATAGAAATGCATTGTAAATGAGGAAGAAAGGGATTGTCAGTGGTCAGGAATGGAGGCAAACATTACTTGCAGAATGTGGTTATTATATGGAGAATTATTATTTTGTAGCAGTGTTTCACTATAGAAATGCATTGTAAATGAGGAAGAAAGGGATTGTCAGTGGTCAGGAATGACGGCAAGAATTACTTGCAGAAAGGGATATTATATGTAGAATTATTATTTTGTAACAGTGTTTCACTATAGAAATGCATTGTAAATGAGGAAGAAAGGGATTGTCAGTGGTCAGGAATGAAGGGAAGAATTACTCGCAGAAAAGGGATATTATATGTTGAATTATTATTTTGTAGCAGTGTTTCACTATAGAAATGCATTGTAAATGAGGAAGAAAGGGATTGTCAGTGGTCAGGAATGAAGGCAAGAATTACTTGCAGAAAAGGGATATTATATGTAGAATTATTATTTCGTAGCAGTGTTTCCCTATAGAAATCCATTGTAAATGATGAAGAAAGGGATTGTCAGTGGTCAGGAATGAAGGCAAGCATTAATGGTAGAATACGGCTATTATAGGTAGAATTATTATTTTGTAGTAGTGTTTCCCTTTAGAAATGCATTTTAAATGCGGATGAAAGGGATTGTCAGTGGTCAGGAATGAAGGCAAGCATTAATGGCAGAATAGGGCTATTATATGTAGAATTATTGTTTTGTAGCAGTGTTTAACTATAGAAATGCATTTTAAATGAGGAAGAAAGGGATTGTCAGTGGTCAGGAATTAAGGCAAGCATTAATTGCAGAATAGGGCTATTATATGTAGAATTTTATTTTGTAGCAGTGTTTCCCTGAAGAAATGCATTGTAAATGAGGAAGAAAGGGATTGTCAGTGGTCAGGAATGAAGGCAAGCATTAATGGCAGAATAGGGCTATTATATGTAGAATTATTATTTTGTAGAAGTGTTTCACTATAGAAATGCATTGTAAATGAGGAAGAAAGGGATTGTCAGTGGTCAGGAATGGAGGCAAACATTACTTGCAGAATGTGGTTATTATATGGAGAATTATTATTTTGTAGCAGTGTTTCACTATAGAAATGCATTGTAAATGAGGAAGAAAGGGATTGTCAGTGGTCAGGAATGACGGCAAGAATTACTTGCAGAAAGGGATATTATATGTAGAATTATTATTTTGTAACAGTGTTTCACTATAGAAATGCATTGTAAATGAGGAAGAAAGGGATTGTCAGTGGTCAGGAATGAAGGGAAGAATTACTCGCAGAAAAGGGATATTATATGTTGAATTATTATTTTGTAGCAGTGTTTCACTATAGAAATGCATTGTAAATGAGGAAGAAAGGGATTGTCAGTGGTCAGGAATGAAGGCAAGAATTACTTGCAGAAAAGGGATATTATATGTAGAATTATTATTTCGTAGCAGTGTTTCCCTATAGAAATCCATTGTAAATGATGAAGAAAGGGATTGTCAGTGGTCAGGAATGAAGGCAAGCATTAATGGTAGAATACGGCTATTATAGGTAGAATTATTATTTTGTAGTAGTGTTTCCCTTTAGAAATGCATTTTAAATGCGGATGAAAGGGATTGTCAGTGGTCAGGAATGAAGGCAAGCATTAATGGCAGAATAGGGCTATTATATGTAGAATTATTGTTTTGTAGCAGTGTTTAACTATAGAAATGCATTTTAAATGAGGAAGAAAGGGATTGTCAGTGGTCAGGAATTAAGGCAAGCATTAATTGCAGAATAGGGCTATTATATGTAGAATTTTATTTTGTAGCAGTGTTTCCCTGAAGAAATGCATTGTAAATGAGGAAGAAAGGGATTGTCAGTGGTCAGGAATGAAGGCAAGCATTAATGGCAGAATAGGGCTATTATATGTAGAATTATTATTTTGTAGAAGTGTTTCACTATAGAAATGCATTTTAAATGAGGAAGAAAGGGATTGTCAGTGTTCAGGAATTAAGGCAAGCATTAATGGCAGAATAGGGCTATTATATGTAGAATTATTATTTTGTAGCAGTGTTTCCCTATAGAAATGCATTGTAAATGAGGAAGAAAGGGATTGTCAGTGGTCAGGAATGAAGGCAAGCATTGATGGCAGAATGGGGCTATTATATGTAGAATTATTATTTTGTAGAAGTGTTTCCCTATAGAAATGCATTGTAAATGAGGAAGAAAGGGATTGTCAGTGGTCAGGAATGAAGGCAAGCATTAATGGCAGAATAGGGCTATTATATGTAGAATTATTATTTTGTAGCAGTGTTTAACTATAGAAATGCATTTTATATGAGGAAGAAAGGGATTGTCAGTGTTCAGGAATTAAGGCAAGCATTAATGGCAGAATAGGGCTATTATATGTAGAATTATTATTTTGTAGCAGTGTTTCCCTATAGAAATGCATTGTAAATGAGGAAGAAAGGGATTGTCAGTGGTCAGGAATGAAGGCAAGCATTGATGGCAGAATGGGGCTATTATATGTAGAATTATTATTTTGTAGAAGTGTTTCCCTATAGAAATGCATTGTAAATGAGGAAGAAAGGGATTGTCAGTGGTCAGGAATGAAGGCAAGCATTAATGGCAGAATAGGGCTATTATATGTAGAATTATTATTTTGTAGCAGTGTTTAACTATAGAAATGCATTTTATATGAGGAAGAAAGGGATTGTCAGTGTTCAGGAATTAAGGCAAGCATTAATGGCAGAATAGGGCTATTATATGTAGAATTATTATTTTGTAGAAGTGTTTCCCTAGAGAAATGCATTGTAAATGAGGAAGAAAGGGATTGTCAGTGGTCAGGAATGAAGGCAAGCATTAATGGCAGAATAGGGCTATTACATGTAGAATTATTATTTTGTAGAAGTGTTTCCCTATAGAAATGCATTGTAAATGAGGAAGAAAGGGATTGTCAGTGGTCAGGAATGAAGGCAAGCATTAATGGCAGAATAGGGCTATTATATGTAGAATTATTATTTTGTAGCAGTGTTTAACTATAGAAATGCATTTTAAATGAGGAAGAAAGGGATTGTCAGTGTTCAGGAATTAAGGCAAGCATTAATTGCAGAATGGGGCTATTATATGTAGAATTATTATTTTGTAGAAGTGTTTCCCTAGAGAAATGCATTGTAAATGAGGAAGAAAGGGATTGTCAGTGGTCAGGAATGAAGGCAAGCATTAATTGCAGAATGGGGATATTATATGTAGAATTTTATTTTGTAGCAGTGTTTCCCTATAGAAATGCATTGTAAATGAGGAAGAAAGGGATTGTCAGTGGTCAGGAATGAAGGCAAGCATTAATTGCAGAATGGGGCTATTATATGTAGAATTTTATTTTGTAGCAGTGTTTCCCTAGAGAAATGCATTGTAAATGAGGAAGAAAGGGATTGTCAGTGGTCAGGAATGAAGGCAAGCATTAATTGCAGAATGGGGATATTATATGTAGAATTTTATTTTGTAGCAGTGTTTCCCTAGCGAAATGCATTGTAAATGAGGAAGAAAGGGATTGTCAGTGGTCAGGAATGAAGGCAAGCATTAATTGCAGAATGGGGCTATTATATGTAAAATTTTATTTTGTAGCAGTGTTTCCCTAGCGAAATGCATTGTAAATGAGGAAGAAAGGGATTGTCAGTGGTCAGGAATGAAGGCAAGCATTAATTGCAGAATGGGGCTATTATATGTAGAATTTTATTTTGTAGCAGTGTTTCCCTAGCGAAATGCATTGTAAATGAGGAAGAAAGGGATTGTCAGTGGTCAGGAATGAAGGCAAGCATTAATTGCAGAATAGGGCTATTACATGTAGAATTATAATTTTGTAGCAGTGTTTCCCTAGTGAAATGCATTGTAAATGAGGAAGAAAGGGATTGTCAGTGGTCAGGAAGGAAGGCAAGAATTACTCGCAGAATAGGGATATTATATGTAAAATTATTATTTTGTAGCAGTGTTTCCCTATAGAAATGCATTGTAAATGAGGAAGAAAGGGATTGTCAGTGGTCAGGAATGAAGGCAAGCATTAATGGCAGAATAGGGCTATTATATGTAGAATTATTATTTTGCAGCAGTGTTTCACTATAGAAATGCATTGTAACTGAGGAAGAAAGGGATTGTCAGTGGTCAGGAATGAAGGCAAGAATTACTCGCAGAATAGGGATATTATATGTAGAATTATTATTTTGCAGCAGTGTTTCCCTAGAGAAATGCATTGTAAATGAGGAAGAAAGGGATTGTCAGTGGTCAGGAATTAAGGCAAGCATTAATTGCAGAATGGGGCTATTATATGTAGAATTATTATTTTGTAGCAGTGTTTCCCTAGCGAAATGCATTGTAAATGAGGAAGAAAGGGATTGTCAGTGGTCAGGAATGAAGGCAAGCATTAATTGCAGTATGGGGATATTATATGTAGAATTTTATTTTGTAGCAGTGTTTACCTAGCGAAATGCATTGTAAATGAGGAAGAAAGGGATTGTCAGTGGTCAGGAATGAAGGCAAGCATTAATTGCAGAATAGGGCTATTACATGTAGAATTATTATTTTGTAGCAGTGTTTCCCTAGCGAAATGCATTGTAAATGAGGAAGAAAGGGATTGTCAGTGGTCAGGAATGAAGGCAAGCATTAATTGCAGAATGGGGATATTATATGTAGAATTTTATTTTGTAGCAGTGTTTCCCTAGTGAAATGCATTGTAAATGAGGAAGAAAGGGATTGTCAGTGGTCAGGAAGGAAGGCAAGAATTACTCGCAGAATAGGGATATTATATGTAAAATTATTATTTTGTAGCAGTGTTTCCCTATAGAAATGCATTGTAAATGAGGAAGAAAGGGATTGTCAGTGGTCAGGAATGAAGGCAAGCATTAATGGCAGAATAGGGCTATTATATGTAGAATTATTATTTTGCAGCAGTGTTTCACTATAGAAATGCATTGTAACTGAGGAAGAAAGGGATTGTCAGTGGTCAGGAATGAAGGCAAGAATTACTCGCAGAATAGGGATATTATATGTAGAATTATTATTTTGCAGCAGTGTTTCCCTAGAGAAATGCATTGTAAATGAGGAAGAAAGGGATTGTCAGTGGTCAGGAATTAAGGCAAGCATTAATTGCAGAATGGGGCTATTATATGTAGAATTATTATTTTGTAGCAGTGTTTCCCTAGCGAAATGCATTGTAAATGAGGAAGAAAGGGATTGTCAGTGGTCAGGAATGAAGGCAAGCATTAATTGCAGTATGGGGATATTATATGTAGAATTTTATTTTGTAGCAGTGTTTACCTATCGAAATGCATTGTAAATGAGGAAGAAAGGGATTGTCAGTGGTCAGGAATGAAGGCAAGCATTAATTGCAGAATGGGGCTATTATATTTAGAATTTTATTTTGTAGCAGTGTTTCCCTAGCGAAATGCATTGTAAATGAGGAAGAAAGGGATTGTCAGTGGTCAGGAATGAAGGCAAGCATTAATTGCAGAATAGGGCTATTACATGTAGAATTATTACTTTGTAGCAGTGTTTCCCTAGCGAAATGCATTGTAAATGAGGAAGAAAGGGATTGTCAGTGGTCAGGAATGAAGGCAAGCATTAATTGCAGTATGGGGATATTATATGTAGAATTTTATTTTGTAGCAGTGTTTACCTAGCGAAATGCATTGTAAATGAGGAAGAAAGGGATTGTCAGTGGTCAGGAATGAAGGGAAGCATTAATTGCAGAATGGGGCTATTATATTTAGAATTTTATTTTGTAGCAGTGTTTCCCTAGCGAAATGCATTGTAAATGAGGAAGAAAGGGATTGTCAGTGGTCAGGAATGAAGGCAAGCATTAATTGCAGAATAGGGCTATTACATGTAGAATTATTATTTTGTAGCAGTGTTTCCCTAGCGAAATGCATTGTAAATGAGGAAGAAAGGGATTGTCAGTGGTCAGGAATGAAGGCAAGCATTAATTGCAGAATAGGGCTATTACATGTAAAATTATAATTTTGTAGCAGTGTTTCCCTAGTGAAATGCATTGTAAATGAGGAAGAAAGGGATTGTCAGTGGTCAGGAAGGAAGGCAAGAATTACTCGCAGAATAGGGATATTATATGTAAAATTATTATTTTGTAGCAGTGTTTCCCTATAGAAATGCATTGTAAATGAGGAAGAAAGGGATTGTCAGTGGTCAGGAATGAAGGCAAGCATTAATTGCAGAATAGGGCTATTATATGTAGAATTATTATTTTGCAGCAGTGTTTCACTATAGAAATGCATTGTAACTGAGGAAGAAAGGGATTGTCAGTGGTCAGGAATGAAGGCAAGAATTACTCGCAGAATAGGGATATTATATGTAGAATTATTATTTTGCAGCAGTGTTTCCCTAGAGAAATGCATTGTAAATGAGGAAGAAAGGGATTGTCAGTGGTCAGGAATTAAGGCAAGCATTAATTGCAGAATGGGGCTATTATATGTAGAATTATTATTTTGTAGCAGTGTTTCCCTAGCGAAATGCATTGTAAATGAGGAAGAAAGGGATTGTCAGTGGTCAGGAATGAAGGCAAGCATTAATTGCAGTATGGGGATATTATATGTAGAATTTTATTTTGTAGCAGTGTTTACCTATCGAAATGCATTGTAAATGAGGAAGAAAGGGATTGTCAGTGGTCAGGAATGAAGGCAAGCATTAATTGCAGAATGGGGCTATTATATTTAGAATTTTATTTTGTAGCAGTGTTTCCCTAGCGAAATGCATTGTAAATGAGGAAGAAAGGGATTGTCAGTGGTCAGGAATGAAGGCAAGCATTAATTGCAGAATAGGGCTATTACATGTAGAATTATTACTTTGTAGCAGTGTTTCCCTAGCGAAATGCATTGTAAATGAGGAAGAAAGGGATTGTCAGTGGTCAGGAATGAAGGCAAGCATTAATTGTAGAATGGGGCTATTATATGTAGAATTTTATTTTGTAGCAGTGTTTCCCTAGAGAAATGCATTGTAAATGAGGAAGAAAGGGATTGTCAGTGGTCAGGAATGAAGGCAAGCATTAATTGCAGAATAGGGCTATTACAAGTAGAATTATTATTTTGTAGCAGTGTTTCCCTAGCGAAATGCATTGTAAATGAGGAAGAAAGGGATTGTCAGTGGTCAGGAAGGAAGGCAAGAATTACTCGCAGAATAGGGCTATTACATGTAGAATTATTACTTTGCAGCAGTGTTTCACTATAGAAATGAATTGTAAATGAGGAAGAAAGGGATTGTCAGTGGTCAGGAAGGAAGGCAAGAATTACTCGCAGAATAGGGATATTATATGTAAAATTATTATTTTGTAGCAGTGTTTCCCTATAGAAATGCATTGTAAATGAGGAAGAAGGGGATTGTCAGTGGTCAGGAATGAAGGCAAGCATTAATTGCAGAATAGGGCTATTATATGTAGAATTATTATTTTGTAGCAGTGATTCCCTATAGAAATGCATTGTAAATGAGGAAGAAAAAGATTGTCAGTGGTCAGAAATGAAGGCAAGCATTAATGGCAGAATAGGGCTATTATATGTAGAATTATTATTTTGTAGAAGTGTTTCCCTATAGAAATGAATTGTAAATGAGGAAGAAAGGGATTGTCAGTGGTCAGGAATGAAGGCAAGCATTAATTGCAGAATAGGTCTATTATATGTAGAATTATTATTTTGCAGCAGTGCTTCCCTATAGAAATGCATTGTAAATGAGGAAGAAGGGGATTGTCAGTGGTCAGGAATGAAGGCAAGCATTAATTGCAGAATAGGGCTATTATATGTAGAATTATTATTTTGTAGCAGTGTTTCCCTATAGAAATGCATTGTAAATGAGGAAGAAAGGGATTGTCAGTGGTCAGGAATGAAAGCAAGCATTAATTGCAGAATAGGGCTATTATATGTAGAATTATTATTTTGTAGCAGCGTTTCCCTATAGAAATGCATTGTAAATGAGGAAGAAAGGGATTGTCAGTGGTCAGGAATGAAGGCAAGCATTAATTGCAGAATGGGGATATTATATGTAGAATTTTATTTTGTAGCAGTGTTTCCCTATAGAAGTGCATTGTAAATGAGGAAGAAAGGGATTGTCAGTGGTCAGGAATGAAGGCAAGCATTAATTGCAGAATGGGGCTATTATATGTAGAATTTTATTTTGTAGCAGTGTTTCCCTAGAGAAATGCATTGTAAATGAGGAAGAAAGGGATTGTCAGTGGTCAGGAATGAAGGCAAGCATTAATTGCAGAATGGGGCTATTATATGTAGAATTATTATTTTGTAGCAGCGTTTCCCTATAGAAATGCATTGTAAATGAGGAAGAAAGGGATTGTCAGTGGTCAGGAATGAAGGCAAGCATTAATTGCAGAATGGGGCTATTATATGTAGAATTTTATTTTGTAGCAGTGTTTCCCTATAGAAATGCATTGTAAATGAGGAAGAAAGGGATTGTCAGTGGTCAGGAATGAAGGCAAGCATTAATTGCAGAATGGGGATATTATATGTAGAATTTTATTTTGTAGCAGTGTTTCCCTAGCGAAATGCATTGTAAATGAGGAAGAAAGGGATTGTCAGTGGTCAGGAAGGAAGGCAAGAATTACTCGCAGAATAGGAATATTATATGTAAAATTATTATTTTGTAGCAGTGTTTCCCTATAGAAATGCATTGTAAATGAGGAAGAAATGGATTGTCAGTGGTCAGGAAGGAAGGCAACAATTACTCGCAGAATAGGGATATTATATGTAAAATTATTATTTTGTAGCAGTGTTTCCCTATAGAAATGCATTGTAAATGAGGAAGAAAGGGATTGTCAGTGGTCAGGAAGGAAGGCAAGAATTACTCGCAGAATAGGGCTATTATATGTAGAATTATTATTTTGCAGCAGTGTTTCCCTACAGAAATGAATTGTAAATGAGGAAGAAAGGGATTGTCAGTGGTCAGGAATGAAGGCAAGCATTAATTGCAGAATAGGTCTATTATATGTAGAATTATTATTTTGCAGCAGTGCTTCCCTATAGAAATGCATTGTAAATGAGGAAGAAGGGGATTGTCAGTGGTCAGGAATGAAGGCAAGCATTAATTGCAGAATAGGGCAATTATATGTAGAATTATTATTTTGTAGCAGTGTTTCCCTATAGAAATGCATTGTAAATGAGGAAGAAAGGGATTGTCAGTGGTCAGGAATGAAAGCAAGCATTAATTGCAGAATAGGGCTATTATATGTAGAATTATTATTTTGTAGCAGTGTTTCCCTATAGAAATGCATTGTTAATGAGGAAGAAAGGGATTGTCAGTGGTCAGGAATGAAGGCAAGCATTAATTGCAGAATAGGACTATTATATGTAGAATTATTATTTTGTAGCAGTGTTTCCCTATAGAAATGCATTGTATATGAGGAAGAAAGGGATTGTCAGTGGTCAGGAATGAAGGCAAGCATTAATTGCAGAATAGGGCTATTATATGTAGAATTATTATTTTGTAGCAGTGTTTCCCTATAGAAATGCATTGTAAATGAGGAAGAAAGGGATTGTCAGTGGTCAGGAATGAAGGCAAGCATTAATGGCAGAATAGGGCTATTATATGTAGAATTATTATTTTGCAGCAGTGTTTCACTATAGAAATGCATTGTAACTGAGGAAGAAAGGGATTGTAAGTGGTCAGGAATGAAGGCAAGAATGACTCGCAGAATAGTTATATTATATGTAAAATTATTATTTTGTAGCAGTGTTCCCCTATAGAAATGCATTGTAAATGAGGAAGAAAGGGATTGTCAGTGGTCAGGAAGGAAGGCAAGAATTACTCGCAGAATAGGGCTATTATATGTAGAATTATTATTTTGCAGCAGTGTTTCCCTACAGAAATGAATTGTAAATGAGGAAAAAAGGGATTGTCAGTGGTCAGGAATGAAGGCAAGCATTAATTGCAGAATAGGGCTATTATATGTAGAATTATTATTTTGCAGCAGTGCTTCCGTATAGAAATGCATTGTAAATGAGGAAGAAGGGGATTGTCAGTGGTCAGGAATGAAGGCAAGCATTAATTGCAGAATAGGGCTATTATATGTAGAATTATTATTTTGTAGCAGTGTTTCCCTATAGAAATGCATTGTAAATGAGGAAGAAAGGGATTGTCAGTGGTCAGGAATGAAGGCAAGCATTAATTGCAGAATAGGGCTATTATATGTAGAATTATTATTTTGTAGCAGTGTTTCCCTATAGAAATGCATTGTAAATGAGGAAGAAAGGGATTGTCAGTGGTCAGGAATGAAGGCAAGCATTAATTGCAGAATAGGGCTATTATATGTAGAATTATTATTTTGTAGCAGTGTTTCCCTATAGAAATGCATTGTAAATGAGGAAGAAAGGGATTGTCAGTGGTCAGGAATGAAGGCCAGCATTAATTGCAGAATAGGGCTATTATATGTAGAATTATTATTTTGTAGCAGTATTTCCCTATAGAAATGCATTGTTAATGAGGAAGAAAGGGATTGTCAGTGGTCAGGAATGAAGGCAAGCATTAATTGCAGAATGGGGATATTATATGTAGAATTTTATTTTGTAGCAGTGTTTCCCTATAGAAATGCATTGTAAATGAGGAAGAAAGGGATTGTCAGTGGTCAGGAATTAAGGCAAGCATTAATTGCAGAATGGGGCTATTATATGTAGAATTTTATTTTGTAGCAGTGTTTCCCTAGTGAAATGCATTGTAAATGAGGAAGAAAGGGATTGTCAGTGGTCAGGAATGAAGGCAAGCATTAATTGCAGAATAGGGCTATTACATGTAGAATTATTATTTTGTAGCAGTGTTTCCCTAGCGAAATGCATTGTAAATGAGGAAGAAAGGTATTGTCAGTGGTCAGGAATGAAGGCAAGCATTAATTGCAGAATGGCGCTATTATATGTTGAATTTTATTTTGTAGCAGTGTTTCCCTATAGAAATGCATTGTAAATGAGGAAGAAATGGATTGTCAGTGGTCAGGAAGGAAGGCAAGAATTACTCGCAGGATAGGAATATTATATGTAAAATTATTATTTTGTAGCAGTGTTTCCCTATAGAAATGCATTGTAAATGAGGAAGAAATGGATTGTCAGTGGTCAGGAAGGAAGGCAACAATTACTCGCAGAATAGGGATATTATATGTAAAATTATTATTTTGTAGCAGTGTTTCCCTATAGAAATGCATTGTAAATGAGGAAGAAAGGGATTGTCAGTGGTCAGGAAGGAAGGCAAGAATTACTCGCAGAATAGGGCTATTATATGTAGAATTATTATTTTGCAGCAGTGTTTCCCTACAGAAATGTATTGTAAATGAGGAAGAAAGGGATTGTCAGTGGTCAGGAATGAAGGCAAGCATTAATTGCAGAATAGGTCTATTATATGTAGAATTATTATTTTGCAGCAGTGCTTCCCTATAGAAATGCATTGTAAATGAGGAAGAAGGGGATTGTCAGTGGTCAGGAATGAAGGCAAGCATTAATTGCAGAATAGGGCTATTATATGTAGAATTATTATTTTGTAGCAGTGTTTCCCTATAGAAATGCATTGTAAATGAGGAAGAAAGGGATTGTCAGTGGTCAGGAATGAAAGCAAGCATTAATTGCAGAATAGGGCTATTATATGTAGAATTATTATTTTGTAGCAGCGTTTCCCTAAAGAAATGCATTGTAAATGAGGAAGAAAGGGATTGTCAGTGGTCAGGAATGAAGGCAAGCATTAATGGCAGAATAGGGCTATTACATGTAGAATTATTATTTTGTAGCAGTGTTTCCCTATAGAAATGCATTGTTAATGAGGAAGAAAGGGATTGTCAGTGGTCAGGAATGAAGGCAAGCATTAATTGCAGAATAGGGCTATTATATGTAGAATTATTATTTTGTAGCAGTGTTTCCCTATAGAAATGCATTGTAAATGAGGAAGAAAGGGATTGTCAGTGGTCAGGAATGAAGGCAAGCATTAATGGCAGAATAGGGCTATTACATGTAGAATTATTATTTTGTAGCAGTGTTTCCCTATAGAAATGCATTGTTAATGAGGAAGAAAGGGATTGTCAGTGGTCAGGAATGAAGGCAAGCATTAATTGCAGAATAGGGCTATTATATGTAGAATTATTATTTTGTAGCAGTGTTTCCCTATAGAAATGCATTGTTAATGAGGAAGAAAGGGATTGTCAGTGGTCAGGAATGAAAGCAAGCATTAATTGCAGAATAGGGCTATTATATGTAGAATTATTATTTTGTAGCAGCGTTTCCCTAAAGAAATGCATTGTAAATGAGGAAGAAAGGGATTGTCAGTGGTCAGGAATGAAGGCAAGCATTAATGGCAGAATAGGGCTATTACATGTAGAATTATTATTTTGTAGCAGTGTTTCCCTATAGAAATGCATTGTTAATGAGGAAGAAAGGGATTGTCAGTGGTCAGGAATGAAGGCAAGCATTAATGGCAGAATAGGGATATTATATGTAGAATTATTATTTTGTAGCAGTGTTTCCCTATAGAAATGCATTGTAAATGAGGAAGAAAGGGATTGTCAGTGGTCAGGAATGAAGGCAAGCATTAATGGCAGAATAGGGATATTATATGTAGAATTATTATTTTGTAGCAGTGTTTCCCTATAGAAATGCATTGTTAATGAGGAAGAAAGGGATTGTCAGTGGTCAGGAATGAAGGCAAGCATTAATTGCAGAATAGGGATATTATATGTAGAATTATTATTTTGTAGCAGTGTTTCCCTATAGAAATGCATTGTTAATGAGGAAGAAAGGGATTGTCAGTGGTCAGGAATGAAGGCAAGCATTAATGGCAGAATAGGGATATTATATGTAGAATTATTATTTTGTAGCAGTGTTTCCCTATAGAAATGCATTGTAAATGAGGAAGAAAGGGATTGTCAGTGGTCAGGAATGAAGGCAAGCATTAATTGCAGAATAGGGATATTATATGTAGAATTATTATTTTGTAGCAGTGTTTCCCTATAGAAATGCATTGTTAATGAGGAAGAAAGGGATTGTCAGTGGTCAGGAATGAAGGCAAGCATTAATTGCAGAATAGGGATATTATATGTAGAATTATTATTTTGTAGCAGTGTTTCCCTATAGAAATGCATTGTTAATGAGGAAGAAAGGGATTGTCAGTGGTCAGGAATGAAGGCAAGCATTAATTGCAGAATAGGGATATTATATGTAGAATTATTATTTTGTAGCAGTGTTTCCCTATAGAAATGCATTGTTAATGAGGAAGAAAGGGATTGTCAGTGGTCAGGAATGAAGGCAAGCATTAATTGCAGAATAGGGATATTATATGTAGAATTATTATTTTGTAGCAGTGTTTCCCTATAGAAATGCATTGTAAATGAGGAAGAAAGGGATTGTCAGTGGTCAGGAATGAAGGCAAGCATTAATGGCAGAATAGGGATATTATATGTAGAATTATTATTTTGTAGCAGTGTTTCCCTATAGAAATGCATTGTTAATGAGGAAGAAAGGGATTGTCAGTGGTCAGGAATGAAGGCAAGCATTAATTGCAGAATAGGGATATTATATGTAGAATTATTATTTTGTAGCAGTGTTTCCCTATAGAAATGCATTGTTAATGAGGAAGAAAGGGATTGTCAGTGGTCAGGAATGAAGGCAAGCATTAATTGCAGAATAGGGATATTATATGTAGAATTATTATTTTGTAGCAGTGTTTCCCTATAGAAATGCATTGTTAATGAGGAAGAAAGGGATTGTCAGTGGTCAGGAATGAAGGCAAGCATTAATTGCAGAATAGGGATATTATATGTAGAATTATTATTTTGTAGCAGTGTTTCCCTATAGAAATGCATTGTTAATGAGGAAGAAAGGGATTGTCAGTGGTCAGGAATGAAGGCAAGCATTAATGGCAGAATAGGGATATTATATGTAGAATTATTATTTTGTAGCAGTGTTTCCCTATAGAAATGCATTGTTAATGAGGAAGAAAGGGATTGTCAGTGGTCAGGAATGAAGGCAAGCATTAATGGCAGAATAGGGATATTATATGTAGAATTATTATTTTGTAGCAGTGTTTCCCTATAGAAATGCATTGTTAATGAGGAAGAAAGGGATTGTCAGTGGTCAGGAATGAAGGCAAGCATTAATGGCAGAATAGGGATATTATATGTAGAATTATTATTTTGTAGCAGTGTTTCCCTATAGAAATGCATTGTTAATGAGGAAGAAAGGGATTGTCAGTGGTCAGGAATGAAGGCAAGCATTAATTGCAGAATAGGGATATTATATGTAGAATTATTATTTTGTAGCAGTGTTTCCCTATAGAAATGCATTGTAAATGAGGAAGAAAGGGATTGTCAGTGGTCAGGAATGAAGGCAAGCATTAATGGCAGAATAGGGATATTATATGTAGAATTATTATTTTGTAGCAGTGTTTCCCTATAGAAATGCATTGTTAATGAGGAAGAAAGGGATTGTCAGTGGTCAGGAATGAAGGCAAGCATTAATTGCAGAATAGGGATATTATATGTAGAATTATTATTTTGTAGCAGTGTTTCCCTATAGAAATGCATTGTTAATGAGGAAGAAAGGGATTGTCAGTGGTCAGGAATGAAGGCAAGCATTAATTGCAGAATAGGGATATTATATGTAGAATTATTATTTTGTAGCAGTGTTTCCCTATAGAAATGCATTGTTAATGAGGAAGAAAGGGATTGTCAGTGGTCAGGAATGAAGGCAAGCATTAATTGCAGAATAGGGATATTATATGTAGAATTATTATTTTGTAGCAGTGTTTCCCTATAGAAATGCATTGTTAATGAGGAAGAAAGGGATTGTCAGTGGTCAGGAATGAAGGCAAGCATTAATGGCAGAATAGGGATATTATATGTAGAATTATTATTTTGTAGCAGTGTTTCCCTATAGAAATGCATTGTTAATGAGGAAGAAAGGGATTGTCAGTGGTCAGGAATGAAGGCAAGCATTAATGGCAGAATAGGGATATTATATGTAGAATTATTATTTTGTAGCAGTGTTTCCCTATAGAAATGCATTGTTAATGAGGAAGAAAGGGATTGTCAGTGGTCAGGAATGAAGGCAAGCATTAATGGCAGAATAGGGATATTATATGTAGAATTATTATTTTGTAGCAGTGTTTCCCTATAGAAATGCATTGTTAATGAGGAAGAAAGGGATTGTCAGTGGTCAGGAATGAAGGCAAGCATTAATTGCAGAATAGGGATATTATATGTAGAATTATTATTTTGTAGCAGTGTTTCCCTATAGAAATGCATTGTTAATGAGGAAGAAAGGGATTGTCAGTGGTCAGGAATGAAGGCAAGCATTAATGGCAGAATAGGGATATTATATGTAGAATTATTATTTTGTAGCAGTGTTTCCCTATAGAAATGCATTGTTAATGAGGAAGAAAGGGATTGTCAGTGGTCAGGAATGAAGGCAAGCATTAATTGCAGAATAGGGATATTATATGTAGAATTATTATTTTGTAGCAGTGTTTCCCTATAGAAATGCATTGTTAATGAGGAAGAAAGGGATTGTCAGTGGTCAGGAATGAAGGCAAGCATTAATTGCAGAATAGGGATATTATATGTAGAATTATTATTTTGTAGCAGTGTTTCCCTATAGAAATGCATTGTAAATGAGGAAGAAAGGGATTGTCAGTGGTCAGGAATGAAGGCAAGCATTAATGGCAGAATAGGGATATTATATGTAGAATTATTATTTTGTAGCAGTGTTTCCCTATAGAAATGCATTGTTAATGAGGAAGAAAGGGATTGTCAGTGGTCAGGAATGAAGGCAAGCATTAATTGCAGAATAGGGATATTATATGTAGAATTATTATTTTGTAGCAGTGTTTCCCTATAGAAATGCATTGTTAATGAGGAAGAAAGGGATTGTCAGTGGTCAGGAATGAAGGCAAGCATTAATTGCAGAATAGGGATATTATATGTAGAATTATTATTTTGTAGCAGTGTTTCCCTATAGAAATGCATTGTAAATGAGGAAGAAAGGGATTGTCAGTGGTCAGGAATGAAGGCAAGCATTAATTGCAGAATAGGGATATTATATGTAGAATTATTATTTTGTAGCAGTGTTTCCCTATAGAAATGCATTGTAAATGAGGAAGAAAGGGATTGTCAGTGGTCAGGAATGAAGGCAAGCATTAATGGCAGAATAGGGATATTATATGTAGAATTATTATTTTGTAGCAGTGTTTCCCTATAGAAATGCATTGTAAATGAGGAAGAAAGGGATTGTCAGTGGTCAGGAATGAAGGCAAGCATTAATTGCAGAATAGGGATATTATATGTAGAATTATTATTTTGTAGCAGTGTTTCCCTATAGAAATGCATTGTTAATGAGGAAGAAAGGGATTGTCAGTGGTCAGGAATGAAGGCAAGCATTAATTGCAGAATAGGGATATTATATGTAGAATTATTATTTTGTAGCAGTGTTTCCCTATAGAAATGCATTGTTAATGAGGAAGAAAGGGATTGTCAGTGGTCAGGAATGAAGGCAAGCATTAATTGCAGAATAGGGATATTATATGTAGAATTATTATTTTGTAGCAGTGTTTCCCTATAGAAATGCATTGTAAATGAGGAAGAAAGGGATTGTCAGTGGTCAGGAATGAAGGCAAGCATTAATGGCAGAATAGGGATATTATATGTAGAATTATTATTTTGTAGCAGTGTTTCCCTATAGAAATGCATTGTAAATGAGGAAGAAAGGGATTGTCAGTGGTCAGGAATGAAGGCAAGCATTAATGGCAGAATAGGGATATTATATGTAGAATTATTATTTTGTAGCAGTGTTTCCCTATAGAAATGCATTGTTAATGAGGAAGAAAGGGATTGTCAGTGGTCAGGAATGAAGGCAAGCATTAATTGCAGAATAGGGATATTATATGTAGAATTATTATTTTGTAGCAGTGTTTCCCTATAGAAATGCATTGTTAATGAGGAAGAAAGGGATTGTCAGTGGTCAGGAATGAAGGCAAGCATTAATTGCAGAATAGGGATATTATATGTAGAATTATTATTTTGTAGCAGTGTTTCCCTATAGAAATGCATTGTTAATGAGGAAGAAAGGGATTGTCAGTGGTCAGGAATGAAGGCAAGCATTAATTGCAGAATAGGGCTATTATATGTAGAATTATTATTTTGTAGCAGTGTTTCCCTATAGAAATGCATTGTTAATGAGGAAGAAAGGGATTGTCAGTGGTCAGGAATGAAAGCAAGCATTAATTGCAGAATAGGGCTATTATATGTAGAATTATTATTTTGTAGCAGCGTTTCCCTAAAGAAATGCATTGTAAATGAGGAAGAAAGGGATTGTCAGTGGTCAGGAATGAAGGCAAGCATTAATGGCAGAATAGGGCTATTACATGTAGAATTATTATTTTGTAGCAGTGTTTCCCTATAGAAATGCATTGTTAATGAGGAAGAAAGGGATTGTCAGTGGTCAGGAATGAAGGCAAGCATTAATTGCAGAATAGGGATATTATATGTAGAATTATTATTTTGTAGCAGTGTTTCCCTATAGAAATGCATTGTAAATGGGGAAGAAAGGGATTGTCAGTGGTCAGGAATGAAGGCAAGCATTAATGGCAGAATAGGGCTATTATATGTAGAATTATTATTTTGCAGCAGTGTTTCACTATAGAAATGCATTGTAACTGAGGAAAAAAGGGATTGTAAGTGGTCAGGAATGAAGGCAAGAATGACTCGCAGAATAGTTATATTATATGTAAAATTATTATTTTGTAGCAGTGTTTCCCTATAGAAATGCATTGTAAATGAGGAAGAAAGGGATTGTCAGTGGTCAGGAATGAAGGCAAGCATTAATTGCAGAATAGGGCTATTATATGTAGAATTATTATTTTGCAGCAGTGTTTCCCTATAGAAATGAATTGTAAATAAGGAAAAAAGGGATTGTCAGTGGTCAGGAATGAAGGCAAGCATTAATTGCAGAATAGGGCTATTATATGTAGAATTATTATTTTGCAGCAGTGCTTCCGTATAGAAATGCATTGTAAATGAGGAAGAAGGGGATTGTCAGTGGTCAGGAATGAAGGCAAGCATTAATTGCAGAATAGGGCAATTATATGTAGAATTATTATTTTGTAGCAGTGTTTCCCTATAGAAATGCATTGTAAATGAGGAAGAAAGGGATTGTCAGTGGTCAGGAATGAAGGCAAGCATTAATTGCAGAATAGGGCTATTATATGTAGAATTATTATTTTGTAGCAGTGTTTCCCTATAGAAATGCATTGTAAATGAGGAAGAAAGGGATTGTCAGTGGTCAGGAATGAAGGCAAGCATTAATGGCAGAATAGGGCTATTATATGTAGAATTATTATTTTGCAGCAGTGTTTCACTATAGAAATGCATTGTAACTGAGGAAGAAAGGGATTGTAAGTGGTCAGGAATGAAGGCAAGAATGACTCGCAGAATAGTTATATTATATGTAAAATTATTATTTTGTAGCAGTGTTTCCCTATAGAAATGCATTGTAAATGAGGAAGAAAGGGATTGTCAGTGGTCAGGAATGAAGGCAAGCATTAATTGCAGAATAGGGCTATTATATGTAGAATTATTATTTTGCAGCAGTGTTTCCCTATAGAAATGAATTGTAAAAAAGGAAAAAAGGGATTGTCAGTGGTCAGGAATGAAGGCAAGCATTAATTGCAGAATAGGGCTATTATATGTAGAATTATTATTTTGCAGCAGTGCTTCCGTATAGAAATGCATTGTAAATGAGGAAGAAGGGGATTGTCAGTGGTCAGGAATGAAGGCAAGCATTAATTGCAGAATAGGGCAATTATATGTAGAATTATTATTTTGTAGCAGTGTTTCCCTATAGAAATGCATTGTAAATGAGGAAGAAAGGGATTGTCAGTGGTCAGGAATGAAGGCAAGCATTAATTGCAGAATAGGGCTATTATATGTAGAATTATTATTTTGTAGCAGTGTTTCCCTATAGAAATGCATTGTAAATGAGGAAGAAAGGGATTGTCAGTGGTCAGGAATGAAGGCAAGCATTAATTGCAGAATAGGGCTATTATATGTAGAATTATTATTTTGTAGCAGTGTTTCCCTATAGAAATGCATTGTAAATGAGGAAGAAAGGGATTGTCAGTGGTCAGGAATGAAGGCAAGCATTAATTGCAGAATAGGGCTATTATATGTAGAATTATTATTTTGTAGCAGTGTTTCCCTATAGAAATGCATTGTAAATGAGGAAGAAAGGGATTGTCAGTGATCAGGAATGAAAGCAAGCATTAATTGCAGAATAGGGCTATTATATGTAGAATTATTATTTTGTAGCAGCGTTTTCCTATAGAAATGCATTGTAAATGAGGAAGAAAGTGATTGTCAGTGGTCAGGAATGAAGGCAAGCATTAATGGCAGAATAGGGCTATTATATGTAGAATTATTATTTTGTAGCAGTGTTTCCCTATAGAAATGCATTGTTAATGAAGAAGAAAGGGATTGTCAGTGGTCAGGAATGAAGGCAAGCATTAATTGCAGAATAGGGCTATTATATGTAGAATTATTATTTTGTAGCAGTGTTTCCCTATAGAAATGCATTGTTAATGAGGAAGAAAGGGATTGTCAGTGGTCAGGAATGAAGGCAAGCATTAATTGCAGAATAGGGCTATTATATGTAGAATTATTATTTTGTAGCAGTGTTTCCCTATAGAAATGCATTGTAAATGAGGAAGAAAGGGATTGTCAGTGGTCAGGAATGAAGGCAAGCATTAATTGCAGAATAGGGCTATTATATGTAGAATTATTATTTTGTAGCAGTGTTTCCCTATAGAAATGCATTGTAAATGAGGAAGAAAGGGATTGTCAGTGTACAGGAATGAAGGCAAGCATTAATTGCAGAATAGGGCTATTATATGTAGAATTATTATTTTGTAGCAGTGTTTCCCTATAGAAATGCATTGTAAATGAGGAAGAAAGGGATTGTCAGTGGTCAGGAATGAAGGCAAGCATTAATGGCAGAATAGGGCTATTATATGTAGAATTATTATTTTGTAGCAGTGTTTCCCTATAGAAATGCATTGTAAATGAGGAAGAAAGGGATTGTCAGTGGTCAGGAATGAAGGCAAGACTTAATGGCAGAATAGGGCTATTATATGTAGAATTATTATTTTGTAGCAGTGTTTCCCTATAGAAATGCATTGTTAATGAGGAAGAAAGGGATTGTCAGTGATCAGGAATGAAGGCAAGCATTAATTGCAGAATAGGGCTATTACATGTAGAATTATTATTTTGTAGCAGTGTCTCCCTATAGAAATGCATTGTAAATGAGGAAGAAAGGGATTGTCAGTGGTCAGGAATGAAGGCAAGCATTAATGGCAGAATAGGGCTATTATATGTAGAATTATTATTTTGTAGCAGTGTTTCCCTATAGAAATGCATTGTTAATGAGGAAGAAAGGGATTGTCAGTGGTCAGGAATGAAGGCAAGCATTAATTGCAGAATAGGGCTATTATATGTAGAATTATTATTTTGTAGCAGTGTTTCCCTATAGAAATGCATTGTAAATGAGGAAGAAAGGGATTGTCAGTGGTCAGGAATGAAGGCAAGCATTAATGGCAGAATAGGGCTATTATATGTAGAATTATTATTTTGTAGCAGTGTTTCCCTATAGAAATGCATTGTAAATGAGGAAGAAAGGGATTGTCAGTGGTCAGGAATGAAGGCAAGCATTAATTGCAGAATAGGGCTATTATATGTAGAATTATTATTTTGTAGCAGTGTTTCCCTATAGAAATGCATTGTAAATGAGGAAGAAAGGGATTGTCAGTGGTCAGGAATGAAGGCAAGCATTAATGGCAGAATAGGGCTATTATATGTAGAATTATTATTTTGTAGCAGTGTTTCCCTATAGAAATGCATTGTTAATGAGGAAGAAAGGGATTGTCAGTGGTCAGGAATGAAGGCAAGCATTAATTGCAGAATAGGGCTATTATATGTAGAATTATTATTTTGTAGCAGTGTTTCCCTATAGAAATGCATTGTTAATGAGGAAGAAAGGGATTGTCAGTGGTCAGGAATGAAGGCAAGCATTAATTGCAGAATAGGGCTATTAAATATAGAATTATTATTTTGTAGCAGTGTTTCCCTATAGAAATGCATTGTAAATGAGGAAGAAAGGGATTGTCAGTGGTCAGGAATGAAGGCAAGCATTAATTGCAGAATAGGGCTATTATATGTAGAATTATTATTTTGTAGCAGTGTTTCCCTATAGAAATGCATTGTTAATGAGGAAGAAAGGGATTGTCAGTGGTCAGGAATAAAGGCAAGCATTAATTGCAGAATAGGGCTATTATATGTAGAATTATTATTTTGTAGCAGTGTTTCCCTATAGAAATACATTGTAAATGAGGAAGAAAGGGATTGTCAGTGGTCAGGAATGAAGGCAAGCATTAATTGCATAATAGGTCTATTATATGCAGAATTATTATTTTGTAGCTGTGTTTCCCTATAGAAATGCATTGTTAATGAGGAAGAAAGGGATTGTCAGTGGTCAGGAATGAAGGCAAGCATTAATTGCAGAATAGGGCTATTATATGTAGAATTATTATTTTGTAGCAGTGTTTCCCTATAGAAATGCATTGTAAATGAGGAAGAAAGGGATTGTAAGTGGTCAGGAATGAAGGCAAGCATTAATTGCAGAATAGGGCTATTATATGTAGAATTATTATTTTGTAGCAGTGTTTCCCTATTGAAATGCATTGTAAATGAGGAAGAAAGGGATTGTCAGTGGTCAGGAATGAAGGCAAGCATTAATTGCAGAATAGGGCTATTATATGTAGAATTATTATTTTGTAGCAGTGTTTCCCTATAGAAATGCATTGTAAATGAGGAAGAAAGGGATTGTCAGTGGTCAGGAATGAAGGCAAGCATTAATGGCAGAATAGGGCTATTATATGTAGAATTATTATTTTGTAGCAGTGTTTCCCTACAGAAATGCATTGTAAATGAGGAAGAAAGGGATTGTCAGTGTTCAGGAATGAAGGCAAGCATTAATGGCAGAATAGGGCTATTATATGTAGAATTATTATTTTGTAGCAGTGTTTCACTATAGAAATGCATTGTAACTGAGGAAGAAACGGATTGTAAGTGGTCAGGAATGAAGGCAAGAATTACTCGCAGAATAGTTATATTATATGTAAAATTATTATTTTGTAGCAGTGTTTCCCTATAGAAATGCATTGTAAATGAGGAAGAAAGGGATTGTCAGTGGTCAGGAAGGAAGGCAAGAATTACTCGCAAAATAGGGCTATTATATGTAGAATTATTATTTTGCAGCAGTGTTTCCCTACAGAAATGAATTGTAAATGAGGAAGAAAGGGATTGTCAGTGGTCAGGAATGAACGCAAGCATTAATTGCAGAATAGGGCTATTATATGTAGAATTATTATTTTGCAGCAGTGCTTCCCTATAGAAATGCATTGTAAATGAGGAAGAAGGGGATTGTCAGTGGTCAGGAATGAAGGCAAGCATTAATTGCAGAATAGGGCTATTATATGTAGAATTATTATTTTGCAGCAGTGCTTCCCTATAGAAATGCATTGTAAATGAGGAAGAAAGGGATTGTCAGTGGTCAGGAATGAAGGCAAGCATTAATTGCAGAATAGGGCTATTATATGTAGAATTATTATTTTGCAGCAGTGCTTCCCTATAGAACTGCATTGTAAATGAGGAAGAAAGGGATTGTCAGTGGTCAGGAATGAAGGCAAGCATTAATTGCAGAATAGGGCTATTATATGTAGAATTATTATTTTGCAGCAGTGCTTCCCTATAGAAATGCATTGTAAATAAGGAAGAAAGGGATTGTCAGTGGTCAGGAATGAAGGCAAGCATTAATTGCAGAATAGGGCTATTATATGTAGAATTATTATTTTGCAGCAGTGCTTCCCTATAGAAATGCATTGTAAATGAGGAAGAAAGGGATTGTCAGTGGTCAGGAATGAAGGCAAGCATTAATTGCAGAATAGGGCTATTATATGTAGAATTATTATTTTGCAGCAGTGCTTCCCTATAGAAATGCATTGTAAATGAGGAAGAAAGGGATTGTCAGTGGTCAGGAATGAAGGCAAGCATTAATTGCAGAATAGGGCTATTATATGTAGAATTATTATTTTGTAGCAGTGTTTCCCTATAGAAATGCATTGTAAATGAGGAAGAAAGGGATTGTCAGTGGTCAGGAATGAAGGAAAGCATTAATTGCAGAATAGGGCTATTATATGTAGAATTATTATTTTGTAGCAGTGTTTCCCTATAGAAATGCATTGTAAATGAGGAAGAAAGGGATTGTCAGTGGTCAGGAATGAAGGCAAGCATTAATTGCAGAATAGGGCTATTATATGTAGAATTATTATTTTGTAGCAGTGTTTCCCTATAGAAATGCACTGTAAATGAGGAAGAAAGGGATTGTCAGTGGTCAGGAATGAAGGCAAGCATTAATGGCAGAATAGGGCTATTATATGTAGAATTATTATTTTGCAGCAGTGTTTCACTATAGAAATGCATTGTAACTGAGGAAGAAAGGGATTGTAAGTGGTCAGGAATGAAGGCATGAATTACTCTCAGAATAGTTATATTATATGTAAAATTATTATTTTGTAGCAGTGTTTCCCTATAGAAATGCATTGTAAATGAGGAAGAAAGGGATTGTCAGTGGACAGGAAGGAAGGCAAGAATTACTCGCAGAATAGGGCTATTATATGTAGAATTATTATTTTGCAGCAGTGTTTCCCTACAGAAATGAATTGTAAATGAGGAAGAAAGGGATTGTCAGTGGTCAGGAATGAAGGCAAGCATTAATTGCAGAATAGGGCTATTATATGTAGAATTATTATTTTGCAGCAGTGTTTCCCTATAGAAATGCATTGTAAATGAGGAAGAAGGGGATTGTCAGTGGTCAGGAATGAAGGCAAGCATTAATTGCAGATTAGGGCTATTATATGTAGAATTATTATTTTGTAGCAGTGTTTCCCTATAGAAATGCATTGTAAATGAAGAAGAAAGGGATTGTCAGTGGTCAGGAATGAAGGCAAGCATTAATTGCAGAATAGGGCTATTATATGTAGAATTATTATTTTGTAGCAGTGTTTCCCTATAGAAATGCATTGTAAATGAGGAAGAAAGGGATTGTCTGTGGTCAGGAATGTAGGCAAGCATTAATTGCAGAATAGGGCTATTATATGTAGAATTATTATTTTGTAGCAGTGTTTCCCTATAGAAATGCATTGTAAATGAGGAAGAAAGGGATTGTCAGTGGTCAGGAATGAAGGCAAGCAATAATTGCAGAATAGGGCTATTATATGTAGAATTATTATTTTGTAGCAGTGTTTCCCTATAGAAATGCATTGTAAATGAGGAAGAAGGGGATTGTCAGTGGTCAGGAATGAAGGCAAGCATTAATTGCAGAATAGGGCTATTATATGTAGAATTATTATTTTGTAGCAGTGTTTCCCTATAGAAATGCATTGTAAATGTTGAAGAAAGGGATTGTCAGTGGTCAAGAATGAAGGCAAGCATTAATTGCAGAATAGGGCTATTATATGTAGAATTATTATTTTGTAGCAGTGATTCCCTATAGAAATGCATTGTAAATGAGGAAGAAAGGGATTGTCAGTGGTCAGGAATGAAGGCAAGCATTAATGGCAGAATAGGCATATTATATGTTGAATTATTATTGTGTAGCAGTGTTTCACTATAGAAATGCATTGTAAATAAGGAAGAAAGGGATTGTCAGTGGTCAGGAATGAAGGCAAGAATTACTCGCAGAATAGGCATATTATATGTTGAATTATTATTGTGTAGCAGTGTTTCACTATAGAAATGCATTGTAACTGAGGAAGAAAGGGATCGTCAGTGGTCAGGAATGAAGGCAAACGTTAATTGCAGAATAGGGCTATTATATGTAGAATTATTATTTTGTAGCAGTGTTTCCCTATAGAAATGCATTGTAAATGAGGAAGAAAGGGATTGTCAGGGGTCAGGAATGAAGGCAAGCATTAATTGCAGAATAGGGCTATTATATGTAGAATTATTATTTTGTAGCAGTGTTTCCCTATAGAAATGCATTGTAAATGAGGAAGAAAGGGATTGTCAGTGGTCAGGAATGAAGGCAAGCATTAATGGCAGAATAGGGCTATTATATGTAGAATTATTATTTTGCAGCAGTGTTTCACTATAGAAATGCATTGTAACTGAGGAAGAAAGGGATTGTCAGTGTTCAGGAATTAAGGCAAGCATTAATTGCAGAATAGTGATATTATATGTAAAATTATTATTTTGTAGCAGTGTTTCACTATAGAAATGCATTGTAAATGAGGAAGAAAGGGATTGTCAGTGGTCAGGAATGAAGGCATGAATTACTCGCAGAATAGGGATATTATATGTTGAATTATCATTTTGTAGCAGTGTTTCCCTATAGGAATGCATTGTAAATGAGGAAGAAAGGGATTGTCAGTGGTCAGGAATGAAGGCAAGCATTAATGGCAGAATAGGGCTATTATATGTAGAATTATTATTTGTAGCAGTGTTCCACTATAGAAATGCATTGTAAATGAGGAAGAAAGGGATTGTCAGTGGCCAGGAATGAAGGCAAGGATTACTTGCAGAATAGGGATATTATATGTAGAATTATTATTTTGTAGCAGTGTTTCCCTATAGAAATGAATTGTAAATGAGGAAGAAAGGGATTGTCAGTGGTCAGGAATGAAGGCAAGCATTAATGGCAGAATAGGGATATTATATGTAGAATTATTATTTTGTAGCAGTGTTTCCCTATAGAAATGCATTGTAAATGAGGAAGAAAGGGATTGTCAGTGGTCAGGAATGAAGGCAAGCATTAATGGCAGAATAGGGATATTATATGTAGAATTATTATTTTGTAGCAGTGTTTCCCTATAGAAATGCATTGTAAATGAGGAAGAAAGGGATTGTCAGTGGTCAGGAATGAAGGCAAGCATTAATGGCAGAATAGGGATATTATATGTAGAATTATTATTTTGTAGCAGTGTTTCCCTATAGAAATGCATTGTAAATGAGGAAGAAAGAGATTGTCAGTGGTCAGGAATGAAGGCAAGCATTAATGGCAGAATAGGGCTATTATATGTAGAATTATTATTTTGTAGCAGTGTTTCCCTATAGAAATGCATTGTAAATGAGGAAGAAAGGGATTGTCAGTGGTCAGGAATGAAGGCAAGCATTAATTGCAGAATAGGGATATTATATGTAGAATTATTATTTTGTAGCAGTGTTTCCCTATAGAAATGCATTGTAAATGAGGAAGAAAGGGATTGTCAGTGGTCAGGAATGAAGGCAAGCATTAATGGCAGAATAGGGATATTATATGTAGAATTATTATTTTGTAGCAGTGTTTCCCTATAGAAATGCATTGCAAATGTGGAAGAAAGGGATTGTCAGTGGTCAGGAATGAAGGCAAGCATTAATGGCAGAATAGGGATATTATATGTAGAATTATTATTTTGTAGCAGTGTTTCCCTATAGAAATGCATTGTAAATGAGGAAGAAAGGGATTGTCAGTGGTCAGGAATGAAGGCAAGCATTAATGGCAGAATAGGGATATTATATGTAGAATTATTATTTTGTAGCAGTGTTTCCCTATAGAAATGCATTGTAAATGAGGAAGAAAGGGATTGTCAGTGGCCAGGAATGAAGGCAAGGATTACTTGCAGAATAGGGATATTATATGTAGAATTATTATTTTGTAGCAGTGTTTCCCTATAGAAATGAATTGTAAATGAGGAAGAAAGGGATTGTCAGTGGTCAGGAATGAAGGCAAGCATTAATGGCAGAATAGGGATATTATATGTAGAATTATTATTTTGTAGCAGTGTTTCCCTATAGAAATGCATTGTAAATGAGGAAGAAAGGGATTGTCAGTGGTCAGGAATGAAGGCAAGCATTAATGGCAGAATAGGGCTATTATATGTAGAATTATTATTTGTAGCAGTGTTCCACTATAGAAATGCATTGTAAATGAGGAAGAAAGGGATTGTCAGTGGTCAGGAATGAAGGCAAGCATTAATGGCAGAATAGGGATATTATATGTAGAATTATTATTTTGTAGCAGTGTTTCCCTATAGAAATGCATTGTAAATGAGGAAGAAAGGGATTGTCAGTGGTCAGGAATGAAGGCAAGCATTAATGGCAGAATAGGGCTATTATATGTAGAATTATTATTTGTAGCAGTGTTCCACTATAGAAATGCATTGTAAATGAGGAAGAAAGGGATTGTCAGTGGTCAGGAATGAAGGCAAGCATTAATGGCAGAATAGGGATATTATATGTAGAATTATTATTTTGTAGCAGTGTTTCCCTATAGAAATGCATTGTAAATGAGGAAGAAAGGGATTGTCAGTGGTCAGGAATGAAGGCAAGCATTAATGGCAGAATAGGGATATTATATGTAGAATTATTATTTTGTAGCAGTGTTTCCCTATAGAAATGCATTGTAAATGAGGAAGAAAGGGATTGTCAGTGGTCAGGAATGAAGGCAAGCATTAATGGCAGAATAGGGATATTATATGTAGAATTATTATTTTGTAGCAGTGTTTCCCTATAGAAATGCATTGTAAATGAGGAAGAAAGGGATTGTCAGTGGTCAGGAATGAAGGCAAGCATTAATGGCAGAATAGGGATATTATATGTAGAATTATTATTTTGTAGCAGTGTTTCCCTATAGAAATGCATTGTAAATGAGGAAGAAAGGGATTGTCAGTGGCCAGGAATGAAGGCAAGGATTACTTGCAGAATAGGGATATTATATGTAGAATTATTATTTTGTAGCAGTGTTTCCCTATAGAAATGAATTGTAAATGAGGAAGAAAGGGATTGTCAGTGGTCAGGAATGAAGGCAAGCATTAATGGCAGAATAGGGATATTATATGTAGAATTATTATTTTGTAGCAGTGTTTCACTATAGCAATGCATTGTAAATGAGGAAGAAAGGGATTGTCAGTGGTCAGGAATGAAGGCAAGCATTAATGGCAGAATAGGGATATTATATGTAGAATTATTATTTTGTAGCAGTGTTTCCCTATAGAAATGCATTGTAAATGAGGAAGAAAGGGATTGTCAGTGGTCAGGAATGAAGGCAAGCATTAATGGCAGAATAGGGATATTATATGTAGAATTATTATTTTGTAGCAGTGTTTCCCTATAGAAATGCATTGTAAATGAGGAAGAAAGGGATTGTCAGTGGTCAGGAATGAAGGCAAGCATTAATGGCAGAATAGGGATATTATATGTAGAATTATTATTTTGTAGCAGTGTTTCCCTATAGAAATGCATTGTAAATGAGGAAGAAAGGGATTGTCAGTGGTCAGGAATGAAGGCAAGCATTAATGGCAGAATAGGGATATTATATGTAGAATTATTATTTTGTAGCAGTGTTTCCCTATAGAAATGCATTGCAAATGGGGAAGAAAGGGATTGTCAGTGGTCAGGAATGAAGGCTAGCATTACTCGCAGAATAGGTCTATTATATATAGAATTACTATTTTGTAGCAGTGTTTCACTATGGAAATGCATTGTAAATGTGGATGTAACGGATTGTCAGTGGTCAGGAATGAAGGCTAGCATTACTTGCAGAATAGGGCTATATAGAATTATTGTTTTGTAGCAGTGTTTCCCTATAGAAATTCATTGCAAATGAGGAAGAAAGGGATTATCAGTGGTCAGGAATGAAGGCAAGCATTAATTGCAGAATAGGTATATGATATGTAGAATTATTATTTTGTAGCAGTGTTTCACTATAGAAATGCATTGTAAATGAGGAAGAAAGGGATTGTCAGTGGTCAGGAATGAAGGCAAGCATTAATGGCAGAATAGGGCTATTATATGTAGAATTATTATTTTGTAGTAGTGTTTCACTATAGAAATGCATTGTAAATGAGGTAGAAAGGGATTGTCAGTGGTCAGGAATGAAGGCTAGAATTACTCGAAGAATAGGGATATTATATGTAAATTTATTATTTTGTAGCAGTGTTTCACTATTGAAATGCATTGTAAATGTGGAAGAAAGGGATTGTCAGTGGTCAGGAATGAAGGCAAGCATTAATTGCAGAATAGGGCTATTATATGTAGAATTATTATTTTGTAGCAGTGTTTCACTATAGAAATGGATTGTAAATGTGGAAGAAAGGGATTGTCAGTGGTCAGGAATGAAGGCAAGAATTACTTGCAGAATAGGGCTATTATATGTAGAATTATTATTTTGCAGCAGTGTTTCACTATAGAAATGCATTGTAACTGAGGAAGAAAGGGATTGTCAGTGTTCAGGAATTAAGGCAAGCATTAATTGCAGAATAGTGATATTATATGTAAAATTATTATTTTGTAGCAGTGTTTCACTATAGAAATGCATTGTAAATGAGGAAGAAAGGGATTGTCAGTGGTCAGGAATGAAGGCAAGAATTACTCGCAGAATAGGGATATTATATGTTGAATTATCATTTTGTAGCAGTGTTTCCCTATAGGAATGCATTGTAAATGAGGAAGAAAGGGATTGTCAGTGGTCAGGAATGGAGGCAAACATTACTTGCAGAATGTGGTTATTATATGGAGAATTATTATTTTGTAGCAGTGTTTCACTATAGAAATGCATTGCAAATGAGGAAGAAAGGCATTGTCAGTGGTCAGGAATGAAGGCAAGAATTACTCGCAGAATAGGCCTATTATATATAGAATTATTGTTTTGTAGCAGTGTTTCCCTGTAGAAATGCATTGTAAATGAGGAAGAAAGGGATTGTCAGTGGTCAGGAATGAAGGCAAGCATTAATGGCAGAATAGGGATATTATATGTAGAATTATTATTTTGTAGCAGTGTTTCCCTATAGAAATGCATTGTAAATGAGGAAGAAAGGGATTGTCAGTGGTCAGGAATGAAGGCAAGAATTACTCGCAGAATAGGGATATTATATGTTGAATTATCATTTTGTAGCAGTGTTTCCCTATAGGAATGCATTGTAAATGAGGAAGAAAGGGATTGTCAGTGGTCAGGAATGGAGGCAAACATTACTTGCAGAATGTGGTTATTATATGGAGAATTATTATTTTGTAGCAGTGTTTCACTATAGAAATGCATTGCAAATGAGGAAGAAAGGCATTGTCAGTGGTCAGGAATGAAGGCAAGAATTACTCGCAGAATAGGCCTATTATATATAGAATTATTGTTTTGTAGCAGTGTTTCCCTGTAGAAATGCATTGTAAATGAGGAAGAAAGGGATTGTCAGTGGTCAGGAATGAAGGCAAGCATTAATGGCAGAATAGGGATATTATATGTAGAATTATTATTTTGTAGCAGTGTTTCCCTATAGAAATGCATTGTAAATGAGGAAGAAAGGGATTGTCAGTGGTCAGGAATGAAGGCAAGCATTAATGGCAGAATAGGGATATTATATGTAGAATTATTATTTTGTAGCAGTGTTTCCCTATAGAAATGCATTGTAAATGAGGAAGAAAGGGATTGTCAGTGGTCAGGAATGAAGGCAAGCATTAATGGCAGAATAGGGATATTATATGTAGAATTATTATTTTGTAGCAGTGTTTCCCTATAGAAATGCATTGTAAATGAGGAAGAAAGGGATTGTCAGTGGTCAGGAATGAAGGCAAGCATTAATGGCAGAATAGGGATATTATATGTAGAATTATTATTTTGTAGCAGTGTTTCCCTATAGAAATGCATTGTAAATGAGGAAGAAAGGGATTGTCAGTGGTCAGGAATGAAGGCAAGCATTAATGGCAGAATAGGGATATTATATGTAGAATTATTATTTTGTAGCAGTGTTTCCCTATAGAAATGCATTGCAAATGTGGAAGAAAGGGATTGTCAGTGGTCAGGAATGAAGGCTAGCATTACTCGCAGAATAGGGCTATATAGAATTATTGTTTTGTAGCAGTGTTTCCCTATAGAAATGCATTGTAAATGAGGAAGAAAGGGATTGTCAGTGGTCAGGAATGAAGGCAAGAATTACTCGCAGAATAGGGATATTATATGTTGAATTATCATTTTGTAGCAGTGTTTCCCTATAGGAATGCATTGTAAATGAGGAAGAAAGGGATTGTCAGTGGTCAGGAATGGAGGCAAACATTACTTGCAGAATGTGGTTATTATATGGAGAATTATTATTTTGTAGCAGTGTTTCACTATAGAAATGCATTGTAAATGAGGAAGAAAGGCATTGTCAGTGGTCAGGAATGAAGGCAAGAATTACTCGCAGAATAGGCCTATTATATATAGAATTATTATTTTGTAGCAGTGTTTCCCTGTAGAAATGCATTGTAAATGAGGAAGAAAGGGATTGTCAGTGGTCAGGAATGAAGGCAAGCATTAATGGCAGAATAGGGATATTATATGTAGAATTATTATTTTGTAGCAGTGTTTCCCTATAGAAATGCATTGTAAATGAGGAAGAAAGGGATTGTCAGTGGTCAGGAATGAAGGCAAGCATTAATGGCAGAATAGGGATATTATATGTAGAATTATTATTTTGTAGCAGTGTTTCCCTATAGAAATGCATTGTAAATGAGGAAGAAAGGGATTGTCAGTGGTCAGGAATGAAGGCAAGCATTAATGGCAGAATAGGGATATTATATGTAGAATTATTATTTTGTAGCAGTGTTTCCCTATAGAAATGCATTGTAAATGAGGAAGAAAGGGATTGTCAGTGGTCAGGAATGAAGGCAAGCATTAATGGCAGAATAGGGATATTATATGTAGAATTATTATTTTGTAGCAGTGTTTCCCTATAGAAATGCATTGTAAATGAGGAAGAAAGGGATTGTCAGTGGTCAGGAATGAAGGCAAGCATTAATGGCAGAATAGGGATATTATATGTAGAATTATTATTTTGTAGCAGTGTTTCCCTATAGAAATGCATTGCAAATGTGGAAGAAAGGGATTGTCAGTGGTCAGGAATGAAGGCTAGCATTACTCGCAGAATAGGGCTATATAGAATTATTGTTTTGTAGCAGTGTTTCCCTATAGAAATGCATTGTAAATGAGGAAGAAAGAGATTGTCAGTGGTCAGGAATGAAGGCTAGCATTACTCGCAGAATAGGGCTATATAGAATTATTATTTTGTAGCAGTGTTTCCCTATAGAAATGCATTGTAAATGAGGAAGAAAGAGATTGTCAGTGGTCAGGAATGAAGGCTAGCATTACTCGCAGAATAGGGCTATATAGAATTATTGTTTTGTAGCAGTGTTTCCCTATAGAAATGCATTGTAAATGAGGAAGAAAGAGATTGTCAGTGGTCAGGAATGAAGGCTAGCATTACTCGCAGAATAGGGCTATATAGAATTATTGTTTTGTAGCAGTGTTTCCCTATAGAAATGCATTGTAAATGAGGAAGAAAGAGATTGTCAGTGGTCAGGAATGAAGGCTAGCATTACTCGCAGAATAGGGCTATATAGAATTATTGTTTTGTAGCAGTGTTTCCCTATAGAAATGCATTGTAAATGAGGAAGAAAGAGATTGTCAGTGGTCAGGAATGAAGGCTAGCATTACTCGCAGAATAGGGCTATATAGAATTATTGTTTTGTAGCAGTGTTTCCCTATAGAAATGCATTGTAAATGAGGAAGAAAGAGATTGTCAGTGGTCAGGAATGAAGGCTAGCATTACTCGCAGAATAGGGCTATATAGAATTATTGTTTTGTAGCAGTGTTTCCCTATAGAAATGCATTGTAAATGAGGAAGAAAGAGATTGTCAGTGGTCAGGAATGAAGGCAAGCATTAATGGCAGAATAGGGATATTATATGTAGAATTATTATTTTGTAGCAGTGTTTCCCTATAGAAATGCATTGTAAATGAGGAAGAAAGAGATTGTCAGTGGTCAGGAATGAAGGCTAGCATTACTCGCAGAATAGGGCTATATAGAATTATTGTTTTGTAGCAGTGTTTCCCTATAGAAATGCATTGTAAATGAGGAAGAAAGAGATTGTCAGTGGTCAGGAATGAAGGCTAGCATTACTCGCAGAATAGGGCTATATAGAATTATTGTTTTGTAGCAGTGTTTCCCTATAGAAATGCATTGTAAATGAGGAAGAAAGAGATTGTCAGTGGTCAGGAATGAAGGCTAGCATTACTCGCAGAATAGGGCTATATAGAATTATTGTTTTGTAGCAGTGTTTCCCTATAGAAATGCATTGTAAATGAGGAAGAAAGAGATTGTCAGTGGTCAGGAATGAAGGCTAGCATTACTCGCAGAATAGGGCTATATAGAATTATTGTTTTGTAGCAGTGTTTCCCTATAGAAATGCATTGTAAATGAGGAAGAAAGAGATTGTCAGTGGTCAGGAATGAAGGCTAGCATTACTCGCAGAATAGGGCTATATAGAATTATTGTTTTGTAGCAGTGTTTCCCTATAGAAATGCATTGTAAATGAGGAAGAAAGAGATTGTCAGTGGTCAGGAATGAAGGCTAGCATTACTCGCAGAATAGGGCTATATAGAATTATTGTTTTGTAGCAGTGTTTCCCTATAGAAATGCATTGTAAATGAGGAAGAAAGAGATTGTCAGTGGTCAGGAATGAAGGCAAGCATTAATGGCAGAATAGGGATATTATATGTAGAATTATTATTTTGTAGCAGTGTTTCCCTATAGAAATGCATTGCAAATGTGGAAGAAAGGGATTGTCAGTGGTCAGGAATGAAGGCTAGCATTACTCGCAGAATAGGGCTATATAGAATTATTATTTTGTAGCAGTGTTTCCCTATAGAAATGCATTGTTAATGAGGAAGAAAGGGATTGTCAGTGGTCAGGAATGAAGGCAAGCATTAATGGCAGAATAGGGATATTATATGTAGAATTATTATTTTGTAGCAGTGTTTCCCTATAGAAATGCATTGCAAATGTGGAAGAAAGGGATTGTCAGTGGTCAGGAATGAAGGCTAGCATTACTCGCAGAATAGGGCTATATAGAATTATTATTTTGTAGCAGTGTTTCCCTATAGAAATGCATTGTTAATGAGGAAGAAAGGGATTGTCAGTGGTCAGGAATGAAGGCAAGCATTAATGGCAGAATAGGGATATTATATGTAGAATTATTATTTTGTAGCAGTGTTTCCCTATAGAAATGCATTGTAAATGAGGAAGAAAGGGATTGTCAGTGGTCAGGAATGAAGGCAAGCATTAATGGCAGAATAGGGATATTATATGTAGAATTATTATTTTGTAGCAGTGTTTCCCTATAGAAATGCATTGTAAATGAGGAAGAAAGAGATTGTCAGTGGTCAGGAATGAAGGCAAGCATTAATGGCAGAATAGGGATATTATATGTAGAATTATTATTTTGTAGCAGTGTTTCCCTATAGAAATGCATTGCAAATGTGGAAGAAAGGGATTGTCAGTGGTCAGGAATGAAGGCTAGCATTACTCGCAGAATAGGGCTATATAGAATTATTATTTTGTAGCAGTGTTTCCCTATAGAAATGCATTGTTAATGAGGAAGAAAGAGATTGTCAGTGGTCAGGAATGAAGGCAAGCATTAATGGCAGAATAGGGATATTATATGTAGAATTATTATTTTGTAGCAGTGTTTCCCTATAGAAATGCATTGTAAATGAGGAAGAAAGAGATTGTCAGTGGTCAGGAATGAAGGCAAGCATTAATGGCAGAATAGGGATATTATATGTAGAATTATTATTTTGTAGCAGTGTTTCCCTATAGAAATGCATTGCAAATGTGGAAGAAAGGGATTGTCAGTGGTCAGGAATGAAGGCTAGCATTACTCGCAGAATAGGGCTATATAGAATTATTATTTTGTAGCAGTGTTTCCCTATAGAAATGCATTGTTAATGAGGAAGAAAGGGATTGTCAGTGGTCAGGAATGAAGGCAAGCATTAATGGCAGAATAGGGATATTATATGTAGAATTATTATTTTGTAGCAGTGTTTCCCTATAGAAATGCATTGCAAATGTGGAAGAAAGGGATTGTCAGTGGTCAGGAATGAAGGCAAGCATTACTCGCAGAATAGGGCTATATAGAATTATTATTTTGTAGCAGTGTTTCCCTATAGAAATGCATTGTAAATGAGGAAGAAAGAGATTGTCAGTGGTCAGGAATGAAGGCAAGCATTAATGGCAGAATAGGGATATTATATGTAGAATTATTATTTTGTAGCAGTGTTTCCCTATAGAAATGCATTGTAAATGAGGAAGAAAGGGATTGTCAGTGGTCAGGAATGAAGGCAAGCATTAATGGCAGAATAGGGATATTATATGTAGAATTATTATTTTGTAGCAGTGTTTCCCTATAGAAATGCATTGTTAATGAGGAAGAAAGGGATTGTCAGTGGTCAGGAATGAAGGCAAGCATTAATGGCAGAATAGGGATATTATATGTAGAATTATTATTTTGTAGCAGTGTTTCCCTATAGAAATGCATTGCAAATGTGGAAGAAAGGGATTGTCAGTGGTCAGGAATGAAGGCTAGCATTACTCGCAGAATAGGGCTATATAGAATTATTATTTTGTAGCAGTGTTTCCCTATAGAAATGCATTGTTAATGAGGAAGAAAGAGATTGTCAGTGGTCAGGAATGAAGGCAAGCATTAATGGCAGAATAGGGATATTATATGTAGAATTATTATTTTGTAGCAGTGTTTCCCTATAGAAATGCATTGTAAATGAGGAAGAAAGAGATTGTCAGTGGTCAGGAATGAAGGCAAGCATTAATGGCAGAATAGGGATATTATATGTAGAATTATTATTTTGTAGCAGTGTTTCCCTATAGAAATGCATTGCAAATGTGGAAGAAAGGGATTGTCAGTGGTCAGGAATGAAGGCTAGCATTACTCGCAGAATAGGGCTATATAGAATTATTATTTTGTAG
This sequence comes from Acanthosepion esculentum, assembly GCA_964036315.1. NCBI lineage: Eukaryota > Metazoa > Mollusca > Cephalopoda > Sepiida > Sepiidae > Acanthosepion > Acanthosepion esculentum. Next base: position 16,514,169 of record OZ038518.1, read on the forward strand.
CAGTGTTTCCCTATAGAAATGCATTGTTAATGAGGAAGAAAGGGATTGTCAGTGGTCAGGAATGAAGGCAAGCATTAATGGCAGAATAGGGATATTATATGTAGAATTATTATTTTGTAGCAGTGTTTCCCTATAGAAATGCATTGTAAATGAGGAAGAAAGGGATTGTCAGTGGTCAGGAATGAAGGCAAGCATTAATGGCAGAATAGGGATATTATATGTAGAATTATTATTTTGTAGCAGTGTTTCCCTATAGAAATGCATTGTAAATGAGGAAGAAAGAGATTGTCAGTGGTCAGGAATGAAGGCAAGCATTAATGGCAGAATAGGGATATTATATGTAGAATTATTATTTTGTAGCAGTGTTTCCCTATAGAAATGCATTGCAAATGTGGAAGAAAGGGATTGTCAGTGGTCAGGAATGAAGGCTAGCATTACTCGCAGAATAGGGCTATATAGAATTATTATTTTGTAGCAGTGTTTCCCTATAGAAATGCATTGTAAATGAGGAAGAAAGAGATTGTCAGTGGTCAGGAATGAAGGCAAGCATTAATGGCAGAATAGGGATATTATATGTAGAATTATTATTTTGTAGCAGTGTTTCCCTATAGAAATGCATTGCAAATGTGGAAGAAAGGGATTGTCAGTGGTCAGGAATGAAGGCTAGCATTACTCGCAGAATAGGGCTATATAGAATTATTATTTTGTAGCAGTGTTTCCCTATAGAAATGCATTGTTAATGAGGAAGAAAGGGATTGTCAGTGGTCAGGAATGAAGGCAAGCATTAATGGCAGAATAGGGATATTATATGTAGAATTATTATTTTGTAGCAGTGTTTCCCTATAGAAATGCATTGTAAATGAGGAAGAAAGGGATTGTCAGTGGTCAGGAATGAAGGCAAGCATTAATGGCAGAATAGGGATATTATATGTAGAATTATTATTTTGTAGCAGTGTTTCCCTATAGAAATGCATTGTAAATGAGGAAGAAAGGGATTGTCAGTGGTCAGGAATGAAGGCAAGCATTAATGGCAGAATAGGGATATTATATGTAGAATTATTATTTTGTAGCAGTGTTTCCCTATAGAAATGCATTGCAAATGTGGAAGAAAGGGATTGTCAGTGGTCAGGAATGAAGGCTAGCATTACTCGCAGAATAGGGCTATATAGAATTATTATTTTGTAGCAGTGTTTCCCTATAGAAATGCATTGTAAATGAGGAAGAAAGAGATTGTCAGTGGTCAGGAATGAAGGCAAGCATTAATGGCAGAATAGGGATATTATATGTAGAATTATTATTTTGTAGCAGTGTTTCCCTATAGAAATGCATTGTAAATGAGGAAGAAAGGGATTGTCAGTGGTCAGGAATGAAGGCAAGCATTAATGGCAGAATAGGGATATTATATGTAGAATTATTATTTTGTAGCAGTGTTTCCCTATAGAAATGCATTGTAAATGAGGAAGAAAGGGATTGTCAGTGGTCAGGAATGAAGGCAAGCATTAATGGCAGAATAGGGATATTATATGTAGAATTATTATTTTGTAGCAGTGTTTCCCTATAGAAATGCATTGCAAATGTGGAAGAAAGGGATTGTCAGTGGTCAGGAATGAAGGCTAGCATTACTCGCAGAATAGGGCTATATAGAATTATTATTTTGTAGCAGTGTTTCCCTATAGAAATGCATTGTAAATGAGGAAGAAAGAGATTGTCAGTGGTCAGGAATGAAGGCAAGCATTAATGGCAGAATAGGGATATTATATGTAGAATTATTATTTTGTAGCAGTGTTTCCCTATAGAAATGCATTGTAAATGAGGAAGAAAGGGATTGTCAGTGGTCAGGAATGAAGGCAAGCATTAATGGCAGAATAGGGCTATTATATGTAGAATTATTATTTTGTAATAGTGTTTCCCTATAGAAATGCATTGTAAATGAGGAAGAAAGGGATTGTCAGTGGTCAGGAATGAAGGCAAGCATTAATGGCAGAATAGGGATATTATATGTAGAATTATTATTTTGTAGCAGTGTTTCCCTATAGAAATGCATTGCAAATGTGGAAGAAAGGGATTGTCAGTGGTCAGGAATGAAGGCTAGCATTACTCGCAGAATAGGGCTATATAGAATTATTGTTTTGTAGCAGTGTTTCCCTATAGAAATGCATTGTAAATGAGGAAGAAAGAGATTGTCAGTGGTCAGGAATGAAGGCAAGCATTAATGGCAGAATAGGGATATTATATGTAGAATTATTATTTTGTAGCAGTGTTTCACTATAGAAATGCATTGTAAATGAGGAAGAAAGGGATTGTCAGTGGTCAGGAATGAAGGCAAGCATTAATGGCAGAATAGGGATATTATATGTAGAATTATTATTTTGTAGCAGTGTTTCCCTATAGAAATGCATTGCAAATGTGGAAGAAAGGGATTGTCAGTGGTCAGGAATGAAGGCTAGCATTACTCGCAGAATAGGGCTATATAGAATTATTATTTTGTAGCAGTGTTTCCCTATAGAAATGCATTGTAAATGAGGAAGAAAGAGATTGTCAGTGGTCAGGAATGAAGGCAAGCATTAATGGCAGAATAGGGATATTATATGTAGAATTATTATTTTGTAGCAGTGTTTCCCTATAGAAATGCATTGCAAATGTGGAAGAAAGGGATTGTCAGTGGTCAGGAATGAAGGCTAGCATTACTCGCAGAATAGGGCTATATAGAATTATTGTTTTGTAGCAGTGTTTCCCTATAGAAATGCATTGTAAATGAGGAAGAAAGAGATTGTCAGTGGTCAGGAATGAAGGCAAGCATTAATTGCAGAATAGGTATATGATATGTAGAATTATTATTTTGTAGCAGTGTTTCACTATAGAAATGCATTGTAAATGAGGAAGAAAGGGATTGTCAGTGGTCAGGAATGAAGGCAAGCATTAATGGCAGAATAGGGATATTATATGTAGAATTATTATTTTGTAGCAGTGTTTCCCTATAGAAATGCATTGCAAATGTGGAAGAAAGGGATTGTCAGTGGTCAGGAATGAAGGCTAGCATTACTCGCAGAATAGGGCTATATAGAATTATTGTTTTGTAGCAGTGTTTCCCTATAGAAATTCATTGCAAATGAGGAAGAAAGGGATTATCAGTGGTCAGGAATGAAGGCAAGCATTAATTGCAGAATAGGTATATGATATGTAGAATTATTATTTTGTAGCAGTGTTTCACTATAGAAATGCATTGTAAATGAGGAAGAAAGGGATTGTCAGTGGTCAGGAATGAAGGCAAGCATTAATGGCAGAATAGGGCTATTATATGTAGAATTATTATTTTGTAATAGTGTTTCACTATAGAAATGCATTGTAAATGTGGAAGAAAGGGATTGTCAGTGGTCAGGAATGAAGGCAAGCATTAATTGCAGAATAGGGCTATTATATGTAGAATTATTATTTTGTAGCAGTGTTTCACTATAGAAATGGATTGTAAATGTGGAAGAAAGGGATTGTCAGTGGTCAGGAATGAAGGCAAGCATTAATGGCAGAATAGGGCTATTATATGTAGAATTATTATTTTGTAGCAGTGTTTCCCTATAGAAATGCATTGTAAATGAGGAAGAAAGGGATTGTCAGTGGTCAGGAATGAAGGCAAGCATTAATGGCAGAATAGGGATATTATATGTAGAATTATTATTTTGTAGCAGTGTTTCCCTATAGAAATGCATTGCAAATGTGGAAGAAAGGGATTGTCAGTGGTCAGGAATGAAGGCTAGCATTACTCGCAGAATAGGGCTATATAGAATTATTGTTTTGTAGCAGTGTTTCCCTATAGAAATTCATTGCAAATGAGGAAGAAAGGGATTATCAGTGGTCAGGAATGAAGGCAAGCATTAATTGCAGAATAGGTATATGATATGTAGAATTATTATTTTGTAGCAGTGTTTCACTATAGAAATGCATTGTAAATGAGGAAGAAAGGGATTGTCAGTGGTCAGGAATGAAGGCAAGCATTAATGGCAGAATAGGGCTATTATATGTAGAATTATTATTTTGTAATAGTGTTTCACTATAGAAATGCATTGTAAATGTGGAAGAAAGGGATTGTCAGTGGTCAGGAATGAAGGCAAGCATTAATTGCAGAATAGGGCTATTATATGTAGAATTATTATTTTGTAGCAGTGTTTCACTATAGAAATGGATTGTAAATGTGGAAGAAAGGGATTGTCAGTGGTCAGGAATGAAGGCTAGCATTACTCGCAGAATAGGGCTATATAGAATTATTGTTTTGTAGCAGTGTTTCCCTATAGAAATTCATTGCAAATGAGGAAGAAAGGGATTATCAGTGGTCAGGAATGAAGGCAAGCATTAATTGCAGAATAGGTATATGATATGTAGAATTATTATTTTGTAGCAGTGTTTCACTATAGAAATGCATTGTAAATGAGGAAGAAAGGGATTGTCAGTGGTCAGGAATGAAGGCAAGCATTAATGGCAGAATAGGGCTATTATATGTAGAATTATTATTTTGTAATAGTGTTTCACTATAGAAATGCATTGTAAATGTGGAAGAAAGGGATTGTCAGTGGTCAGGAATGAAGGCAAGCATTAATTGCAGAATAGGGCTATTATATGTAGAATTATTATTTTGTAGCAGTGTTTCACTATAGAAATGGATTGTAAATGTGGAAGAAAGGGATTGTCAGTGGTCAGGAATGAAGGCAAGCATTAATGGCAGAATAGGGCTATTATATGTAGAATTATTATTTTGTAGCAGTGTTTCCCTATAGAAATGCATTGTAAATGAGGAAGAAAGGGATTGTCAGTGGTCAGGAATGAAGGCAAGCATTAATGGCAGAATAGGGATATTATATGTAGAATTATTATTTTGTAGCAGTGTTTCCCTATAGAAATGCATTGCAAATGTGGAAGAAAGGGATTGTCAGTGGTCAGGAATGAAGGCTAGCATTACTCGCAGAATAGGGCTATATAGAATTATTGTTTTGTAGCAGTGTTTCCCTATAGAAATTCATTGCAAATGAGGAAGAAAGGGATTATCAGTGGTCAGGAATGAAGGCAAGCATTAATTGCAGAATAGGTATATGATATGTAGAATTATTATTTTGTAGCAGTGTTTCACTATAGAAATGCATTGTAAATGAGGAAGAAAGGGATTGTCAGTGGTCAGGAATGAAGGCAAGCATTAATGGCAGAATAGGGCTATTATATGTAGAATTATTATTTTGTAATAGTGTTTCACTATAGAAATGCATTGTAAATGTGGAAGAAAGGGATTGTCAGTGGTCAGGAATGAAGGCAAGCATTAATTGCAGAATAGGGCTATTATATGTAGAATTATTATTTTGTAGCAGTGTTTCACTATAGAAATGGATTGTAAATGTGGAAGAAAGGGATTGTCAGTGGTCAGGAATGAAGGCAAGCATTAATGGCAGAATAGGGCTATTATATGTAGAATTATTATTTTGTAGCAGTGTTTCCCTATAGAAATGCATTGTAAATGAGGAAGAAAGGGATTGTCAGTGGTCAGGAATGAAGGCAAGCATTAATGGCAGAATAGGGATATTATATGTAGAATTATTATTTTGTAGCAGTGTTTCCCTATAGAAATGCATTGCAAATGTGGAAGAAAGGGATTGTCAGTGGTCAGGAATGAAGGCTAGCATTACTCGCAGAATAGGGCTATATAGAATTATTGTTTTGTAGCAGTGTTTCCCTATAGAAATTCATTGCAAATGAGGAAGAAAGGGATTATCAGTGGTCAGGAATGAAGGCAAGCATTAATTGCAGAATAGGTATATGATATGTAGAATTATTATTTTGTAGCAGTGTTTCACTATAGAAATGCATTGTAAATGAGGAAGAAAGGGATTGTCAGTGGTCAGGAATGAAGGCAAGCATTAATGGCAGAATAGGGCTATTATATGTAGAATTATTATTTTGTAATAGTGTTTCACTATAGAAATGCATTGTAAATGTGGAAGAAAGGGATTGTCAGTGGTCAGGAATGAAGGCAAGCATTAATTGCAGAATAGGGCTATTATATGTAGAATTATTATTTTGTAGCAGTGTTTCACTATAGAAATGGATTGTAAATGTGGAAGAAAGGGATTGTCAGTGGTCAGGAATGAAGGCAAGCATTAATGGCAGAATAGGGCTATTATATGTAGAATTATTATTTTGTAGCAGTGTTTCCCTATAGAAATGCATTGTAAATGAGGAAGAAAGGGATTGTCAGTGGTCAGGAATGAAGGCAAGCATTAATGGCAGAATAGGGATATTATATGTAGAATTATTATTTTGTAGCAGTGTTTCCCTATAGAAATGCATTGCAAATGTGGAAGAAAGGGATTGTCAGTGGTCAGGAATGAAGGCTAGCATTACTCGCAGAATAGGGCTATATAGAATTATTGTTTTGTAGCAGTGTTTCCCTATAGAAATTCATTGCAAATGAGGAAGAAAGGGATTATCAGTGGTCAGGAATGAAGGCAAGCATTAATTGCAGAATAGGTATATGATATGTAGAATTATTATTTTGTAGCAGTGTTTCACTATAGAAATGCATTGTAAATGAGGAAGAAAGGGATTGTCAGTGGTCAGGAATGAAGGCAAGCATTAATGGCAGAATAGGGCTATTATATGTAGAATTATTATTTTGTAATAGTGTTTCACTATAGAAATGCATTGTAAATGTGGAAGAAAGGGATTGTCAGTGGTCAGGAATGAAGGCAAGCATTAATTGCAGAATAGGGCTATTATATGTAGAATTATTATTTTGTAGCAGTGTTTCACTATAGAAATGGATTGTAAATGTGGAAGAAAGGGATTGTCAGTGGTCAGGAATGAAGGCAAGCATTAATGGCAGAATAGGGCTATTATATGTAGAATTATTATTTTGTAGCAGTGTTTCCCTATAGAAATGCATTGTAAATGAGGAAGAAAGGGATTGTCAGTGGTCAGGAATGAAGGCAAGCATTAATGGCAGAATAGGGATATTATATGTAGAATTATTATTTTGTAGCAGTGTTTCCCTATAGAAATGCATTGTAAATGAGGAAGAAAGGGATTGTCAGTGGTCAGGAATGAAGGCAAGCATTAATGGCAGAATAGGGATATTATATGTAGAATTATTATTTTGTAGCAGTGTTTCCCTATAGAAATGCATTGCAAATGTGGAAGAAAGGGATTGTCAGTGGTCAGGAATGAAGGCTAGCATTACTCGCAGAATAGGGCTATATAGAATTATTGTTTTGTAGCAGTGTTTCCCTATAGAAATTCATTGCAAATGAGGAAGAAAGGGATTATCAGTGGTCAGGAATGAAGGCAAGCATTAATTGCAGAATAGGTATATGATATGTAGAATTATTATTTTGTAGCAGTGTTTCACTATAGAAATGCATTGTAAATGAGGAAGAAAGGGATTGTCAGTGGTCAGGAATGAAGGCAAGCATTAATGGCAGAATAGGGCTATTATATGTAGAATTATTATTTTGTAATAGTGTTTCACTATAGAAATGCATTGTAAATGTGGAAGAAAGGGATTGTCAGTGGTCAGGAATGAAGGCAAGCATTAATTGCAGAATAGGGCTATTATATGTAGAATTATTATTTTGTAGCAGTGTTTCACTATAGAAATGGATTGTAAATGTGGAAGAAAGGGATTGTCAGTGGTCAGGAATGAAGGCAAGCATTAATGGCAGAATAGGGCTATTATATGTAGAATTATTATTTTGTAGCAGTGTTTCACTATTGAAATGCATTGTAAATGTGGAAGAAAGGGATTGTCAGTGGTCAGGAATGAAGGCAAGCATTAATTGCTGAATGGGATATTATATGTAGAATTATTATTTTGTAGCAGTGTTTCACTATAAAAATGCATTGTAAATGTGGAAGAAAGGGATTGTCAGTGGTCAGGAATGAAGGCAAGCATTAATTGCAGAATAGGGCTATTATATGTAGAATTATTATTTTGTAGCAGTGTTTCACTATTGAAATGCATTGTAACTGAGGAAGAAAGGGATTGTAAGTGGTCAGGAATGAAGGCAAGCATTAATTGCAGAATAGGGCTATTATATGTAGAATTATTATTTTGTAGCAGTGTTTCACTATAGAAATGCATTGTAAATGTGGAAGAAAGGGATTGTCAGTGGTCAGGAATGAAGGCAAGCATTAATTGCAGAATGGGGATATTATATGTAGAATTATTATTTTTCAGCAGTGTTTCACTATAGAAATGCATTGTAAATGAGGAAGAAAGGGATTGTCTGTGGTCAGGAATGAAGGCAAGCATTAATTGCAGAATATGGATATTATATGTAGAATTATTATTTTGTAGCAGTGTTTCCCTATAGAAATGCATTGTAAATGAGGATAAATGGATTGTCCCTGCTCAGGAATGAAGGTAAGCATTACTAGCAGAATAAGACTATCATATCTTGAATTATTACGATTTTGTAACACTATTGGATATATATTGTAAATGTGAAATGTAGGTATTCCTTGTATTTAGGATATACATTACCATACCTTCGCGTTTTCATTTTCGTTTTCATTTTCATTCTTTTTTGTTTATAACATAAATGAAGGAAGTAATTCATTCTAAATAATTGCTGTGTACGGAAACCAAACAATATTTACTTGTAAAACTTTTAATACATCCTCCAACATCCTGAAGGATTTTCGATAAAACCTACCGTTTTAGAATTTTCAATTGCATTCAAAGTAATACATTGTTAGCAAATTTTCACTTACCGATGCGGCAACTGTGACAATAATGTAAAACTTCATGTCGTTCTGTAAATTTGAAGTTATCCTTTTTTTTCCCCCAAACCCAGCGCCTCGCGGCGGGTCAGATTGAATGAGAGAAATAAAGCGTGATTTGGTATCTTTCCACCGTCTCTCTCTCTCACTCTCTTTCTTTTAGCTTATATCGAAGGGAAAGAAATAGCAAAACTCCAAAGCAGCTGTGTTGTCAGGACTACGTGTTTACGCACGCATGGATCCCCTTGAATTCTTACGATCGTTCCTTTCTCCAGATGTATAAGATAGAGGCTGCAGATATCTGTGCGTCTACCACTCAGAAGCCACTAGTCGGGTAACTTAAGCCTAAAGATGGCGGTGAAGACGCAGGCTCGTTGGCTTATATTGTCAGTGTTCTCGTACAACCGAATTAGTGTTAACAGACTGTTAGAGGAAAGCTCCTCTGCGAGGGAGTGGAGTTCGCCATCGACTTTATACAGACAGGATGCTTGAGCTCTCGTGTTGCGCCGATTTGGGAAGTGGGGGCGGTGGAACCCGGACCTTTGGTTGACGTCAGGTCTCTTGTAAACAAACATACTGAATTTACTGTATATGTCGGCTTCCCCTGTTAGTCGGATCCAAAGTATGGAAGCCAAGTAACGCCGAAATTCAAAGGAACTAACAGTAATCAAAATCACATTTCTAAATAATCTTATATGAATATTTTCCCATATGAATATACACACACACACACACACATATATATATATATATATATATATATATATATATATATATATATATATAGATATATATATTTATATATATATATATATATATATATATTATATATATATATATATATATATATATATATATATATATATATATATATATATATAGATATATATATTTATATATATATATATATATATATATATTTATATATATATATATATATATATATATATATATATTCCCTATATATATCTATATATATATATATATATATTCCCTATATATATATATATATATATATATATATATATATATATTCCCTTATATATATATATATATATATATATATATATATATATATATATTCCCTATATATATATATATATATATATATATATATATATATATATATTCCCTTATATATATATATATATATATATATATATATATATATGAATATACATACATACATATATATATTATTAAAAAAATGCATAACACCAGTTGACAATGGGAAAACAATTAGCTTAATTATTTGAACATTGACATAATATCTTCACCGTGTTTTGAAAAAAATGAAAACATTTTATAAAACATACATACAACAAACTATTTCTTATTTTAACAGTTAAAATATAATCCTTGAAAATGGCTAAATGTATAGCCGAAAGCGCTCGGATAAAAATAACATTCGGACAGTTTTTATATAATTTATCATCTGAAAAGAAAATTTATTAGATCTCATGAGAGATTTTATAAAAAACTAAATAAAAGCACCTTGTCTGTTGTATTCAATGAAATGTGCATGAAAGAAGGTTTGCTGCCTAAATACACACACACACACACACACACACACACACACACACACACACACACACATATATATATATATATATATATATATATATATATATATATTACGTTTATAATAATAAAATTATTTTTATACATAAAATAAAGTAAATTAATATTATCCGTTACTAGCGCGGACGCATGATGAGAAAAGAGAGCTTAGAAAATCTGATACTCACAGGACTGATTGAAGGCATGAGAGACAGGAAATCACCGCATGCCTTATCTAGCGAACTTGAATAAAAGGTTGACATTACATGGTTTAGGAAAGATAACAAAAGTCAACATTTATTAAGAATTAAAAAGGATAGGAAATTGTGGAGGGCCATCATTGTCAGTGTCTTGAAGTTACACGGCACATAGAAGAAGATAAGCTTTTGTAAATGGATGCTAGAACAATGTTTAGGGGAGTTCACAAAGAAAAAATTCTTATGGACAGCAAATAGCAAGAAGTTGTGGAGAGCCATGATAGTCCACGTCCCGAAGGGACACAGAACATAGAAGATCTGGTGTAACTGGATGATAGGACAGATTTTAGGAACGATAGCAAAAGGATAAAATTTATTAAGGTCTACAAAGGTCAGGAAATTGTGAAGAGCCATGATCGTCAACGTCCTGAAGGGACACGGCAAATAGAAGAAAAGCTTGTGTAAATGGATGGTGGGGATTGTTTAGGAGAGATAACAAAAGAAAGGAAATTGTGGAGAGTCATGAACAAAACGGCACATAGGAATATAATCACAGAGTAACATTCTTAGCCATTGTAGCAGGAAATAGTGGAATATTAGTGTAATTATAATGATAAAAAGACTTAATGAGGAAAGAGAGCTTGGAAAATTTGATACGCACAAGACAAATTGAATGCAAGAGTGACAGTGAAAAATCATGGAGAATCTACCTAGAGAGCTTGTCTAAATGGATGGTGGTACAAAGTTTAGGAGAAATAGCGAAAAGCCAAAATTTATGAAGTGCTAAAAAGACAGGAAATTGTGGAGAGCCATGACCGCCAAAATACGGAAGAGACAAGCACGTAGAAGAAGATTTATTAGCGTCAGTAAATGGATGTCGGAGCGGAGATTAGGAGAAATAACAAAAAATATATATATTTATTAATAGCTACAAAGGACAGGAAATAGTGGAGAGCCATGATCTCCAGCCATTTGAAGAGACACGGCACACAGAAGGAGAAGAATGAGCGCCAGTAAATGGATGTCAGAACGGGGTTTAGGATAAATGAGAAAAAAATACAATATTTATTAAGAGCTACAAAGGACAGGAAATAGTGGAGAGCCATGATCTCCAACCTCCTGAAGGGACACGGCACACAGAAGGAGAAGAATGAGCGCCAGTAATTCGATGTCGGAACGGGGTTTCGGATAAATGACAACAAAAATACTATATTTATTAAGAGCTACGAAGGACAGGAAATTGTGGAGAGCAATGAACACTCACGTCCTGACGGTACACAACGAATATTAGAATAAGAAAGTGACGAGAAGAACAGTTTAAAGGCATGCTTCACATCTTCTTTTGAGCGCCTAATAAATTAAGCCAGGTGCAAAAGTCTTCATAACAAGTCCCCGCGGTGTTGTTAATGTTCTGACCTATTCTGGATTAATGGGTCAAAGTCGTATCGGAAGCAACTGTTTTTGAATGAGTTGCCGAGTTAATGTCATTGTGGTATACTTGTCGAAGCTTGCATGGCCTTGTAGAATTATAGTTGCAGCAAGTGAGTATCATTGCAGTAGACATGGTCTGCCTGAGAGCAAGTTTAAAGTTATCTGTTTTAAACTTTCATACGTTGCCCAGAGTTGATGGCCACACGGGATTTCGGAGTCCAGCGTCCTCCTCTCAACTCACTGTTGACCAGCTGATTTCCATCTCTGTGACTACCCACTTCATACAGTATCAGGATGAATGGTGATTAAGCATATATGACCCCTCCCATAATATTTCTACCAATAGATTCGCTAAGTCACCTTTCAAAATTGTCATAGGTTACGAATTCCATTCTTCTGATTGGTTTGTTTTGGTTTGTTTTACGGCATATCAACCTCAATGGATTATTTAATACCGACAAAATTTTTTATTGCTAGTAATATTTTATTTTCAAAAATGTACTGCTGGTAATATTTTTTCCTTCAAAAATTCATTGCTGGTAAAAAAATTTACAAAAATTTATTGCTCGTATTAAAACCCATCCCTGCATCCCATCAGAATGTCTGAGGACCAACTTCTCGAGAGTTCCTCTCTGCGGCTGCTCGGTCTCACGCTGTCCGCTGATCTGAGATGGAACAAATACATCGAGTCAATTGCATCATCCACCGCAAGAAAAGTTGGTTCCCTGTGCCGAGCCAGGAAATTCTTCTCCCCTGAATCGATCCTCCAAGTCTATAAGTCTACCATTCGACCTTGCATGGAGTATTGCTGCCATTTATGGTTTGGGGCCCCTGCGTGTTGCCTCGGGGTTCTTGATAAGATCCAGAGACGGATATGCAATGTGATTGGCCCTGATCTGTCATCTCGTCTGCAGTCGCTCTCTCACAGACGCGATGTTGCATCACTCTGCCTTTTCTACAAGTACTTCCACGGTAATTGCTCTGAGGAGTTGCTTTCGCTTGTCCCTAAGCCTCGTGAATTTAAACGTCCTACGAGGCTGGCATCCCGTTCCCACCCCTTCACCGTTGAAACTGTTAGGTGTAGACGTCTTTTCTACTCCAATAGCTTCATGTCTCGCACATCTCGCCTATGGAACTCCCTTCCCTATTACTGTTTCCCTGACAAATACAATCTCCAACGGTTTAAGTGTAGCGTCAATCGTCATCTCCAATTGCCTTGATCTATCCACTTCCTGACATCTTTCATTCCTATCTGCTCTCGCTCTATATCTCCCGTAACCCCCCTACCTCGATCGGCCCTCCGTCCTTCTCTTTCTCCACATCCCTTCCTTTACCACTCCTATCTGCTCTTCCTCCAACCCTTCTGTAACCCCTTGCGTGATAGTGGCCACCGGCCTTGCTTGGGGTGATACGCTTAAAAAAAAACAAAACAAAACAAACCTATTTTTACACTTTCATAGTCTTTTGCCCCCAGTTGTTTTTTTGGGGGGTAACTATTTGCCCATAGCTGGGACCCTAACAGGTGTTACCACCTTTGATTAGGGTGGACCTGGGAACACCAGCAATTAAGAGGTGGTTTAACGCTCCTCAAAACCTCCTGATCAGAGGCCTTGCTGCAGGATGTAGTTTATCGTCTTAACTAGGACTCGGATGTAGTTCATCGTCATGCCAAGGGTGATCTTCTGAGAAGGATATTTCGTTGTAAAATTTCTTTTTCTAGAATATTTCTCTTTTGTTTTTCTGAAGTAGACACAGTGTCACGGCAATCAGGTTCAGAAACAAGACTTTAAAAAATCAGTTCACCTCAAGCAAGGCGATAATGCCACTAAGACGCAAGAGGACACTAGGAGTGAAAGAGAATGAAAAAAACAGGAAACAAGAGATAAAATTCTACTCTTGTTCAAAAGACCTCGGAGGAGTGGGAAACGTACAATACAAGTTCCATTCAAATAGTTCACTGGTTGAAAATATCTTCGTTTTGTAGATGGTGAAAAGGGACAGAGGGCCGTATATATATATATATATATATATATATATATAAAGACATTTTTATGTTTAACATTCTTTTTATAGATACAAACATTTAAGTAATTGCTCTGTTTATAATAAACAGTATTAAACAACATTTACCGACCTGAATGTCCGAGAAATTTACATAGAAAATATTCGTCCCACGACAGGATTCGAACCTATATCCTATACGTTCATATAGCCTGACGTGACTTTTAACCGATTCGGCCAACCGAAAGATCCTCTGTGGCCGAATCGGTTAAAAGGCACGTCTGGCTATATGACGGTTCCGTATAGGATACAGGTTCGAATCCTGTCGAAGGACGAATATTTTCTATGAAAATTTCTCGGACATTCAGGCCGGTAAATGTTATTTAATACTGTTTATTATAAACAGAGCATTTACTTAAATACTTGTATCTATAAAAGGAATGTTAAACATAAAAATGTCTTAAAATAATTGTCGGACTTTCTCCATTTCATAATATATATATATACATATATATATATATGTGTGTGTGTGTGTGTACAAATGTGTTTACTAATTCCTCGTAGTGAGACAGTGTGTATGTATGGAGAGGGAATATACACATATATACACGCATGCTGACAGAAACACACGAAAATAGATCTAAGAACACACAGGGGTCATTAAAAAATAAGAATGCAGATAACTACTTCCTCATTTCTCGGACCAATCTTAATTGTTTTATAACCCTTCACACAACATTTCACTACCAGTTCAAGAAAGACATATGGGTCACTAACACAGACAAAAGATGATGTCTCATATCGAGAATATTTAACATCGAAAAACATAAAGGAAAAAAATTATTATTTTTAATAATATGTGGAAATGTCCACCCTTTGCCTGATGACGGTCACGAGACCGGAAACACGTGTAGCAAAATTATGGAAAATAAATCATAATAACAATCAAAAACGTTTGCGGTTTCTCTCTTTTAAATATACACACTTTTCTCTCGTTGGAACTACTATAACCTCTTCCTTTTATATATATATATATATATGTGTGTGTGTGTGTGTGTGTGCGTGTGTGCGTGTGTGTATTAACCACTAATATTATATATATATATATATGTGTGCGTGTGTGTGTGTGTGTATTAACCACTAATATTATCTATCTATCTACCTATATATATATATATATATATATATATATATATATATATATATATATATATATATATATATATATATATATATCGACTCACCCGTCGAATTCGACGTATGAGGGTCAAGCAGATCAGTTCTTAGAAACTGAGAGTCCGACGCCGACACATGAGATTTGATTATAGTGGTGAAGGTTTCGTGCAGGACCATCCACACTTTTTGAAGGGACGAATACAGAGAACTGGTGCACTGAGTGCCACAAGGTCCCCAAACGACCCTCCGCAGGTTTTGAATTCAGAGTTGTCCTTCTCCTAGACAAGTTGCCATCCAAAGCTATAGAATCCAGTCTGTCCTGCTATTTACCCATGAAATGGACAAAGTCCGACAATTATTTTAAGACATTTTTATGTTTAACATTCTTTTTATAGATACAAGTATTTAAGTAAATGCTCTGTTTATAATAAACAGTATTAAACAACATTTACCGGCCTGAATGTCCGAGAAATTTTCATAGAAAATATGCGTCCTCGACAGGATTCGAACCTGTATCCTATACGGAACCGTCATATTGCCTGCCGTACATTTTTACCGATTCGGCCGCTGAGGATCGTTCGGTTGGCAAGGTCAAATTTACTGCTTATAAATTTCAATCTTCCATGAATCTCTCACGTACATTCATAACTGCTCATGGCGTATCAAATGTAAACAAATGACGCCACACATTATGAAATGGACAAAGTCCGACAATTATATTAAGACATTTTTATGTTTAACATTCTTTTTATTGATACAAATATTTAAGTAAATGCTCAGTTTATAGGATACCGGTTCGAATCCTGTCGGATGAATATTTCTCGGACATTCAGGCCAGTAAATGTTATTTAATACTGTTTATTATAAACAGAGCATTTACTTAAATACTTGTATCTATAAAAAGAATGTTAAGCATAAAAATGTCTTTAAATGTCTAAGTTGAAATGATGACCCCTCTTCCTGTTGTGACATCCTGATCCAGTTTTCCTCTCTATTTTTAATTTTATTCAATGTTCTCATGATGTTTCTTGAATGGATTTTGTAGATGGAAGCCAGAGTATGAATGTTGGTACCATTACTGAAGGCCTGAGATATATTTTTCGTCTTACCATTGCTCAGTTGGGAAGACGTAGAATAGTGTCAAGATGACTAAACGTTTTATCTGAAAACATGGAAAAAAGAAACCAATGAATGTGCTGAGCGTTCATTTGCACATTGCCAATTGTTTTGCATTTAAAAGCATAATGAAAAAATTACGGTAACGCATGACAATGCGCATCTTTATATAAATACTTATACTAAAGAACAACATACAGCTTTGTACCAATTGCACTCCTGAAGATGATCTGGGATGAAGATCGAAAGTACTTGGGAAATGAAAATAAAAGAAATTTAAACAGCTATAGCACATTTCTCTCATCCTTTAACATCAAGACACAGAAGATTATTCAATAGTATGAACGGATTTTGTTAAAAATTAACAGACATAATGTTTGTAATTTATTCAATCAGACATGTCTAAAAGAGAATTTGCTGCATAAATACACACATTTTAAATATATATATATATATATTGTCATCTTTGATAATGGCTTATGTAAGCCGAAAGCTTAGATTGGATTAAAAAAATATGTATCAATATTGTGATTTTCTTTCATTGTTTAATGATAATGTTATTAAGCTTATCAGACAATATGAAAAGAACTTACATAAAATAAATAGACAACACTTGTCTATATTATTTAATGAAACATGTATGAATATATATATATGTATATATATATATATATATATATATATATATATATATATATATATATGAAGAAATATAGTCTTAAAGTGTGCTATATTTATGGGATAAAGTCCTCAATATCAGAGATAGAGCGTGTGTAAATATAAAAGTGAACATAGAAGTCAACACTTAGAGGCGACAGTCTATTTCATGCTAGATGCAATCGTGGCCTGACAATTGCATCTAGCATGAAACAGACTGTCGCCTCTAAGTGTTGATTTCTATGATCACTTTTATATATATATATATATATATATATATATATATATATATATATATATATATATATATATATATATATATATACAGGTAATTTGGACAAATAGGAGACACGGTTTGTGGAATCGGAGAGCCGAGTTCGAATTCTAGTCGAATCCATTATATTCACTTACATGCTAATACACTTGGGAAAGGTATGAATCCACTTCTCCTTCCCCCAGCTATGGGTAAATAGCAGAACAGACTGGGTTCTATAGACTTTGATGGCAACTGGTCTAGGAGAAGGGCAACTCCGAATTCAAAACCACTCGGAGGGTCGTTTGGGGACGTAGTGCACCATATCCCTGAATTCGGCTCTTCAAATAGTGATTGGTTTTGCACAAAGCCTTCACAACAATTATCAAATCATATGTGCTGGTTTTTGGCTGGCAGTTCCTAGGAACTGAGCTGCTTGACCCTAATACGACGGGAGAATCCACCATATATATATATATATATATATATATATATATATATATATATATATATATATATATTCCTTTGTTATATTTATAAAATATATAAATTCGCTATTTTAAATACTTTTAAAATGAGTTTATATATATATATATATATATATATATATATATATATATATATATATATAAACGTGAACATTGAAGTCAACACTTAGAGGCGACAGGCTGCTTCATGCTAGACGCAATCGTCAGGCCACAAGATTCGTGGCCTGACGATTGCGTCTGCAATTCTTCCTGACGGTCTCCTGGTTTAAATTGGTGAATGCTGCAATTCTTGCTTCAGTCTATCTTTGGTGCTACAAGGACTTTTGTTGCTCTCTAGCTTAACTGCACCCCACACATAATAATCAAGGGGGTTGCAATCTGGGGATCTAGGTGTCCAGATGTAAAGGGTGATGTGATCGCAGAAATTGTTTGACAGCCATCAGTGGGTTCTCCTGATTGGGTGGCATTGTGCAGAATGAGCTTTCGAGGTTGCCGTACCTTCGTAATCATCATTAGACTCATCCAACTCTTTCCGAATCCTCTGCACTGTCCTTAGATTGACACCCAAACACTCTGAAATGTTCATATTGGAGCCTCCGGTGCGAATGCCAAGCAGTACGGCATATCGTTTTCCAAATTTCTGGCGCAGTGAATTGCGTTATGGTCCTCTTCTTCTCAGAGACGGTGCCCAACTGACCCAACTCTACTGTGCAGTCGACAAAATCAAAAACTGACAACGCGCATGCGTGATGGGAAAATTATAAGATGGCGGTAATTTAACCATCGTACCCTGTACGTTGGCTATCGTTTCTGTTAGTGCATCACATTTAAATACAACAAAGATACGCGAATATTAGACTGTCCAATGTCCTGGTATGATAACTAGAAGGCTGAGTACCGAATCACGGAATCGAGGTCTTTTACGAGTAACAGTGAACAACATTCCTCCCTATACCCTTGTAAATGTTTCGTCATGTCTGTCGGCAAATACAAGCGCACATGGGTGTGTGGTGTGGGTGCGCACAATTATTCTCATGTGAAATGTCCACTTATTAAAACGTGCAACATTTTACTTTGAGCGATCTAACATTCAACTTTCGAAATGACATTTACATCAACACATGACATCAACTTTTATTAAAGAGGGAAGAAGCCTAAAACCCAGAAAAAAAATATGACAGAAGTCAAGTACTCAAAAACTAGACTATATTTATTGGCACGCCAACACTTCAGTAAGAATTTTATATATATATATATATATATATATATATATATATATATATATATATATATGACGTGAAATTGCAATTTAATACTTTGCAAATGTCTCATTTGCTATTTCTAGAAACTGAAAGTGGTTTCTCTCTGTGAGAAATAAAGGCATATTTATTTAACCAAGGACAATTTTCCCATTCGGTGGGGTGGAAACTGGTAAACAATATCTCGCAATCAAAATTCTTGCCTTTAGAAAGCAATACAGAAGTGTACTCATTCCAAAGGGTGTTCCATATATGAGTACTACTTGAGGTCTGGGGTAAACATGAGTCCCACTTAATGTCTGAAGTGAACATGAGACCCCACTTGTAGTAAGGGGTAAAGTGTCTCACGAGGTCTGAGGTGAAAAGTCCCACTTGAGATCTGGGTTAAGTTTAACCCAAATCTCAAGTTTCACTTGAAGTCTGGGGTGAACTTGACTTCCACTTGACGTCTCGAGTATTTGAATTCTGGGGTAAATTTTAATCCTACTCGAGTTCTGGAGTGAATTTGTCACGTTTGAGGACTGCAGTGAACTTGAGTTCCACTTGAAGTCTCGAGTGAACTTCAGACCCACTTGAGGTATAGAGTAAAAGTTCTCACGAGTTCTGTAGTGAACCTGAGTCCCACTTGATTTCTGGATTGAACTTGTGTCCCACTTGAGATCTGGATTGAACTTGACTCCCACTTGAGGTCAGGATTGAACTTGAGTCCCACTTGAGGTCAGGATTGAACTTGTGTCCCACTTGAGGTCTGGATTGAACTTGACTCCCACTTGAGATAAGGATTGAACTTGTGTCCGACTTGAGATCTGGATTGAACTTGACTCCCAAATGAGGTCTGGATTGAACTTGACTCCCACTTGAGGTCTGGATTGAACTTTAGTCCCACTTGAGGTCTGGATTGAACTTGACTCCCACTTGAGTCTAGATTGAACTTGACTCCCACTTGAGGTCTTTACTGAACTGGAGTCCCACTTGAGATCTGGATTGTACTTGACTCCCACTTAACGTTTTGCGTGCGCAACCATTCATTTTGATTGGAGAAAATATATCATGGATCCCATGAGACGGTGTCTTGATATCCACGTGTATGAATTAAGACCCTGACAATTTTAGGGCTCACTTTTAGCAACTGTAGCTGTCTTATGAACGGATATTGATCTTGTGAAATTTTGACACCATGAAAGTGTTTTGTTTTATAGCCAGTGAATTGTATTTTTTTATTTAAATCTAGTCTCCTAAGTAACATCCAATTTGACCGAAGGGGAATGGAACAGTAAATGTGTAGACGTGGTCTTTTAGAGACCAAGTGAAAACAAAACTGTCCATAGAACGTATCCAGTTGCTGGTTTATATTAACAGTCACGGTTGGGATCCAGGGAGCAGGCATTCGCTTTTGGGGGGATGTGGTTAAACTTTTCTCATAATTTTAGATGGGAGAAAGCGTCATGTCTCGGGGATTCCGACCCTGCGGTAGCACCTTCCTTATTGAGAGGTAGGGTTGGTATCATATCGGGGTCTGGCTAAAAATATTTGTCCTTTATCCATATTCATACGTACGTGTATGGCGCTCCCCACATTAAAATGACCCTGTCTCACACCCTGTCCTGGTGGTGAGGTCCGGTAAATATATCTATATGGGTTCACCCTTGGCGGTAGACAGACTGCCCTTCGCGTAGTTCCGATGTTGCTCATTCATAATGCCAACCAAGATGTGTAGATTGTCTGAGAGTTGATAGTTGTGGTGAAGAGATAATTTGTTAGATATGTCAGGAGTTGTCCCCATGTATCACCTACCTTCGCACCCAGTCCGAGCGAGTGGAGCCCTAAATAAATACCTATTTTATAATATTGGAAATAGGGTTTGAGTTACCATATCTGGACGTGACGCGATCTTTCATCTTTGTTAACATGTGGACGTGCAATGGGCCCATTCCCAGTTTTCGCTGCACACCGACGAAAATCGAAACGCAACGCAGGGGGTTCACTGGTCGGTCGTTGGAAAGCCGAGGGAGGAAACCATTATTCACTTCTTGCTTTATCTGGATGGCGTTGTACATATTTATTGTTATGCCTGTAAGGACACACCCAATCATCTTGGGGTTGCAGGGTAGATATATACAGAAAGCATGTCTGACACGCTATACTCTTTGTCCTGTGAAGCCATTTTCCATGATTCAAAAAAAAAAAAGAAGTTTAACCAATTCCAACCGCGAAGTCGGCCTCACAAGCAACTTATTCCCCACGTCATGTAGTTCTTTAATCAGTACTGCCAGAGTGACCCTGCGAGAGAGTTTATGTTCATGCATACGCAGTAAAGTCCCCTCCGTTTGATTGTCACGTTATATAGTGTAACCCCCAAAAACGGGAATTTTTGAGACATGAGCAAGTGGCAACACTGCGAGACAATGACCTTTAGCAAGTAAACATTTCGCCATTTTAGTAACGAGAATGAAATTCACAGTATCCAAGCTGAGATGTTGCAGCAGTCAATGAGGAATCTCTACAGCAGATTTCAAGAATGCATTCGTACAGGAGGACGCCATCTACAGGACGTAATTAAAAAAAAATGATAATTCCATCATTGTTTCTTAAATGGCATATTTTAAGGTTTCAATTACTATGAATTAAATATTTTTCTTCCATCACTCTTGGTTTTATTGGATTGTTAAAAAGTTCCCCGTTTTTGATGGTCACCCTATATTAACACAACCCACTCTGTTTTTGAGTGTTTGCACTACTTTCCGTAGTGTCACTAAATCCATGTTTGTATTTTTAAATCGGCTCGTACACAGTATGCAATAGATAAATTGTCGTCTAAATGACGCAAAAATGAAAATAATACTGATATCTCTTTACAACAGATATATTTACCAAAATTACACAAAAATATCTTGAAATACGAAAGAGTAAATTTATTCAATAAAATCATCATCGGCTTCAACCCCGATCTCCAAAAGATTTGGGAATCTCCTGCATCTCTTCTGGACAGTCTAAGTTGATGAATGATCGTTGCCTTCAGTTCATCTTTGGTGTTACAAGGAGTTTTCTAGGTCTCTCAACTGGACCCCACACATAATAATCAAGGGGGTTGCAGTCTGGCGAGTTAGGTGGCCAGATGTAGGGGTGATATATTCGCAGAAATTGTCTGACAGCCATGACTGGGTTCTCCTGCTTATGTAGCATTATCCAGAGTCCTGTTGCCAGACATAGGGTCTTCCAGCAGTCATACTCTTGACCCAGGGAAGCACTACCTCCTCAAGATACTTGATCTAGGCCTCCATGTTGAGTCTGAGATCATCACCAACAAATTTGTGAATTCTTTTCTTATCAGAACAGTCAGAGTTATCGAGCTGCCGTACCTTCGTAATCACCATTAGACTCATCCAACTCTTTCTGAATCCTCTTCACCGTCCTCAGATCGACACCCAAACTTTCTGAAATGTTCGTATTGTAGCTTCCGGTATGAATGTCAATCAGTATAGCATGCTGTTTCCATATTTTTGGCGGGGTCAATTGCGTCATGGTGCTCTTTTTCTCACAGAAACCAAACAACGCGCATGCGCGAAAGGAAAAATATAAAATGGAGGCAATTTACCCATCGCACTCTGTAAGTCATATTTGTCTTGATTTGAATGGGAGACACAAAACAAAAAATGCTTTCTTATCCACGAGTTCGCTTCCCGTGGTTTTTGTTATCCGCGGTCAATACCTCAGTTGCCGATCGGCTTGAGGAATCGGAGAGCCGATTTCGAATTCCAGTCGAGTTCAGTATATTCACTTAGGTGCTAATACTCTTGGGAAAGATATGATTCCATATCTTCTCCCGCTCACCGAAGTTATTGGTAAACAGCAATACAAACTTGTTTCTATAGCCTTGGGTGGCAACCGGTCTAGGAGAAGGAAAACTCTGAATTCAAAACTGTATGTAGCCCTTGCGAATCACATACTATGCAGCTAAGGAATTGACTCGAGGAATCCGACTACAGTCGATTTCTTTAAATGGCTTAAAACATCGGTTCTCACCGAAGTTAAGCAATGTTGACTCTGGTCAGGTTTCGTAAATCTGGATGTGCGGGTGGTGTAATGGAGAACGCTTCGGAATGAGAATTCGGAGAGCCGAGTTTCAATTACAGTCGGGTTCGTTATATTTACCTCTTCTCCTCCAGCTATGGGTTAAACAGTAAGACTAGTATCTTACAATTCAAAAATATGTTTCGGCTTTAAATAAGCTCAAAAAGGTTGATAAGCCGTCAAAAACAAATCAACTAGATCTGGTCTGGTTATCGATTTAGATAACGTATCTGTTGAGTTTGCATTTCTCTAGATAAATAAACAGTAAATCCTCTCTGTCTGTCCGTATGGCTGAAACATCTCTAGCTCAGGCCTCATTTTCTCTACAATGGCATATTATACCTTTTTGGAATCAGGATCATCTCGGGTTTTAAAATATACCCTTGATCTGGGGCTTGAACATCCAGCATTGGGATTTGTGTCTGGATGGGGAGGGAACAGTTAAAAATTCGAATTTTAAAGTAACTGAAAAAAAATTAGTGATTTTAAAAGTTTTTAAATTTATATTGAGTTTAAAATAATACAAAAAATTTAAAAGTTTAAAAATGTTTGTTTTAAAATATCTCCAAAACTTTGTGAATTGAGGAAATCAATTTGATTTCTTCAAAATGTCAAGAAATCAGAATTAAAGTGATAGATTTTGTGACGTGAGGTTTGGAAGATCTGCAGAGTGTGTGATTTGAAGAACTCAATTCAATTTATTACTGATTTTTAGATAATCATAAAAATAGAGTCCTTTGAAAAACTGACTACCTAAAAGCTGAATGGGTGGTCTCCTTTTCCGGAACAGAAGTGGATGGATAGGAGAGGAGGGACCCCAGCCAGTGTCCATATAATGAGTAGTAGTTGTAAGATAGTAAGATAACAGTTCACAACAACGAAATTAAAGGAAGACATGACTGGTTAAGCGAGAAATCATATTGTTTATTTCCTAATCATTGTCCTGAAAAGCATTTCTCGTTATTTTTTGCTGAATTCGATCACGGCCAAACCTGTGAACATAGCCAGTCAGGTGTATATGCATTCATAGGTGACCTTGGATGTCATCACACTTGTGCAGTGGTGGATGTACGGAAGGTATCATCACAGTTTAATGTGACACAAAAACTTTGTGAATTTAAATATTTTCATTTTAAATTCTGTTTAAAATATCTCCAAAACTTTGTGATTTGAAGAACTCAATGGGATTTCTTCAAAATGCCAAAGAATCAGAGTTAAATTGAGAAGTTTCGTGACGTGAGGATTTGAAGTTCCGCAGAGTTTGTGATTTGAAGAACTCGATTTTCGGTCTGAATTGGAATTTCAGCACTAATCGGAGTTTCAGCCTAAATCTGTTTTTTGACTGGAATTGGGCTTATAGCCCGAATCAGAATTAAAGTGACGTTTTGAAGTTTCATGGAGTAATCTGAGGAATTCAAAGTGATTTCTTCAGAATGATCATTACTGTTTTCTAAGCTGGACCAGAGATCTCTAGTTTTGGGTCGGAGCCCCAATTAGCTCTCCGCAGAAATCAGCTTAAAAGTCCACAAGGAGTGCGACTTTTAAGCTAGTTATAATTAAACGAAAATAAAAAGAAATTCTCTCACTATTTGTTGGGTCTTGTAACTAACTTTAGGACCTCGTTTTTGGGTGGTTCCATTTTAGCAGCTCTATTTTAGAGCGATGCCACTTGTCGACCAATTTGCTGCCTACGCTCAATTATCGGCCATTAGACAAGCAAAAATATTTGTCAGAAGTAGTGTGAGTTGGTAAACATATTTGTTAGCCTTTTAAACGAATCTATTAACCAATAGTCGTCTTTAATAAATGGGCGTTCAGAGAAATGTCCTCATGAGGAATCTAAACTTTAGATCTGGTCAGATTGGGGCCGCTTAAAACATTGCAAAGTAGGTTTGAAATCATGAAAAATGTTATAGTATATAAAATTCCCAGCTTCCTTTTCCACAATTCAGAGAAATTTCCTCATGAGGAATCTAAACTTTAGATCTGGTCAGATAGGGGGCGCTTAAAACATTGCAAAACAGGTTTGAAATCATGAAAAATTTTATAGTATATAAAATTCCCAGCTTCCTTTTCCAGTTCAGAGAAATTTCCTCATCAGGAATATCTATTCTTTAGATCTGGTCAGATAGGGGCCGCTTAAAACATTGCAAAACAGGTTTGAAATCATGAAAAGTTTTATAGTATATAAAATTCACAGCTTCCTTTTCCACAGTTCAGAGAAATTTCCTCATGAGGAATCTAAACTTTAGATCTGGACAGATAGGGGCCGCTTAAAACATTTCAAAAAATCATAAAAATCTTTATAGTATATAAAATTCATAGCTTCATTGTACAGTGTGTCCCAAAATAGTACAGTGTGTCCCAAAATAGTATAGTGTGTCCCAAAATAGTACAGTGTGTCCCAAAATAGTATAGTATGTCCCAAAATAGTACAGGGTGTCCCAAATAACTGATATCATTTCGCAGGCCAATAATTTTGACAATTCTTGTTGAAATAACCTCAAATTTTCACAGAATATATAGAAATAGATGAAGATTTTACATTTTCAGTTTGAGCCATGGCGTTCACTCTCAAAGAGAAGCCATTTTGCATCTTGGGATATGCTGACACACAGTCACCCATGACTGTACAGTGTGCTTTCAATGCAAAATTTTGAAAAACTTCACCAACTGGCAAACAAATTTGGACTTGGTACCAAAAATTTAAAGAGGAAGGTTGCTTATGCAGGGCTAAAGGATCTGGTGGACTATTATCAACGTCAGCGTGTTTGGCAAGAACTTAAACTACCGACTTGACATGTGCCGTGTCACAGGAGGTGCACATAGTGAACACTTATAAAATCGCTCTCATAATAAATTTATGATGTTCAACACCTAAACTGTTCAATTTCATTGAGCTAGACTTAGTAGATTTCAAGATAATTGCTTTTAAAATTATGTCAATTTGGGGGGACACACCCTGTATATAAATTTTTTTGGGGAACACCCTGTATATAAATTGGGGGGGGGCACCTTGTATATAACTGGAGGGCACCCTGTATATAAACGGGGAGGGGGCACATGTATATAAAGTTGGGGGCACCTTATATATAAATTTGGGGGGACACCCTGTATATAAATCTTTTTAGGGAACACCCTGAATATAAATTTGAGGGGACACCCTGTATATAAATTGGGGGAGCATACTGTATATAAATGGGGGGCACATGTATATAAATTTTTTAGGGGGACACCCTGTATATAAATTAGGGAGGCACACTGTATATAAATTTGGTGGGCACACTGTATATATATTTGGGGGAGCACACTGCATATAAATTTGGGGGGCACCCTGTATATAAATTTGGGGGGATACTCTGTATATAAATTTCATAGCTTCCTTTTCTACATTTTTTCTTTCTGTGTTTAACACCAAAAATAAATAATTCATAAATTTTACTTAATAAGGACCCCCCACAATCCAAGAATAGAGAGGCTGGCCATTGTTATATCCCAAAAACAGAAAACACTCCGTTATCTACTATTTCGCTTTCTGTGGTATGTCAAAGAGAGCCCATAAAGTCCTTCCTTCAACTAAAAAGATGAAATTAGTCGAAATTAGGCTTGCTATATTAGCTTTAATAGTCACTGTTTACAAACCCACGCTTCCTTCCCACAGAGCTCAACCGAAATTAATTTTCAGGAGCCAATGTTATTGTCATCCACAGACAGACTGTTTCGCTGTATCACAGCTCTTCAGTGTGGCTAGACGTCCGGTTACCTCTAGCTAGGATCGAAAACCGACTGAATTGGCGTCAGTCGGAAATTCTACCACTAAGCCGTCGGCGCACGGCAGCGATGAAGGTGAATTTTAGCGTATTTATTCTTAGATTTAGATAAACACACAGTGATGCATGCTTCATTAAAAACGACAGACAAGGTACTACAATTGAGCTTTTTATTTAATTTTTCTTGTGTTCGAAAAAGAGCTTTCTTTACAGGACAAAGGGTGTGTAAGAACTGTCCAAATGTTTTATGAAAAAAAATTAAATAAAAAGCTCAATCGTAGTACCTTGTCTGTCGTTTTTAATGAAAATGCATAAACGAAGGATTGCTGCCTAAATATACAACTATATATATATATATATATATATATATATATATATATATATATAACCATACGTCAAAACAATCCATATTCCCCCATAGCTGAACATTTTAATCAATCAAGACACTCATTAGAAAACTGTAAATGTGTATTCATAGATTCTGATTTCAGTTCCACATACACACGCAGAAAAAAAGAAAAATACTGGATTTTAAAATTAAATACATATAAACTAGGGTTAAATAAAGACTTGGGTATTTTAAATCTTTATAAATATTTCAATAGTTAAACAAAATTTTTTTTAGATATAGTTAAAAAATTTTTTAAACAACATCTAAAATATTACTACAGTTCGATTTACGTTAGAAATATTCAACCACAGTTGCATTCCATATCACGTGACGTCCGCGTCTCGCGACGGACGCTACTTGTAAACAAACTTCTGAAAACAGTTATTTCTGATGAAAGATCGGGGTCGATCTGAAATATCAAATATATATATATAAAAATATAAATAATTACTTTCACAAAAAACATTCAATTTTTTTTAATTTGCAACTTTTCAGTTGTTTTATATATATATATATATATATATATATATATATATATATATATATATATATATATATATATATATATATAAACAATTATATACAAATTACAAAAACAATAATGTGTATGCGTAACAAATAATTGTGTAACGTTTGAGTTGCAAGAAATGAGTGACTGAATCTTTGTATGTATGTACGTGTGTAATGTTCATGGTGTTTCCCACAAGAACCAACGCTATATTTTCTGCGAGAGCGTACATATTCGCTAAAAGTACGAGAAAGAAATATTCTCGAATAATTTTTCTCCCCGGAATCGATCCTCCAAATCTATAAATCGATCATTCGCCCTTGCATGGAGTATTGCTGCCATATATGGTCTGGAGGCCCTGCTGTTTGCCTCAGGGTTCTTGATAAGATCCAGAGACGGATATGCTATGTAATTGGCCCTGATCTGTCATCTCGTCTGCAGTCGCTCTCTCACAGACGCGACGTTGCCTCGCTCTGTCTTTTTTACAAATACTTTCACGGTAATTGCTCCGATTAGCTGCTTTCGCTGGTTCCTAGGCCTGATGAATTTAAACGTCCTACAAGGCTGGCATCCCGTTCCCACCCATTCACCGTTGAAACTGTTAGATGTAGACGTCTCTTCTACTCCAATAGCTTCATGTCTCGCACATCTCGCCTGTGGAACTCCTTTCCTTATTCCTGTTTCCCTGACAAATACAATCTCCAACTATTTAAGTGTAACGTCAATCGACATCTCCAGTTGCCCTGATCTATCCACTTCCCTTTTCCACATCCTTTCACCTTTCATTCCTATCTGCTCTCGCTCCAAATCTTCTGTAACCCCCTTGCCTTGATCGATCCATTATCTTTCTCCACATCCTCTCCTTTACCACTCCTATCTGCTCTTCCTCCAAACCTTCTGTAACCCCTTGCGTGCTAGTAGCTTCCAGCCTTGCTTGGGGTGATAAAAAAAAGAAGTTTAGGGTTAGCTCCCCCAAGTGGTGGTGGCAGAATTTAGGAGGAGATAACTCAACAATGGATCCGACTGGAATTCGAACTCGGCTCTCCGAGCAAGTGGAACGAATGTAAGACAACGAATATACGGATAGGCTATAAATCTGTAGAGGACCGTGTGTGTATTTACGTGTTGTTGTATTAGAAACACGTCTGTAAATCCTGGTTGAATATTAAAAGGCCCAACTACATGAAAATTGGCGGACTTAATTTGTCCAACCGAAGATGAAAGAAGACAAACAAGACATATACATATATATATATATATATATATATATATATATATATATATATATATATATATATATATATCAACAAATATGTATTAAACAAATTACAAGGTACATAGACATAACATTTGTGTGTGGGGACATTGTGTTTGTTCTTTGGTGAATGTTCGTATTTTGTTGAATGTTTGTAATGTTCATGGCGTCTTCCCAGAAATGGGAAACGCTGATCTTCTAAGAGCTTACATCGTGTCGCTGAAATGAAAAAGAAACAGAGATTTACGTCACCTCCACGCGAGGTGGCATGCGGCACGAGGCTTGAGGAAAAAAGAAAGCGGCAAGAAGTTTCCCAGTATTTATAGTATGGGGAGAGAGACACCTGGTGAAGAATTAGGGAACTAAGGAGGAGGTAACTCCTACAAATATAATCTAATCGGATAATAGGCGATTATTCTTCACAACTAATCTTATTAATTAATAATGAGATTGTGATTTTGTCCATTTTTCGAATAAGAGGCAGGGATTGTATTCACTAGGATTTTGTTATGGATTCGTAGGAACATATACATTCGCGAATAAGGGGGTCCGCTGTAATAAATTACAAAGCCTTTATAGATACACGATCATAATTTTTTTTCTTTTTTTTTTTGTCAATCGGAATCCATTTAAATCTTAGGATTCAGTCTAAGAGCCTTGATTCACTGTTTTAATAAAATGTTATAGTTTCGAACTACAGGATTCAGAGCTAGCAGTTAGTCGATCGCTTCGTAAATTGCCTGGCTAAATTGTCGCTATGATCGTTGCGCGCTCATTGCTTTTAAAGTGTTAAGGCAATTATTTCTAAAGAAGTAAATTGGGGCGAATGAATGGTTTGTTTCTTTTGAAGCTAGCCTCCCTAACATTTTGTGATCATTTGGACTTTTAAGTTGTCGTCTGTTGGGGAAGTAGGTGAAGGGTAACTGTGACATTTTATAAATAAACAAACATTTTAAAACGAGAAGAAAAGTCGTCTGCTCTGTCAGTTGTCCAAATATTAGTATTAGTTTTAAAAAAATCTAAGTTTAGAACGAACTTTACAGACGTATGTACTATGAAATCTATATATAATATCCTGTGACTTCTGTTAGTCCGTTCGTCTGTTCGTCACTCACCCTCTAAAATAGCCATACATACCTTGGGGAGAAGTGCAAACAGGAAAGGATGTAAAAAGTACAATTGGTTTTACTAGGATGCGTAGCTTAGTACAATAGATTTTCATTAATTTTTTGTGGAAAATTAAAAGTTTTAATATTTAAGATACAAAATACTCCTACTATTTTAAAAACAATTTAATGATTAAAATAACAAATACTTATTTAATAAAAATGCAATCTTGTTTTTTGTATAACTTTTCTTTGAGTTTTTATATATACAAGAATCCATTTTTTAGTTCGACATGCGTTTGCGAGAACTATAAGCAAATCACTTAAAAAAATTATAATTTTGCTCCAGAAAGAAATATTTACATATGGCCAGTTTTATGTTGCATGCTCAAGAGTAAGAAATCCTAAGAATTTATTCTTTGCTGTTAAAAAGGAAAATCAAGAAGAAATTTTCTTAAAAAATATTGTTTACCATAAATTTTTATAAAATTAAATTAAATTAAAGAAATAAATAATTAAACCATGAAGTAGGGTTTTTGTCAATGTATTTTTCTAAACAAATCAGCTTATTCAAATTTCATTGATTGGTTTGCAAAATTGAACGAAAAGTAGAGTTTGTAAATCTCGACAAAAAATGTTAGCGATAACTGCAACGATACTAAATATTGTGAGGATTTCAACACGTGTCAGCGGGTTGCAGAAAAATTCTAGTAGTGATAAAATATTCGTTGTTGTGTCGAAACCATATTGTGTGTAATGAGGAAGAATTCTATGTTCGATTATTTTGAAACTAAAGTCTTCGAAATAGGTACCTCCAAAAATTGTCTGTTAAGAGGAAAGACCAAAGCATTTCTTGATTATTTTATTAATTTTTTTAAATCCTTTCTAGCACGTTCGAAATTTTGGTTAATAATCTTAGTCTGTGCCTGGGACAAAGAATAGTAAGGAAAATTTAGCGTTTTTTTTTTTTTGGTAAAAAAACACATTTTGAAAATTCTTGCAAAAATCAAATAACTGTCGGATTTTAATGAAATTCTCAGGACTTATTCGCAAATGAATTAAATTATTTTAAAATTTATTTTTAAGAAAATCCGGATAAAAATGACTACAGTGTAACCAGGATATAAGATACTCTCATATGAGAGAAACCCGGATATAAGAGAGGTTTTCTCTGGTCCCAAATTAGAGCCTGTGTTAATAAAACAAAATAGACCAAACCCAGATATAAGAGACTTATTATCCGGTCCCGACAACTCTCTTATATCCGAGTTACACTGTACATTAAATTTAAAGCTATGCTTTCCAAACTCCAGTAAAACATTAGATTATCGAGAATATTTCCATCAATTTTTAAGATTTCTGAGCACTTAAAAATGATATATAAAAAGGCGCTCACGTTATTTTCTTTAATTATGTTTTCCAGATAAAGTCTCCGTAGAACAACATTAAACCTGTCATCAGGCTGTCAACACGTCAAAGCAGCTATTGTCGGGCTAAAAAATGCATTTCTGCGATATTTTAAACTTAAAGTAAATAATAGTTGTTTTAAATCAGATTAATTATACTTTAAATCAGCTAATAATCTTTTAATAATCCAGTTTGTAAAAGTATATTTAATCAGATCTCCCTAATAGCTGTCGCGATCTTTAAATATATTTTAATGTTTAAAAAAATTGTTCAAGCATTATAACATAACGCAAAGAGCTATATTGTGGAGAAGGGAACTTTCGACAATATACGCAATTTTCTACGTATTTCTGGTTATTTTTTAAAACTTTTATTAAAAACGACATTCTTGTACATGTATTTTTGTATAGTATTATACATTAATTACTAATTTTTTAATTAATAACTATTTGTGCTCAGTTGTTGGCATTAATCGCTATCTGCTGATGTGTTAAAATTTTGGAATAATGCAATAATAAAAATTTAAATTTCATCTCTCTTCTTAACAGTTGCTTCAATTTTTCATGGGCATTCTGACCATGGGACCCGGGTTCGAATCTCACTTCCTGATGTTATCAGGCTGGAGGATTCGATTCCAGCGTGCGGCACCTTTGGAAAGTGCCCGAAAACCATACCACGGATTGATCCAATCCTTTTGAGTGAAATTGGGTTGACGGAAACCTTGGGTGCCGTCGATAGCTATGCTAGCGCGAAGTCACAAGTCATCGTGACCGAGGGTTTGAGTGTTCTGGCCTTGTTCAAATTGTTGATCACGCAAGATAACACATCCTTTCCCAGAAACTGTAACATAGTTGCAGTAAAACCACAGGTGGGCTGTGTGGGTGTTGAATAAACACAAATACTTGTCTGAGCAAGCGTCTGCAACAAGGATTGGCGAGCCGCCCTAGTAGACGGGTATCCTCGAATACGAGTGGTTACCTATACTTTATTTTTAATCTAATATCAATCAATGAATCAATTGAAGATGATTTAGAATGACAAGAATTGACATTAAAACCGTTTAAAATATGCCTTAAATATGCAAAATTAATTTTGCATTTCAGTTTTGAAATCAGTACAATGCTATTCATTCTGTACAAAGCCCGGTGACTGCTCCAGTTAAATGATTACAGAGTAAGAGACACAAATTATCCGAATATGTGTGGAAGATAACGGTTTACCCTAGAGGAGTTTGAGGAAACGATTATAAAGATTAAGTTTAGATTCAAAAACGTAGTGTCGGAATTGCCTTCCGATAATCTTGGAATCTTTCATTTCAACTCTTCTTATTAATAACTGCATTGTTTCTTTCCAGGTACGAGGTTGGGCTGAAAAGTTCATAGGCTGACTGTGAAGAAGTGACGGACATTTGGCATCGTGATATTAGCAGGTACGTGCAGAAAAGACTTTTACCCAAGTATATTCATGTTTATATGATTGTTATATTAGGGGATGACACTCCAGATTTTTCGCCTTAATATTGATTAAAGTCGAGTTTATAATGACGAAATCTCATCAGAAATATTGCCACGAAAATACATGTAGAAAAGACAGAAGGAAGCCTCGACACGTCGATGAGAAAGTGACTGAAGTCGAGATGCCAGGTTAGGACCTATTATATTACAGCCTTTTCTTTGAATTTTGTCAAGAATCTCGAAATATATAGCAGGGCACCAGACATGTTATGACAGCAATATTTAATGCATGGACGAATTGGAGACTTATAAATCTGATTCTGACGAGAAAAATTATCTGGCCCGTCACAGTGAAAAAACTTTACTAAAAGTAGATCTCGCAACTGATTCAAAATAATCACTCGGCTTCATATCAGCGGAAGATGTGAGAATGATTAAGAACTGTTGTTTTCCTACATTTTTTGTCCGTATACTCTAATAACCCTGCAGTGTATCTACTGTAAGATTCATAATAATCTTACAATATATAGATTACAACATTATTAGAGTAGAGGTACAATTATATGTATCGTACAATGTATGTCAAATTGCAAATTCTTTAAAATACGATGTGATTAGCCAAGGAAGCAATCATGTAAATATATTATTTTTTATTAGAGTAAAGGTACAATTATAAGTGCTAGTTAGTGTATGCAAAATTCCAAAAGCCTTAAAAATTAGACATGAATCACCAATGAAGCAATGAAATTTTTTTAAGGATTTCACCCCAATCAAGGCGGGAGTGCCATCAACACGCAAGGGGTTACAGAGAGCGAGACCAAGATTAAAGAGGGTTATTTAAGAAAAGGATAAAGAGAAGGTCGGGGATCTAGATCAAAGCATCAGAAGATGATGACATTACATATAGATAGATAGATAGATAGATAGATAGATAGATAGATAGATATGAAAAACCTAGGTAGATTGATTGATAGATATGAATTTCTTTTTCCTTAAGCATATCACCCCAAGCAAGGCAGGTGTGCCATTAGCACGCAAGGGGTTACAGAGAGTGAGAGCAAGAGTAAAGAGGGTCGTTTGAGGAAAGGATAAAGAGAAGGACGTGGACCAGGATCAAGGCATCAGAAGATGTCGATTGACATTACATTTAAATTTTTGAAGATTATAGCTATCTGGGAAGCAAGTAAGAGGAAGGGAGTTCTACTGTCGGGAAGTGCAAGAGAAGAAGTTGTTGGAGTAGAAGAGGCAGTTACATTTAACTCTTTTGGTAGTGAGTGAAAGGGTGGGACCGAGATGCCAAACTAGTGACACGCTTAAATTCATGTAATTGGGGTACCAGAGAAAGTAGCTCATCAGAGCAGTTTGCCATGAAAATATTTGTAGAAAAGACAGAGGGAAGCCAAATCACGTCTGTGAGAAAGTGACTGTAGACGAGATGCCAGATCAGGACCTATCACATCGCATATCCGTCTTTGCATTTTGTCGAGGACCTCGAACAGCGGGGGCACCAGACCATATGTAAATAATGTTATTTATTATTAAATTATAGGTACAATTAAAATTGTCAGGGCGAGGACCCGTAATACTTTGAACTTCGTAGAATGAGGCTGCACGATTACAAACAAAAAACTGTACCAAATAGCAAAAAAAACAAACAAACAAAAAAAAAACACATAATTTGAGGACTTTCAATAGCTACAAAAATTCAGAAGCAATTCAAAGAGATAATAATGACATAAACAAGATATTGACGTTCCACACTACTTCGAACAAAAAGTTAGGAAGGAAAGCCCCATCAATACTGGAAAGAGCGATAACATCTACTGGACTTGAGAAACCTGTTTCCTTGAAAAATTGTTTCAAAAGGAAGATTTTATAAACTTCTACTGATAATTGCACTGACTGTTAGGTCAATAAATGTTGAATATTTCCTTATAAGGAAACGCTAATATTATCACAACAATTAGACATGAAGGAAACAGATACTACACTTTGATCACAGCCTGATGACTACAGCGTGAAGAAAAATGTAACCCGAGTAATAGTGGCTGTTTGGTCAATGAATGCTGAATGTTTCCTTATAAGAAAACGGCTAATATTATTATTATAATTAGAGATAAGGCGAACAGGTACTACACTTTGATCCCAGCCTGATTGGCAGAAAGTGAAGGCAAAAAATAACCCGAGTAATAGTGGCTGTTTGGTCAATGAATTTTGAATGTTTCCTTATAAGGAAACGGCTATATTACAATTACAATGAGAGATGAGGAAAACATATGTTACATTTCGTATTTACTGGTTTCACCGGTGATTGAATACGACTAATATTATTATTACCCTTAGATAAGCTGTGAACGAAGCCTCTCATACTAATAAAAACTGTCTGTTTCAATTTTTGTGTGTTTCACGTAGCCCCTTCTTTCCAGATCACGTGCAACTTGTAATAAAAAGGTCACTGTTATCAATAATTAATGGTGATTTATTCAGTCCAAAGTGCCATCCCAATTTTAACATAATGAGCTGTCCAATCCGTGCCGAACGGACTAATTCCCGGAAGGACCATGTTTACCTAATCTGATATGCGGTAGGGGAGGGCACTGCTATTAGAAAAGTGATATGTAATTCCTAACATATGTATAGGGGCGTGTAGCTGAGGGGTTAGAATGCGTCTCGCGGTCGAATCTCACCACGGTTTATTAGTCACCGTATTCTTGATGTTATCGGGCTTGTGAGGCGATCCCGGCTTGCGAAGGTGTCTGAAA
>OZ038518.1:16554784-16597284 GCA_964036315.1 Acanthosepion esculentum
AGAGCCTATTCATTACAAACAATAAATATATCTGTAGTCGAAGGCATAAAATTGTATTCAAAATATTTACATTTCGTCATTAAATAACCCATAGAGGTGTTGATATGCCGCTAAACAAAATCAACCGACTACCGAACCAACCAATATGAAAGAAACTCTTTCATGACATTAATTTATGTTATGACCAAATAGTGAACCCTCCAAACATTATAGTAAAAAGAGCAGCAAAACATTTTTATATAATATATATATATAAACCATTATATAAAAAATTACTATTGATATATATTTATAATAGAATTACAAACTCTACATTTTATAGCAAAATGACCAACAATACATTTTAACTATTGTTGCATTCCAAATATATTTAGTTGAAGCCATAAATTTGTGTTCAAAGTTATTAAAATGACCCATATAGATGTTGATATACCGCTAAACAAAACCAAGCAGCAAAACAACCAACTAATGCAATTCAAAATGGAATTAATTCTTCGAGTTTTTATGGCAAACTATTTTTCTTTTAAATTCAATGACTTCCCTAATTTCAAGCAACCTACTTTATCGTGGAGTATGTCCTCAGCGCGCAGATGGTGTTATGGATGTCAGCTTGGAAAGTGAATGAGCCATGCCGAGTTCAATTACCGCACATTCCTGCTACGTTGACTTCACATTCCTGGAAAAGTCTTGGAGAAGAAAAGCTCTGAATTTAAACGACCGTCCTGATTATATCAGTTTTCATCTCAGCAACTATGCTGAGGACACAGCTATGTACCCCTGTCTTCATAGTAAGTCTGATCGGTTCGATAAATTCAAATTGGCAGCTGATCGAAAAAAATGACCCACAATCTGTTGTTAACTGGGGCAAGCAATGGCTTGTTAATTATAACGCGTCTAAAAGGAAATCGTCTAGCACAACCTTTTGGCCTTAAAACTGTTTATAAAATCTGTGGTTTAGATTCGTGTGCTTAGGAAACGTTCAAGGAAACCAGTTGGAATTGCCTCAAGCAATATCAGATTTCCCCGTGATGTGATCAGCTTCTTGCGTTTCTGATCAGGTGTCAGAAACCTCGCAGTAACCTTCGTCATGCCAAGTCCATTATGCAGAATATTCTCAACTCTCTTAAGGGATATGACAACAGCATTGGCGATTTGATTTATAGTCGATCGCCTGTCATTCAACATGTGAGGAATACGATCAAAGTTCCCCTAGCTGGTGGCAGCTGCAAGACCTCCTGAACTTGGGTCATCTTCAAGGCGTCCCCTAATAAATTCAGCTTATCACATTTACACTGTTGATAAAGCTGTCACTTCATGCCCTAACGTAGCAACGTGGTGGGCAAAGATGTCCTTGACGTTTAAAACACTTTGATGCAGGTGTATTTGATGATAACAGCACCACGAGATGCCAAATGTCGTTTGTTTTCAAGTGGTCAATGCTTATATCTGAAGTCTTCTATGAACAGTCACGTGTCGGTTTAATTGGAAAGAAACAATGCAGTTATTAATAAGAAGAGTTGAAATGAATTAATGCAAGGTTTCACAGCTCTAGCATCACTCCTTCATAGTCAGCCTATGATCTTTTCAGCCCACCCTCGTACCTGGAAAGAAACAATGCAGTTATTAATAAGAAGAGTTGAAATGAATTAATACAACGTTTCACAGCTCTAGCATCACTCCTTCATAGTCAGCCTATGAACTTTTCAGCCCACCCTCGTACCTGGAATGAAACAATGCAGTTATTAATAAGAAGAGTTGAAATGAATGCCTGCAAGATTTCACAGCTCTAGCATCACTCCTTCATAGTCAGCCTATGAACTTTTCAGCCCACCCTCGTACCTGGAAAGAAACAATACAGTTATTAATAAGAAGAGTTGAAATGAATGCCTGCAAGATTTCACAGCTCTAGCATCACTCCTTCATAGTCAGCCTATGAACATTTCAGCCCAATCTCGTACCTAGAAAGAAACAATGCCGTTATTAATAAGAAGAGTTGAAATGAATGCATGCAAGATTTCACAGGTCAGCCTATGACCTTTCAGCCCACCCTCTTATAGTAGAAGCACCAAATCAGACTAAAGAATTGAGAGATAACATCAGCAACGAAAAAAGAATTGACTTCTCCGTACCAATATTGGAATTTTCGAAGTTACAGATGTCACATATAGATGTACCGATACTCTAAAAGGCATCTTCCAATCGAAACGCAGGAAATGCTAAACTGATGCTGATCAAGTATGACCAATCAAAATAGTCGTCTCTTCATTCTAATTCAATGATTTGCTGACCAAATTAAACTTCTTAAAGATTGAAATAATCGGTTTGAAGCAAATGATTGCAAATAAAGTTTGTTTTTGTTATTTTTTCGACTTGCCTCAAATTACACAGTGTTGTCCCAATTAAGTAGCGACCCAATTAACCGAATTCTACTATAGTTTAGCCTCATATAAAAATGAGAAAATCAGCACACACACACACATACACACACACACACATACATATACACGCATACACATTTACTCTAGTAAGCACACATTCTTACATCTCAATACTTACTATCGAAATAACATTGGGACACCATCTTTTTTTTCCATCCGGGTATTGATGACATTCAAACACAAAGAAAACATTTCTGGGTGACAGACGCCCAGAATTAAAAGTCGGTTGCTAAACACCCTCTGCATGAACAAACACTAAAGCATTACCCAAACAAGGCATATGACATTTCTGGGAAAGGAGACCGGAAGCAATAAGATGGGTATTTTTAAAAAAAATTTACTGTAAGATTCACCCAGTACAAGGCACGGGAGACACTCGAAGTAGCGGTTGACAGTGTAAGAGGCACAGTTTATGCGAATAGCTGAGAAAGATAACGGTTCACCCTAGACTTGAATTGGTTAAGATACAACCTCTTGGGAGTCGTTTCTACGAAGGAACACTGGAAGCCATTGTATCGTCTGGGAAATAGAATATAATATAAAAAGAGCAAATCAATATACCTTAATTTATTCGAAAAATTCTTGAGTATAATAGATTTTATGATAGCCACAACGTTTCAATCAAATACACCCTGGCCATCATCAGGTACGCAATGTTTTGCTTGATATGTGATATCTTCTGATTATTGTCTTACTTTATTAATCTTATGCTAAGTCCTGTCCGTTCCTGCTGAACCAGTGTTTCACTCTCTAAACTAGAGATTGAAATCACAACCACTCATAAATGAGAAAATTGTCGAACACCTCAACAAAAACAAACTCCTGGGCAACAAACAGTATAGTTTTCTCTTTTCTATGTCCCCTGCTGATGTCCTAAAAATTATCACGCATAAAATAAGTGAAGAGATTGGTAATAAAAATATCTCGATAGTGGTCGCTGTAGATATCTCGGAGGTGTTTGAAAAAGTGTGACGCAAAGAGTTGTGCCGCAAACGGTTCAGCTTTGAAATTTCTCTGAGAGTCCTCTCAGGAATCAAGTCTTTCGTGTCAGGTAGGTCTATAAAAGTCAGAATTAATGGCCAATCCTCTGAATCACAGGAGATCAATACTGTTGCCCCACTGCGGGATTTCCCCTTAATACTACTCGCATTCTACTTCTCAGACCCTTACTAAATATATATGCAGATGATAACACGGTGTATGATGGATGACCAGAGCTGGCCGCTTATTTCTCCTCTCACAGCTTAATGGAGAAAAAACTAAATTCGTAACATTTAATAACCACCTAGCAGACCCACAAACCTGCTCTAATTCTGAGGTGTGGTCATAACCATAAAAGAGGCTCCTTACCTCGTATGCCTATACAGCTTCATAATCAGCCTATGAACTTTTCAGCCCACCCACGTACCGGGAAAAAAACGATCCAGTTATTAATAAGAAGAGTTGAAATGAATGCATGCAAGATTTCACAGCTCTAGCATCACTCCTTCATAGTCAGCCTATGAACTTTTCAGCCAAACCTCGAAACTGGAAAGAAAAAATGCAGTTATTAATAAAAAGATTGGAAAAGATTGCATGCAAGATTTCACAGCTCTAGCATCACTCCTTCATAGTCAGCCTATGAACTTTTCAGCCCACCCTGGTACCTGGAAAGAAACAATGCCGTTATTAATAAGAATTGTTGAAATGAATGCCTGCAAGATTTCACAGCTCTAGCATCACTCCTTCATAGTCAGCCTATGAACTTTTCAGCCAAGCCTCGAAACTGGAAAGAAAAAATGCAGTTATTAATAAAAAGATTGGAAAAGATTGCATGCAAGATTTCACAGCTCTAGCATCACTCCTTCATAGTCAGCCTATGAACTTTTCAGCCCACCCTCGTACCTGGAAAGAAACAATGCAGTTATTAATAAGAATTGTTGAAATGAATGCCTGCAAGATTTCACAGCTCTAGCATCACTCCTTCATAGTCAGCCTATGAACTTTTCAGCCAAGCCTCGAAACTGGAAAGAAAAAATGCAGTTATTAATAAAAAGATTGGAAAAGATTGCATGCAAGATTTCACAGCTCTAGCATCACTCCTTCATAGTCAGCCTATGAACTTTTCAGCCCACCCTCGTACCTGGAAAGAAACAATGCAGTTATTAATAAGAATTGTTGAAATGAATGCCTGCAAGATTTCACAGCTCTAGCATCACTCCTTCATAGTCAGCCTATGAACTTTTCAGCCAAGCCTCGAAACTGGAAAGAAAAAATGCAGTTATTAATAAAAAGATTGGAAAAGATTGCATGCAAGATTTCACAGCTCTAGCATCACTCCTTCATAGTCAGCCTATGAACTTTTCAGCCCAGACTCGAACCTGGAAAGAAACAATGCAGTTATTAATAAGAAGAGTTGAAATGAATGCCTGCAAGATTTCACAGCTCTAGCATCACTCCTTCATAGTCAGCCTATGAACTTTTCAGCCAAGCCTCGAAACTGGAAAGAAAAAATGCAGTTATTAATAAAAAGATTGGAAAAGATTGCATGCAAGATTTCACAGCTCTAGCATCACTCCTTCATAGTCAGCCTATGAACTTTTCAGCCCACCCTCGTACCTGGAAAGAAACAATGCCGTTATTAATAAGAATTGTTGAAATGAATGCCTGCAAGATTTCACAGCTCTAGCATCACTCCTTCATAGTCAGCCTATGAACTTTTCAGCCCACCCTCGAACCAGGAAAGAAACAATACAGTTATTAATAAGAATTGTTGAAATGAATGCCTGCAAGATTTCACAGCTCTAGCATCACTCCTTCATAGTCAGCCTATGAACTTTTCAGCCCAGACTCGAACCTGGAAAGAAACAATGCAGTTATTAATAAGAAGAGTTGAAATGAATGCCTGCAAGATTTCACAGCTCTAGCATCACTCCTTCATAGTCAGCCTATGAACTTTTCAGCCCACCCTCGTACCTGGAAAGAAACAATGCAGTTATTAATAAGAATTGTTGAAATGAATGCATGCAAGATTTCACAGCTCTAACATCACTCCTTCATAGTTAGCCTATGAACTTTTCAGCCCACCCTCGTACCTGGAAAGAAACAATGCAGTTATTAATAAGAATTGTTGAAATGAATGCATGCAAGATTTCACAGCTCTAACATCACTCCTTCATAGTCAGCCTATGAACTTTTCAGCCCGGCCTCGAACCTGGAAAGAAACAATGCAGTTATAAATAAAAAGAGTTGAAATGATTGCATGCAAGATTTCACAGCTCTACCACCACTCCTTCATAGTCAGCCTATGAACTTTTCAGCCCAGACTCGAACCTGGAAAGAAACAATTCAGTTATTAATAAGAAGTGTTGAGATGAATCCCTGCAAGATTTCACAGCTCTAACATCACTCCTTCATAGTCAGCCTATGAACTTTTCAGCCCAGACTCGAACCTGGAAAGAAACAATTCAGTTATTAATAAGAAGTGTTGAGATGAATCCCTGCAAGATTTCACAGCTCTAACATCACTCCTTCATAGTCAGCCTATGAACTTTTCAGCCCAGACTCGAACCTGGAAAGAAACAATTCAGTTATTAATAAGAAGTGTTGAGATGAATCCCTGCAAGATTTCACAGCTCTAACATCACTCCTTCATAGTCAGCCTATGAACTTTTCAGCCCAGACTCGAACCTGGAAAGAAACAATTCAGTTATTAATAAGAAGTGTTGAGATGAATCCCTGCAAGATTTCACAGCTCTAACATCACTCCTTCATAGTCAGCCTATGAACTTTTCAGCCCAGACTCGAACCTGGAAAGAAACAATTCAGTTATTAATAAGAAGTGTTGAGATGAATCCCTGCAAGATTTCACAGCTCTAACATCACTCCTTC
Source organism: Acanthosepion esculentum (assembly GCA_964036315.1). Lineage (NCBI taxonomy): Eukaryota > Metazoa > Mollusca > Cephalopoda > Sepiida > Sepiidae > Acanthosepion > Acanthosepion esculentum. Next base: position 16,561,093 of record OZ038518.1, read on the forward strand.
ATAGTCAGCCTATGAACTTTTCAGCCCAGACTCGAACCTGGAAAGAAACAATTCAGTTATTAATAAGAAGTGTTGAGATGAATCCCTGCAAGATTTCACAGCTCTAACATCACTCCTTCATAGTCAGCCTATGAACTTTTCAGCCCAGACTCGAACCTGGAAAGAAACAATTCAGTTATTAATAAGAAGTGTTGAGATGAATCCCTGCAAGATTTCACAGCTCTAACATCACTCCTTCATAGTCAGCCTATGAACTTTTCAGCCCAGACTCGAACCTGGAAAGAAACAATTCAGTTATTAATAAGAAGTGTTGAGATGAATCCCTGCAAGATTTCACAGCTCTAACATCACTCCTTCATAGTCAGCCTATGAACTTTTCAGCCCAGACTCGAACCTGGAAAGAAACAATTCAGTTATTAATAAGAAGTGTTGAGATGAATCCCTGCAAGATTTCACAGCTCTAACATCACTCCTTCATAGTCAGCCTATGAACTTTTCAGCCCAGACTCGAACCTGGAAAGAAACAATTCAGTTATTAATAAGAAGTGTTGAGATGAATCCCTGCAAGATTTCACAGCTCTAACATCACTCCTTCATAGTCAGCCTATGAACTTTTCAGCCCAGACTCGAACCTGGAAAGAAACAATTCAGTTATTAATAAGAAGTGTTGAGATGAATCCCTGCAAGATTTCACAGCTCTAACATCACTCCTTCATAGTCAGCCTATGAACTTTCCAGCACAGCCTCGAACCTGGAAAGAAACAATTCAGTTATTAATAAGAAAAGTTGGAATGAATGCATGCAAGATTTCACGGCTCTTGCATCACTCCTTCATAGTCAGCCTATGAACCTTTCAGCCCACCCTCGTACCTGGAAAGAAACAATTCAGTTATTAATAAGAAAAGTTGGAATGAATGCATGCAAGATTTCACGGCTCTTGCATCACTCCTTCATAGTCAGCCTATGAACCTTTCAGCCCAGACTCGAACCTGGAAAGAAACAATGCAGTTATTAATTAGTCATTAAAATGAATGCATGCAAGATTTCCCAGCTCTAGCATCACTCCTTCATCATAAGCTGATGAACTTTTCAGCTGTCCCTCCTATAGCAGGAGTCCCACACCAAAGTTGACATTAATATTCAATGCACAGAGGAATGGTCTATTTATGAACGTGCAAGTATGTTTCTAACGCAACGAATTGTCTTCTAGATTACAATGAACCCTCTTTCCTAGCAGTAAGGCTAGCTATTAATTCAGTATAATTACTCCACTTCATGACAGTAGAAAACCTGAGCCCAATAAAGCAGAAAGGGTTGCTCTCTTGGAGGTTAGCATCAGCCATGCTTACTGCAGACAGTAAACTTCCTCCGTAGTAATTACAACGAAAGCAAATTTATTCTGGAAGCGTTAAAATTTAGAAGCCGTACCTTTAGTCTATGAACCTTTCACCCCAGCCTCGTAAGGATCTAATTTTTAGTGCTACTACTACTTATCACATGATACCCCAGGTTTCACTCCGAATGCAATGTTGATTTTCTATAAAGGAAAAGCGAAAAATCAACCTGCCCTGTTGACACGCCACTGTTGCTTTAGCTGCAGTAAATATGGCGCCGCTCTGACCCTAATATTTTACCGGTGACATACATTCCTAATATACACATGAGATCCCACATTTAAAAATATAAAAAGAGGTACGGTGGTTAATAAAAAAATAAGTATCCTCTTCCTTTGCCAAAAAATCGTGATATTCAAAAAAATATTGAAAAACAGGAAAAGGAGTATTTACGTTTCCCCCTGAGCTGACGGAAATTCACATTCGAATTCAATTGACCTATATATAAAAGCTTATAAAAAATAACAACTGGTTTAAAAACTGAAACATTTAAATGTCATAAAAAAAACCGTATCAAATAGCCGGCTGACTGTTGCCTCGGCACGCAGACATCTAGTACTGCCTGCAACCATCAAATTTCAAGGAACACCATCTGTTGGTCTGATAGATGAAAATAAACTTGGGTCGGAATTTTTTTAAATTAAAAAACATCCTCAGACATCAGGACATGCATTTGAAGTCTCCTTTTACTGAAATGAAAATGTGCCCACAGGAAGTTTTCAAAACGTTGTCTGATATTTAATACAAAAATAGACAGGTTTGCCTACTGACCGGTTCATACTCCTTCCCTATCTTCGAACGGGAGTAAATACTTATCCCTTGTTTCTTGTATATGATTGGGTTATCGGTTCATTCGCTTACAGCAGTGTCTCTTAACCGCCGTCCGTTCTGTCGGCTGGGGCTTCAGAATAGGTCGACCGCGACTCGTCTAATGGGGCCACCTGCTTGTCGTGGGTTGCGACTCGTAATGTCTGGGAACGGGATGCTGGTGGTTGAGGGCTTGAATTATTTTTAATTTTAAATAATTGGCTGTTATCTTAACTAGTTTATGGCACAATTTACACATTAACAGACAGTTCAAAAGCCAAATAGACAATTGCTTGCAGTCCGCTATATTAAGAGAAATCATTTGTGTTCAATTAGATGATTTTTTCCAATCTGGCAATAATTGCTTCTGAACCCAATTCATATAACAATTCTATTCCAAATTCTAATTTCCTTAACTTTATGATCTTTAGCTTTGAAAATGTCACATTGGACTAAAGTAACTGGTAGAATGCAGACGACTTTATAAAGTTCTTATTCATTTTTATTACTAAAACAGTTGTCTGTGTTTGTTTCTTTATGGTATTTTTTATTTGATATAGGGGGCCCACTCCATCAGTAGAGCGGTGCTTGACATCGGGTTAGCTGAAACCTGGACAAGTGAAAAACTGGATATACGAACTTGAAAATTTGAAAATTTCAGTGTTTCCTCAGCGATGATGAAAAGTTACTAGTGTTGTTTGGCTGATATGGAATGTTGCAAGCCAGTTTCACCCCCTTTGAGCTGTTAGAGATAGGTCAGAGTAGAGATCAGCTGCCAGGCTCAGCTCATTTGCATTATGTGAGGTTGACCCATACACTGCTATATTATCTGCAAAGACATTTACGACTGATCTGATTATGTTCTTGGGGAGGTCGTTAATATAGAATATGTCTTCTTTATAACAATCCCCCCATGAAAGACTGAACACTTCTAAGGAAGTCATTAGAATGCAGCGATTTGTCTCTGCCCACACCTGCAGAAATCACATCTGCCTTAGGAAAGCAGGGCGTCAGAGATTACCGTAGAATAACAATAAAAAAGAAAGGAGAATCTATAACAACAGACACACTTCAAACCCCCAGAAAAATAAAAGTCTGGAACAATATTGAACCAGTGGAATAATATATTCCTGATCTACTAAGGTGCTTCAAGTGCCAAAAATTTGGACATCTTAGGGATAGATACAGGAGTCGCCCAACATGTGGAAAATGCAGCCTAGGGCATTCAGACCACTCGGAAGAAGAATGTCACTATGAAGTAAGATGTGCCCCCAGGAAAACCCCCAGTATATTCCCGGTCTGGAAAAGGGGATAGTTGAGATTAAATATAAATGAAGTATTTTATTCGTGGAGACAAGCCAAATTGTAGAAAGCTGCATTAATGTCCCTTCCTATACAAAAATAACGCCAGGAAAGGCCACACAAAGAATACCAGTCAACCAGTCAAATACAGAGCCCTCGTTGAGAAGCTCATACACTTAGGACCAAATGACAAATTTCAGATCTACCTGAAGGACATATACTCCAAAGAGATAGTACAGACTGAACCACAAAAGAAAGCCAATGAAAGAACTGCAATAATGAATAAAGATAAAACAAATAAAGAATCTATCACTCAAACACAAACTCTCCTCGAAAAAATACAGAATTTCCTACAGGGCAAAAGTCACAGCGATCTCCAAATCCATCCACCGAAAACCATTCAAGACAGACATAAGAAATTAAAAAAACAAACAAAAGAAAACAGAACCAGTCTAACAAAAACCAGGAATTAACTGTGACCAAATTCCTACCCAAAATCTATTTGATAAACTGGAAGAAATGGAGGTGGAAAGTCAGAACCCACACACTGCCAAAATCTTCAAAGCCCCAAAACAGTCGGATACCATACTGAGCCAGTAGAACAATATATTCCTGCTATACTAAAGGCATTCATGCACCAAAACTTTAGACACCATAAGGATAACTAAAAGAGTTGCCCAACATATGCAAAATGTGGCCAAAGGGATTCTAACCACATGGAAGAAGAATGGCAACATGAAGTAAGATGTGCTGCCAGGAAAACCTCCAGTATATTCCCGATCTAGGAACAGGAGATAGTTGAGTTTAAACATAACTGAAATATTTCATTCATGGAGACAAGGCAGATTGTAGGAAGCTATTGAAAGTCCCTTCCTATACAAAAATAATGCAAGGAAGGACTACAACGATTACCAGTCAACCTGACAAATACAGAGCCCTCGTTGAGAAGTTCATACACTTAGGACCAAATGAATGGCCCACATTTCAAAACCACCATATACTCCAAAGAAATAGTACAAACGGAACCACAAAAGAAATCCAATGAAACGATTGAAATAATAAAGAAAAAGCAAATAAAAAATCTCGTTTCGAAAACAACTCCTATAATGAAAAGGTCACAGCGATTTCCTATCCGTCCTCCAAAAATCATTAAAGAAAGACTTACGAAAAAAATAAAAACAACCTAGCAAAAACCGAAAATTCACAGTGACCAAATTCCTACCCAAAACCGATTCGACAAACAAGAAGAAATGGAGGTGGAATACAAGAACCCACAAATGTCCAAACTCAAAACCTCGGAAAATTAAATCACAACTAAACTAAAGCCCTAAAAGATTTAGCAAAATCATGTATCAAATAATTCAATGGAACTGCTGTAGAATAAAGACAAACATAAATGAACTGTTTCTGCTTATAACAGACCTGACACCGGTAGTTGTTTGCCTTGAGGAAGCATTCCTTAAGCAAGATGACAAACTGGATATAAAAGAATACCATTAATACAACTGGACACATGACACTGGGCTTTGAGCGTCAGGCGGTACATCCATCTTAGTTAGGAATGATGTCCCTCAAAGTCAAATGTTGAGATCAATAAAACATCCTTCGTCGCCACTGTTGAGATGTTGAGTCTTTCCACGTGAGTATATGGTAATAACGAACAAAGACGTAGGGAAAAATACTGGTATATTCAGAGAGGTGTTTACATCAGAGAGATTAGTAGTAGAACGAACGTAGGTTAGTAGTAACAATAAGTAATAGTAATAAAGTCCAACGGTATCTTCCGGTCGAGAAACGGAAGTGTAACTGATCACTACAGAAGTCTCACTCTGCACTGCACTACACTGCTACACTACGGTATTTAACAACCCTCCCACGTGGGTCGAATGTGGCACAAGGCCGGCTTAACGTGGGCTTACCGAGCCCGTAGGCTCGGCCAAAAATATGCCCATTTACAACCCGTATAAATGGGTTCAGGGACTGTCTACCTCCCCGGACGACACTTTGCCCTGCGGCAAAGCCTCGTCCGGGTTCCTCTCTGCCAAAGCAGAGAGTTCGACAGGAGCAGCGCACAGTCAGAGACTGCGTACACTGCTACACTACGGTATTTAACAACCCTCCCACGTGGGTCGAATGTGGCACAAGGCCGGTTTAATGTGGGCTTACCGAGCCCGTAGGCTCGGCCAAAAATATGCCCATTTACAACCCGTATAAATGGGTTCAGGGACTGTCTACCTCCCCGGACGACACTTTGCCCTGCGGCAAAGCCTCGTCCGGGTTCCTCTCTGCCAAAGCAGAGAGTTCGACAGGAGCAGCGCACAGTCAGAGACTGCGTCTCGTACACTGCTACACTACTCCCAGTCTCTAGAACTACTGTTCTATTTATAATAATAGGATCAGTCTATTGTGGTTGTGAAGGTGGGGGCGCCCCAACATCAAATAAATATAACAACTATATTACAGGCGACTAAAGTGAACATAAAAATCTGCTCACTATATATCCTACCAAATGAATCTGAAATCATAAGGCAACTCCTTTCACCCTTTTATGATACTAGGGAACATTAATTCTCATAGCACTTTATGGGGGTGTAAGGACACAAATCAAAAGAGAAGGACCTTTATGTATTTATAATGATAAAACACTGACTTACATAAATCCATTTACTCGACAATAGACATATCCCAATGTGATCCATCATTTTATATGGATTTTTGTATGGATTTTTCTCTGAAGGTACTGGCCAACATATGCAGTAGCAATCCCTTGCCAATCGTCCTACAAAACGCAGAACATAATAAAAATCCATTCGATTGGAATTTAAGCAAAGCGAACTGAGACCAATTTAAAGACCAATGTTCTGAAAAACTAGTTGAAGAAAAAAGCATCAAGGATTTAAAAAATTCACAAATCCTCATCTCTACAGCAAAAAAAATGCATTTCAAAACATTTTGCACCAAAAAAAAGCAACAGACCTTCGTTCTATGATAAATGACAAAATGCCATCAGGCTAAGAAACGCATCTGTGAGGAAATTCAACAAACAACCTACAACCTGTAATTTGCTGCAATTTAAGCAACTCTGAGCAAAAGCACGGAAAATTATTAATGAAACCAAAAAATAATACGGAACAGGCTCAATTTTGCTACAAAAACAAATTCCGACTGTAATATGATAAAGAAAATAGCAGGCAAATACCAAACACTGTAAAACACCTCCCGGTAAATAACTCTAAAATTAAACATGATATCGCTGACCAACTAGCCAAAACAATCTCTAGAATAAATGTAAAAATGCTATCAGGCCAATAAACATCTGGTCACTATATATCCCACCGAATGAACCAGTAAATGAAGATGATAAAATGATAAGACAACTCTCTGGCCCTTTTATGTTACTAGGGGACTTTAACTATCACAGCATCATATGGGGTTGCAAAGACACAAATAAAAGGGAAGGCCCTTAGAAACAATTATTTATAACAACGATTTATGCATTTATACATAAATCCATTTACTGGCAGTTACTCGGCTATAGTCTTATCCTTAGCGATTCGCCAATTGATGTGGATTTCTCTTGGAAGGTACTGACAGACACATTGTTATACATTATCACCGTAGTCTGAATGTAGAAATCCAACGTAGTAAGTAATTTGTTCAATGAAACAGCACCAATATCTAGTATTAGCTATTCAGTAATTCTTAAGGTCTTCCATATCACAGGTTGGCAGTGAATATTCGGAGAGAACAAAATGGTCGCCTTTATACACGTCGGATTGAATATTCCACGTCTTCTGATTGGTTAACCTTCTATGGGTGGACTATAAAATGAGTCAGCTCATTTTGGTTTGCTCACTAGTATACACCAGGATGTATCCCAAAAATTGTAACACACATGCGGCAGCGATCCCTGCCAATCGTCCTTTTAATCTCAGAACATAATGACAAAAATCCTCTTCGCTGGAAATTAAGCGGAGCGAATTGGGAATAATTTCAAAAAAATGTTTTGAAAAACTAGTTGAAGGAAAAAGCATCAAGGACTTGAAACATTTTCACAGAGATCCTCATCTCTATAGCTGAGGAATACATCCTAAAAAATCAGCACCAGAAATCGTAACAGAGTTTGGTTCAATGATAAATGTAAAAAAGCCATCAGGCTAAGAAGAGCATCTCTGAGAGAATTCAACAAACAACCTACAACCTTTAATTTGCTGTAATTTAAGCAACTCTGAGGAAAAACACGGAAAATAATTAATAAATTAAAATAATTAAAGAAACCCAAAAAGAATGCTGGAAAAAATTACAACAGACTTAAGCTACAAAAACAAAATCCATTTGGAATATGATAAAGAAAATAGCAGGCAAATACCAAACAAACACTGTAAAACACCTCTCGATAAATAACTCTAAAATAACCATTACAAAGGATATCACTGACCAACTAGCCAAAACAATCTCTAAAAATTCATCCGCCAAGTATGGTAGCCAAAAGTGGAAAAACAAAAATTTAAATTTAAATGAAATAATACCGAGAACTGGAGAAACTAAATGAATTTTTAAAGAAAGCCCACAGTACAGCTATGGACCCAGAAGATATCCACTACGAATTCATAAAACAGTTACCCAACAAATCAATACTTTTATTAAAAATGTATAATAACATAGACAAATGGCAGCTCCCCAGAGATGTGAAGATCGTCATTCAAGATGCCTATTCCAAAACTTGGAAACAATGACACAGACCCTAAAAACTACAGATCAATAGCATTAACAAGCTGCCTTTGTAAAACTATGGAGAGAATGGTCAACAAAAGATTGACTTGGTACCTGGAAACTAAGGGCTTAATCAGCAACTTCCAACGTGCTTTTAGGAAAGAAAGAAGCACCATGAACCAAATAATACAGAAAACATTGTCAGGGAAGCCTTCATTAAAAAGGGACATTTTACAGCAGTCTTTTTGACTGGCAAAACGTGTATGACACGACACGGAAAATTATTATCTTGAAAGACCTGTATGAACTGGGCCTAAAAGGAATTTCCTAGAAGGCCAAAGATTTTAAGTCCATATAGGAACTACTGCTGTCATAGATGTATTCTTTTTTTTTCAGACATATAGTTTGTATAGAAATTTATTCATATTATATATATATATATATATATATATATATATATATATATATATATATATATATATTATAAATTAACTGAATTAAAATATGGTTTTTTCGTACACAGTAATAACAATGTTTCAAAAATGAAAGCTAAAATTGTTATTAAATTAAAGACATTAGTTCCATTTCCTCGTCAAGGAAAATTCGTTTGAGGAGGAAATGGAACTAATGTCTTTAATTTAATAACAGAATTAAATTCGAAGCATTTAGCTTTCATTTTTGAAACATGGTTATTACTGTGTAGCGAAAAAAAACATATTTTAAATCAGTTAATCTATAATATTAATGCTTTGCAAATTTACATTAAGCACTATTGTGTAAAAATAAAATTATCTATAAGGACACCGGATTATACATCTTACTGTTCTTTCTTCATATATATATATATATATATATATATATATATATATATATATATATATATATATATATATATATATATATAGGTGTGTGTGTGTGTAGTGGTGGAAGTAGTAATGGTACAGCTTTAGTAATCTGAATAAATTATTAAGTAATTTTAAAACTTTTTAAATAATTCTTTTCGCCTTTCTTGGATTATTTTAAATCCTTTGTTTAATATTTATGTCTTAAAGAAGTATTTGTAAATAAAGTAATAAATGTAAATATCAATATAAAAAATGAAATAAAATAACATTATATATAAATATATAAAAATAAATATTTACACATATAAAATATATATAAAAATTTATATCTGTATATATATAACATATATATATAATATAAAATATATACGAATAAATATATAAAAATAAAATTCATATAAATAAATAAAACTAAATGAAAATAGAAATTAAAAATTGATATATAAAAAATATAAATATCAATATAAAAAAGTAAAAAGTATTTCTAAAAAAGTAATTGTAAAAAAAGTATTTGTAATATAGGACTCAAAATAAAACATTCGACGGTACCCATTGATACATTTTGGATTTCAATACAAAAGGAATATCCCACATTAGCTAAAAAGGCTTTATCAGTTTTATTGCAATTTTCTACTTCTTATTTATGTGAATTAGGCTTCTCAACCCTAAATAACATCAAAAATAAGAAGCGAGAAAGACTACGCTCAATTGAAGAAGAAATGAGGGTCTGCTTATCAGCCATTGATACACTTTGGATTTCAATACAAAAGGAATATCCAACATTAGCTAAAAAGGCTTTATCAGTTTTATTGCAATTTTCTACTTCTTATTTATGTGAATTAGGCTTCTCAACCGTAAATAACATCAAAAATAAGAAGTGAGAAAGACTACGCTCAATTGAAGAAGAAATGAGTGTCTGCTTATCAGCCATTGATACATTTTGGATTTCATTACAAAAGGAATATCCCACATTAGCTAAAAAGGCTTTATCAGTTTTATTGCAATTTTCTGTTTCTTATTCATTTGAATTAGGCTTCTCAACCCTAAATAACATCCAAAATAAGAAGAGAGTATGTGTGTGTGTGCTAACCTCTATCATCTATCCGTATAAGATCCATATCAGGCCAAAAACGGTGTCCTGTTTCCATATTTGGGCGCGAGCTCACCTTCCAGTCTCGATAGAATTCAATAGCGTCTACGCGTCCCTGTGGGTGATGAATTATTTTCCAGCTTCCAAACTCTCTCTCAAAAGTGAGATGTGGCGAGCCTCTCACTGCTCTATCGCCACTTCCATGGAAAGTACTCGACCCGGCATGTCACTTACATAGTAGCAATCTATTCGCTTTCCCTGTGTATTTCATTGGCGAAAAGTTCCACGGAACCACTTCCTGTGAACCACTTCCTGTGAACCACTTCCTGTGAACCACTTCCTGTGAACCACTTCCCTGTAGATCAGACTACGCAAAGGATATTTCCCCGATCGCAACAATCTTAACGGGTTCAAGTCTACGGTTAACCGTCATCTTCCCCTCCTATCTATATACATTGCCCGTTGTGACATTCTGGAGAAGTTCTAGAAAATGCCTGATTTGATTTTACTTAATTTGTTTTCATTTAATGACGAGAAAGCCTGCATGGAATTTAATGGCTTTCTGATTCGGCAGACAATGAAAAAAAGAAAAATGGCGTTAACCGATGTCTTCGCACAAAGCAATGGCGGGTAATTTTGTGACTTCTAAGCGGCCATTTTATTCTCGTTAAACTCAAAAGCAACAAGAAGAAACACACACACACACATTTATATATATATAATTATATAAATATATATGTGTATGTGTGTGTGTGTGTGTGTGTGTGTGTGTGTGTGTGTGTGTGTATGTGTCAGTATTTGCAAAAACTTGGAATCAAAAATAGTGAATCAGTCAGACGGACGGTGTTAGAAGATAAAAGTTGACTGAAAATAGAGACTGAGTGAGAAGGGAAAGAAAAGAAAGTGAAGATAAATAGATAGATAGATAGATAGATAGATAGATAGATAGATAAAAACAGACTGAGATAGATAGATAGATAGATAGATAGATAGATAGATAGATAGATAGATAAAAACAGACTGAGATAGATAGATAGATAGATAGATAGATAGATAGATAGATAGATAAAAACAGACTGAGATAGATAGATAGATAGATAGATAGATAGATAGATAGATAGATAGATAGATAAAAACAGACTGAGATAGATAGATAGATAGATAGATAGATAGATAGATAGAAACAGACTGAGATAGATAGATAGATAGATAGATAGATAGATAAAAACAGACTGAGATAGATAGATAGATAGAAACAGACTGAGATAGATAGATAGATAGATAGATAGATAGATAGATAGATAGATAGATAAAAACAGACTGAGATAGATAGATAGATAGATAGATAGATAGATAGATAGATAGATAGATAGATAAAAACAGGCTGAGATAGATAGATAGATAGATAGATAGATAGATAGATAGATAAAAACAGACTGAGATAGATAGATAGATAGATAGATAGATTGATAGATTGATTGATTGATAGATAGATGTGAATAGAGTGACATGAGAGAGACAGTTATGAACAGATAGATCGTTGGAGAGATTGATACGAAAAGACTGAGAAAGATAGATAGATAGATAGATACATACATAAATACTTACATAGACCCACCCAACACACCCTTAATAAAAAAAGTAGGAAATCTCTTAAAACCACCAGCAACTTAAAAATAGAGGAAATCCAGTATTTTTCGTAATTTATTCTTAGCATCGCTTGAGAATGAAGCCGAGTTTTAACTTTGAAGTTAAATTTTAAGATTTGAGCTTCAGTATCAAAACTGTAATTTCTGTGTCGCGATGGAGACATATTTTGAAAAAAAAAATTATAATCTCATGTCCTATTTTGTATTGAGAACTGTTTTTTTTTTAAATAAAAATAATTGCTAAAGAACTCTGGATTGTAAATCTTATTATTCTTTCCTATTATTTGAATATATACAGCCTTGGCCAAAATTATGGAGCACCAATGAAAAATCGAAATTATGATTCAAACTTATATATTTAAAGGTTAAGAATAGTGGAGTAAACATTAATAGCAACAATCAATATTTGGTATGTCCCCCTTTTGCCTTAATAACAGCTTTTATTCGTTTTTGCATATTATTGACTAAGTTGTTGCAGGTGGTAGGATCTATTTTCTGCCACTCTTCAGGAAGTTTGGCCTCTAATTCTTTTTTTGATGAACATTTGTGCATTCTCACTCTTTTCCCTAAATGGGGCCACAAAGTTTCAATGGGATTTAGGTCTGGGGATTGAGGGGGCCACTTCATCACTGTAATCCCTTTTTTCTCAAACCAACCTATTGAAACTTTTGACGTATGGCATGGAGCATTGTCTTGTTGGAAGATTACATCACTTGGAATGTTATTATTAAATATTTTAGGCAAAGAGGTTCGGTAAACCTGGTCCAGCATGTTAGTATAAATTGTGGAGTTCATTCTGCCCTCACATGTGTAAAACATTCCAGTGCCTGAAGAAGCCATGCAGCCCCAAACCATTACGCTTCCTCCTCCAGATTTTACAGTTGGAACCACACAATCAGGATGAAATGCCTCTCCTTCCCTACGGCGAACATAAACCGCTCCAGGAGTGCCAAAAATCTGATGAAAAAAAAAAAGAATTTGTTACAATTTTTGAATAAATGTTATGGATGTGTATACACATAAAAATTTCAATTATTACATCTTCCTGGCAATTTCTACCTGAGAATACCCTTCATCAGATAAAGCAACAATTTGTGCCCTTTTAATCTCTGAAAGCTGCTTCTTTGGAGGCATTTTCAATTAAATATACTATTATAGCACTGGCAGGAATCAAATATTACCCGAAAATTACGAAACAACCTTTAGTATGACAATAAATCATTTTGAATATTGGAATGAATTTAGTACGAAACTCAGCTAAAGCTCTTGAGAGAGGCTTTAAAGCAAAAAATACTACAATCTACTGTTAAATATTTTATATTTGCTCTCAATTGTTCACTGTACGATTCTTAACCTTTAAATACGTAGGTTTAAACTATTATCTCAATTTTATTATAGGGGCTCCATAATTTTGGCCATGGCTGCATATATATATATATATATATATATATATATATATATATATATATATATATATATATATATATATATATATATATGTATGTATACAGAGAGAGATAGAGATAGAGATAGATAGATAGATAGATATGAACACAGTGAGAAGAGATAGATAGATAGATAGATAGATAGATAGATAGATAGATAGATAGATAGATAGATAGATAGATAGATATGACCAGATAGATAAATAGCTATGAACGGATTGTGATTTAGATAGATAGATAGATAGATAGATAGATAGATAGATAGATAGATAGATAGATATGAACGGATTGTGATTTAGATAGATAGATATATAGATAGATAGATAGATAGATAGATAGATAGATAGATAGATAGATAGATAGATAGATAGATAGATATGGGCAGTCTGTGAAAAAAGGGTTCTTGAGGCAGAAAATGTAAGTGCTAGAAATCGGTTGCTTGGCCGGCCGACCAGACAAGGGGGAAGGAAAAAGTGAAGCATTTACTTATTACTTAATCTGTTGCGACACTCAAACATGTGACAGTCGTTCAGAATTAAAGCCGACGCCTCCAAAGTGCAACCTGCAGGTCACCGCAATAACGTATCCGGCCCGCAATACCTAGATTCATCGAACAGAATAACTTACTTTTTTTTTGTTAACCGCTTCTGTTCGTTCATTGTTTATTTCCACAGAGAGTTTGCTAACGTTCCACATTTCTTTTGCTTGTGTTGATTTCAAAAGCAAAAGAACCAAATCACTATTTATCCGCTTTTTTCAATTCAGGGCGCACTTGTAGAATAACTAAGACGCACTTGCATTTTTAATGAGGTAAAAATTAGTTATGAAATTTGAAAATAGGAAAATAATGGAACAAAATGTCTCAAAAACAATAAAAATGTCTCAAAAGCGTTGATTGGATCAAGTGACTTGACTCAAAGAGATCTAAATTCAATACCTGGCAATAGCAGAGGTGAACAAAAACTTGGAGCGCTGAGTTATAAAGGGGGAATACTGATACTGGGATAACCGGAAGAGGCATGGCACGTGGAACTAGAACAATCTATGCCGGTTGTGGAAATAAAGGGTTCAGTTTGAAATTCCAATCATCAGAAGAAGGCTGGAGACTCCAACGGCTGAAACGTTGTGAATATGGCAATGAAGATGAGGACAACAGTCCGAACAATGTAAATAGTGTAAATAATTACAATACCTCATCTCAGAAATATAAACAGATCCTGAAGAAGGCACGAACGTACAGCAGCCAAAAGATTGTGAATATGGCAATAAAGATGAGGACAACAGACCGAACAATGTAAATAGTGTAAATAGTTAAAATACCTCATCTCAAAAATATAGACAGATCCTGAAGAAGGCCGGAAATTACAGCAGCCGAAACATCGTGAATAAAGATGAGGACAAAAGTCCGAACAATTTAAATTGTGTAACAGTCCGAACGATGTAACTAGTGTAAAAAATTGCAATACTCAGAAATATAGACAGATCCTGAAGAAGGCCGGAACGTACAACAGCCGAAATGTCGTGAATATGACAATAAAGATGGGGATAACAGTCCGCGCAATGTAAATAGTTGAAATAATTGCAATACTCCGAAATATAGACAGATGCTGATGTCTCCTGAAATAAGCATTTATTTTTAAGACATTAAATTGTATATTAAAGTATGTTCGTGTGAAACCGTTACTTCATATACATTTTTTTTTAAAGTTCGGTCTTGTATGTGAGAAATATAGTTTCGTTTCCTTAACCATGCATTTAGTATTTTATCTGCATTCTGCATTTGGCTGTGCATCGTGGTGTGATGGATATTGGCTCGGAATGCGAACTCGTTACAACGGAGTTCGAATTCTAGTCGATCTCGTTATATTCACGCACAAATACCCTTGGAAAAGGTAAGAATCCATCTCTTCCCTTGTTTGGTAACCAGTCAACCTTAGAAAAAAAAATAACAACCTACTGCTTGAAAAAATATTCTGCCTCGTCAGTCATGTAGCGAATGATACATGATCGCCAAAGCGTGTATCATGTGTGGCCTGATTTGCATTTACTGTCAATAATTGCAGAAGACCCTAATTCACATAAGTATGATACAGAAAATTGCGGGGAAACATTTAATACTTTACTCCCATGTCAAATCAACAAGGGTCAACAAGGGTCCGACTATCACCGACAGGGTGTGAAACAGATTTAGGTCAGTTGTCGTGGGAGGCAGATGTTAGAGGATTATCCATTTCGGAAATCCGAGATGACGAACGCAGAATAATAGAGATGGGAAATTTACTTTTAGTGATAGGACATTTCACAAGAAGGAAACTGAGATGAGAAGAGTTCAAACGCAACCTTCAGTGTCTGTAATTGAGGTACTTACATGTCAGCGGGATCGAAAAGAATAAGTCTATTCGCTTTGAAAGTCACCAAGGCAAAGAGAGAGAGATTCTTTTAAATCTCGCGCCGCCTGTAATTATCGTCAGCGGGCGATAATCCAATAATCGCCATGTTCTTAATCTTAAGGAAATTTTTTAATCATTTTCCCACAAGCGGCGAAAGAATCTGAGACAAAAAAAAAAACATTATTAAAGAGATATATATATATATATATGTGGCGTGTCTCAAACGAACGATGGGGTCGCCAATGAAATGTGGCGGCCTTTCACCACATTTATTTAATTTTGCTTAATTTGTTTAGGAACCCAAACTGGTGTGAAGAAAGGGACAAGGCAAAGGTATCAATATATACAAATTGTATTCAGCGAAACATACAATAAAGAATGTATGCGAAAAAGCAAGCAAATAGTAAGACGAGAGTTGTCACTCTTTGACTATCAAATTCTATCAAAATTCTCTGAAAGAAAATGAATGAGTTATTAGTCTGTTATAAATGTTTTAAACAGTTCTTCCGTGCAAGAGGAAAATATGTAAGTGTGAAAGAATATGCAGTTTGAGAGTTGAGTTGAGTGAGTAAATGGGCGCATAACTGATTTGGCAACCCCGTCGTTCGTTTGAGACATGTCACATTTCATTTGTGACCCCGACGTGAAATAAACGACGGGGTCGCCAATGAAATGTGGCGGCCTTTCACCATATATATATATATATATATATATATATATATATATATATATAGAGAGAGAGAGAGAGAGAGAGAGAGAGAGAGAGAGAAAGAGAGAGAGAGAGTGTGTGTAAGAAAATTAATGGGAATTAAGAAGACAGAAGATGACGATTGACATTGCTTTCAAATTTTACCAGATTAAATTTGACCGGAAAGCAAAAAGCCCGAAGTGAGTTTCACAAGTGAGAATTGGGAGAGAAGGCACTATTAGCATAGAACTTGCGGTTACATCTAGCTATTTCAACTGTAAAATTATGAGACCTAACTGTCACTCCAGTACTGCCCTTAAAGTCATAACGTCTAGGTACCAAAGCGGAAAGCACACCAGAATAATTATGGACAAAATATTTATAGAAAAATCGCAAGGAAGTTACGTTAGGGCGGTGGAAAGGTGACTGAAGCCGGGATATCAGGTCAGGACCTATAACATTGCAGATTATTCTTTTGATTTTGCCAATAATCTCTAAATACATAAGAGAACCAACTGAGCACATGTGGCGACAATATTTAATGCATGAACTAATGGTACACTTATAAAAGTGTAAAACTTAGCAATTAATTTAATATAAAGTTTCCCCCTTCATGTCAGAGGAAAACGTTCAGCCGAGAAGACGCAAGGAGGTTAGCCTCAGCCATGCTGACTAAAGGCTAAAAAGGTTCTTTTAAGGCGGTTAAAAGAGAACAGTTTCGTTTTGGAGGTGTAAAATTAACAAGCCATTTCTTGCTCCAGTTAACAACAGATTGAAGGTCAGTTTTGAGATCAGCTGCCAATTTTACTTTAACAACAGGAAATAAGGTCGTTGATGAAAATTATGAACAAAGTAGATCCAAGGATAGAGCCTTCGGGAACATGCGCATGAAGGCAAAAAGATCTAGACGAGTGGCCATTCAAGATAACGTTCATTTCGCGATTAGATAAGAAAAATTGAATAAAATAAAAAAAATAATCCAGAAATACGATAACATTTCCACGGGTGAAGAAAACATCAGCACGCCAAAGACTGCTAAGCTCCTTCAAGATATCTAAAGCAAGAGCCAGGGCTTCTTCATTCACATCTAAAGCTTGGTAGACTTTTTCGCCTATAACCGTGAAAACATCAGTTGGCCTAGAGAAGCGAAAGCCTGCTTGTCTGAAAGAAGACCCTGCACAATTCGGAGTTAATTAGAGCCTCGAGTACTTTACCAAGAAGAGATAGAAGGTTAACAGGCCGATATAGTAAAAAATTAGATAGTTAGACCGATACACACACACACACACACACACACACACACATTCTGCATTCTGTTGAGGTTTCAGACTCGATATTACTTAATTATAATTATCAAATCCTCCTAATAATTTCTATCATTTATATATCATTGCTTGAACCGGCTTCTAATGCTCAAGGTTGAGCGGCTTGGTGATAGTAGTCGTGGCTCCGGGGGCACCGTCCTATGGTTAGAGAGAATCTCAGTTGAGTTTCACCACGGAATATGTGATCGAGTGGCGCTATATTGAGTTTGATTTGCTATCTCTTCGTCACCGAGGCCCGTTGAACTGTTGGTATGGTGTTTACTTGATAACCTAACTGTCAGGGTTTCAATTCTGCGTAGTGGACGCGCACTGCTGATGAGTCCCAAATATAGAACGAAACGGCCGTCCAGTGCTTTCTGCATTCTGTTGAGGTTTCAGACTAGATATTACTTAACTATATATATATATATATATATATATATATATATATAAAGTAACACTTCATATGAAAGGAAACTTTTCTTGTTTTTACTTACCTGTTATGTCAGACTGTTCGTTGAAGATGAAGGACGATCCGCGTTGTCAAACTAAGACGAAGGAAAAAGACGATTTTGCCGTCGAGTCTTTTTTTGTATCGTCTTAGCTGAGGAGGAAGTGACGTAAGTCGGTGGTGATTGGTCAGCAGTGGCATTTATTGGCGGAGTCCATTTGTTGCGTGCTTCGCTTATTTTTTTTATTTGTTTCAGGATCGCCTGCCGGAATAGTACTGTTTCGGTAGGGTCTCTTGGGCGAGCAAGTATGATGTTGGAAGACCCGAAACTTGCCATGACTCCAAGTCATAACATCACTGACGAGGCGATCCTGAGCACTCATGGGAGTGTTTTCATTACAAATATATATATATATATATATATATATATATATATATATATATATATATATATATATATATATATATATATATATATATATATCAAATATGTGGTGCAGTTGAATTTATATTACATGGATCTGATATAATGGAATATGCAGGGCGCCTCGGCGTGGTGTAACAGTTAGCAAGCGGGTCTTGCTAAAACTGTTACAACTGAATCGTGAGTTCGATCCTCACTGGGTGCCCCATACTTTCGGCCATGTGCCACATCTAAGCCTCGCTTAGAAAATCAGTATAATGGAATATGCATACACCTGTGTTCCCCCTTACTGGAATATGATTGGCTGATGCCAGTCATAAATACAGACTGACGGAGGAGATCAAGTCAGTGACGACGCCCATTGGACTACGCCATTGGTCTACAGTACACCAATTGCCTAAGCATATTACGTGCGACGACGACGAGTACCAGTCGATTACTGCTACCGTGTACTATTTTGTTATAGTAGCCAAAACCACTTAGCTACTTCGATCAAATATATCCCTTTTCCGGGACATATCAGAATCATTCATACAAAAAGTAGATTAGTAAAGTTAATGATATAAATGGCGAAAAACATCTTCGCAAACAAATTTATTAAAGTACATTAACCTACGAACCACTCGATGAATGCTATGATCCTTGTATTTAATAACTTCAAGTTGTATAAGCTGTTTTTTTATTCTGCTAGAACTTTCGGCTGTACATTCAGCCATCCTCAGGTATGGAAATTATTTTGTTTTTTTTAGTAGATCCAGGTAAAAAAAGGAAATAATTTCCATGCCTGAGGATGGTTGAATGTAGAGCTGAAAGTACTAGCAGAATAAAAAAAAAACTTATACAACTTGAAGTTATTAAAAACAAGGATCATAACATTCACCGAGTCATTCGTAGGTTAATGCAACTTTAAAAATTGTTTGCGAAGATGCTTTTCGCCATTTATATCATTAACTTTACTAATCTACTTTTTGTATGAATGATTCATGTAATATATATATATATATATATATATATATATATATATATATATATATATATATATATATATATATATATAGCATAATTACTTTCGCTACTTGTAAAAAAACTTCTGAAAACAGTCATTTCTGAAGAAAGGTCGGGGTCGATCTGAAATATCAAATATATGTATATAAAAAAAATATAAATAAATACTTTCACAAAAAAAAATCAATTTTTTTTATTTGCAACTTTTCAGTTGTTTTATATATATGTATATATATATATATATATATATATATATATATATATATATATGTGTGTGTGTATGTATGTATGTATATGTACACATATAGATATAGATAGATATAAGTATATTCAATAATTCGCAGAAAAAAAAACTCATAGAAAAAAGTCTCAAACGTAATAAAAAAAAATTATCGTGAAAAAGTTTATGGAAAGAGGAAAGACCAAAGTTTTGTTTACTTTTTACCTCAGCAGTCGCGTAATAATAAGCATTAGCTTTTTAGCGCTTACATTTGGAAATTCTTGCAAAAATTAAATAATTATTGGATTTTAATGAAACTTTCAGAACTTATTCAAAAATGAGTTAAATTATTTTATAAATGTTTTTTTTTTAGAAAGTCATGTTAAAAATATTTTTTACATCTGTTACCACCCTTGCTTCATTTTATGAAAACCCTAAAATGTGTATTTTTGTAATTTTTTAATGCAGAAGACTTTGAAGAATAGAAATCATCGATTTTTTCGCAAATCGATGAGCATTCCTACCCAAACTTTAGCTCTGAATTGTAAAATACAAAACCCAATTAAACTAAGACATTATTTAATTAAAAAAGTTTTGAATGGCTTTTATGAATAATATATATTAAGGACATTATTGTCTGAAGCTTACATATTTTTTCGATGAAAATTAATTTTTTACAAGAATTGTTTTCTTTTTTTTCAATTTTAAATACAAAATGTGATAAAGTTGTTAAATATTTAAAAATTAAGTTTGAATATGAGCATCTCTGGAAATGCTCTTATTAAAAGATCTATTTTTACAGATCATAAATTTGAAAGTTTCTATTTTTACAATAATTTTTTAATATGCGAAAAATGTATTGAAAACGTTTCCGGGGAAAACTATGGAGGCACAATTCAGAAATAATGTCCCGTGTTTTAAGAGTTGTTTCTCCTGATAGCGAAGATCCGGCCTCATAAATTGCGTTGATTTCGTGTCAAATTCACGGACTGACCCACCTTTATCATTTTCAAAATTTTTTTTTTTTTTTTCACATATATGACTAAATATTTTCTTTTCATTTTTTTTAAATATAATCAATTTTTTCTTTTTCATTGAGAGACATACTGCAATTATTTTTTCTTTTTTAGACTCAGTTTTAGGGACGGAAACAGTCTAGGTTTTGGACATATCTTCGTTAAAAAAGTACCTTAAAAAATCAATAAAATATTAGACTTTTGAAAGTATTTAATTTTTAAGAAATACTTTATAGTTAAATAAGTTGGTTCACTTAAAATTAAAAAATACTGTCACTTCTGTCCTTCTGTCGGATAAATTGGCATGACGTTAGTTATCGATACATTGACGTAAATGTCAGTTGTCACCTCCAAAACCAATCACCATTGTTAGACATGCTTTTCTTATTTCCAACTAAATTTTTTCTACTAAAAAATTAAGTAATGTTTGTGTCAAATTAAATTAAGTAAATTTTAAATTTTCTAATTTTCCTAAAATAACTTTTGAAGAAAGTATAATTGAATTTTACAAGATTTTAAACGGAGAATTTCACTTTTGTCTACAATGTTGTCAAAAACGCCTGATCGATTTTATAGCAATTTTTCTGACTCAAAAAAAAAAAATCAAGATTTTTAACTAAAATTTTGGATGTGCAAGGAAGGATTAAACTTTTTTTTAAATATTTAAAAAATACTTTGGTCTTTCCTCTTAATAATAATTTGAATTTAGGCGCAGACTAACATTTAAGATTGAAAACGAGGTTAGAAATTAGAAATATAAGTTCGAAGACAGTGATTTTGAAAACATAAATAAACAAGAAGGAACGTTGGAAAAACCATGGCGCGGCGGGAGGGGAGGGGTAACTGTACTTTTTCAAAAATCAAAAGAGTAATTAATAATATTAATATTATTATTACTAATTAATATTATTATTACTAAGCTAAGTAAATAGCTCTATTATTTTACAATGAACTATGTTTTTCTTTAATCTACAAAGTATTTATATATATTTGTATTCGATCGATCGCTCGTATATCTACCTATAATTAAATATTCGATTAGATAGATAGATAGATAGATAGATAGATAGATAGATAGATAGATATGAACAGGCTGAGATAGATAGATAGATAGATAGATAGATAGATTGGACAGGCTGAAATAGATAGTTAGGTAGATAGATAGATAGATAGATATGAACAACTGAAATAGATAGATAGATAGATAGATAGATAGATAGATAGATAGATATGGACATGCTGAGATAGGTAGGTAGGTAGGTAGATAGATAGATAGATGTGAACAGACTGAAATAGATAGATAGATAGATAGATAGATAGATAGATAGATAGATAGATAGATATCCGTTCATATGTGTCCCGTTCTTTTTTTCAAAAACAAGCGACGCCTGCAAGCACAAATTCCTGGCGCCCGTGTGTCTCAGGCTCTCAGCATTTCAATCTGCCCAGCCAACATCCGATTCGCGCTTATTACCCTGATAAATACGTTGAAACAAACCGATATCACATCTCGCTACTTACCTACTTTGTGTCAACCTACAGAGAGAGAATTGGATCAATTTGAAAGGCCAACTTCACAAAATGGGCCAGGGGGGGGGGGGGCTGAAAAATCCATTGTGTTAGAATAGGGTGTCACTCGGAGAAGGACGGTGATTCATTTGAAAAACCTGCAGTACGAATTGAGGGCCCTGCGATAAAAAGCTAAAGAAACAAGATCTACATGATGCACGATAAAAATGAAATGTAACTGATAATGTTTGATGAAATAAATTCGAAAATTATTGCTCCTAATAGCATCGATCGTAGAATGACGACCTGGAGTTGCGGTGAAAAGTAAAATTTGGATACTTCATGAGATCGCTAAAAACAGTATAACATGATGAAAAAGACGCCAAACTTGATAAAACAAAATTTTAGCGTCTAAACGTTTATGTTATTATTAAGAGAAAAGATCAAAGTATTTTTTAATTATTTTTAAAATTTTTCCTTCTTTTTAGAACATTCTAAATTTTGATAAAAAAAAAATTGTTTCTCTTTGTATCACCGGAACTAGTAAAATAACATATACAATTTTTAACACTTTTTTTTTTGTAGATTTGGAAAATCTTGCAAAAATAAAAATAATTGTCGAATTTTAATGAAACTTTCAGAAACTATTCACAAATGATGCAACTAATTATAAATATGTTTTCCTTTTTTAATTTTTTTTTTCATATGTATTACCCCTCACCCCCTAACTAATTGTACGAAAACTCTATAATTTCAATTTTGGGAAGATTAGTGATTATATTAGTTAAAAGCACAAGGCTTTAAGGAAACCAAATCATTTTTTATTTTATTTTTTTGTTTAGTTGGACCACCTCTACCTGAAAATCATCTCTGAATTGTTACATACAAAACTCAATAAAACAAAAATATTATTTAATTTCAAAAGCTTTTAATTGCTTTTATTTATTTTAATGAATATGGAAAATATTGTCTGAAGGCAAAAAGATATTTTGATGAAAAATGAATTTTTAAAACAATTATTTGTTATTTCTGAAATATTTTATTATTTTTACATTATGTTGTTGATTCTTCTAAAATTAGGGAAAAGTTTGTAAAATTTAACGAATGTTGTAATTAAGTAGATATATATTTACAGATTATAATTTCCAAAGCTTTTTACAAACTAACGAACACCAGTATAAAAAAAAATATAATTTGTGTCAATAATAACACTCTAAATCAAATCTACGGAAGACCGGAAGGGTATGTCGAGTTTAATTCGTTACCTCTTCGTCACCGAGGCCCGTGCCACAGTTTTTATGATTTTTTCTTAATAACGTCACTGGTTTCAATTCCTGGTAGTATATATGACGAAACGGCCGGCCAGTGCTTTCTCCATTCTGTTGAGGTTTCTTCTAAAAACTCGCTGAATTACTTAATTATGATATATGTATATGTATATATATATATATATATATATATATATATATATATATATATATATAAATTGTGTATATTTTGGCGGCATATTTTCATTGAGACATATCAAATATCCTAAAAAAAACTAATAAATGCCAATGCATCCACCACAGATCCTAGTAAAAAAATATTAAATTAATTACATACTGTACTAAAGCTAGTATATCCAGTTTAATTATACGTAATGTCTCCTCCCCACTAACTAACGTGTTGCAGAAAAACAACATTGTATATACATTTAAATGTCCCTTATGAGATTGTATCTCCAAGAGAAAAAGAAATATTCATATTAGTCACACTACGACTACGCTGTCTCGGATGCTGAGTTTTCACTTGAAGGATGTGTCCAACATTTCTATACATTTAGAACAACATTTCTCGTCGAAAATACATCTCCAACCTTTTCATGGAAATAATAAACTAAAAATCCTTGAAGCTATCTATATTAAGAATTGAAACCAACCCTTAAAAATTAATTATGAATACTGCACAAATGTTTTAAAATATTTACAATAGATAGTTTAAAATATCTAGGTTTGTACTAACAGTTTTAATACCTTTAGAAAAAACACACTCAGATCCTCATAACTTAGTTACCTCTCTTACGCTTTGCACCAGGCTAAATCGTATAGCACATAACATCGGATTTTTTCACTTCACAAATATGTTAACTTTCAGATGAACACAACAATTTTGCCTTAGAAAAATTGTGAACAGTACAATATTTTTCTTAGAATAAAACAACACCCTGATGATGACATGGTGATATGTCGAAAGTACTTGTAATAAATAATATGCATCAACACGGTAATCTTTCCTCTTCCTTTAATAACTACACCAAGAAGCTTGTCCGTGAATATGAAAGGATCCAATTGAAAATGAGTTGACAAAACTTGTCTAAATTATTCAATGAAACATATCTCACTATATCCATATGAGTTAAAGATCGAATGCTGATCAAATATGGCTCATAATCCAACAGGGTGATAAAATAAAGAACAAATAGGAAATGTATATCAATCTAACATGTTTCACTTTTCTTAAAGCTTTGTCAGAGATTGAAAAAAAATAGACAAAGAGAAAGAAACACTGGTATTTTCAGTTTTGTTAGGGTCAGTTCAAACTGGTCAGTCACGTGTCACGCGCATTAAAACCGTAGATAATTCTATGCGTATGTAAATTTGTGAAGGGTCTTGTATGTCTAAGTGGGCATCGGATGATAATGTGTATTCATAATTGTGCATGTGTGTCTGTTTAGTGAGAGTTAGTACTGATGTCTTCACCTTTGCCCGGTCGGCCAGCGCAGCGGGGTGTCACTTCATTGTAATCTATAGCTGATCTTTTTAAGTATCTGTTCTTTGTATTATATAGATATAAATTAGATTCTTTAAGAATGGAATTAAAGAAAGATGGCGATATAATGCAATGTTTTAGTCGTGCATTCAAATTTGGTAATAATGTTATTTAAGTTTTAAATGGTTTTCTCTTTTTTTTTAATTAGGGTGGCATTAGTGAAATCAAAGGTATGTCCACCATCGTTTCGATGCAAAACGAGAGAGTTAGATCGTATGTCCAAACGTATGTCTCTCTTGTGTTCGCAGATGCGGGCTTTTAGATCTCCCCCGCATAAACATTTTTTGCATTGTAAACAATTTATTTGATAAATGTCGGTATTTGAATTGGCGTTGGGTTTATTTTTCTTCCTAATTATATTTCCAATTTCTTCGGAGGTGGTGGTGTTTGGAAGTTTAGTAGAATATATATATATATATATATATATATATATATATATATATATATATATATATATATAATAAAATTATTATTTATTGTGCGTAATGTCACCACAAATGTATAAACCCATTTTCGTTGTCGGTTTTTA
Organism: Acanthosepion esculentum; assembly: GCA_964036315.1. Classification (NCBI taxonomy): domain Eukaryota; kingdom Metazoa; phylum Mollusca; class Cephalopoda; order Sepiida; family Sepiidae; genus Acanthosepion; species Acanthosepion esculentum. The sequence goes on from OZ038518.1 coordinate 16,586,685, forward strand.
ATTTAATTTAGGTCAGCGATTCAGTAATGAATTATGCATCGGAAAATAATTCATTTTTATCTGTATCTCACTCATGCAAAACTGTCATTTAGCTCTTATATTTAAAACTTCTCCCTGTTAAATTTTAATCCCCACCTTCACCTTTAGGCCTTCCTGTTCTTCTCTCATCTGTTACCCCTCTCTAGAGCTTCCATTTACTCTAGCATTCGTCCCACACTCTCATACATACACTCTCACTAAATTTTAGTTTTTATTCCCGGAGTTATCTTTCTGATTTCTTTTTGAATTTGTAGGTCTGATGAATTGGATCGTAATTACGATTCCAATGTAATAAATTATAACCATGGAATATTAGTGTTTAAGCCTTTTTATTATATTCTTACTCTGTCCTGGACATTGAGGATTCTATCCTCTTGGAAATTGTATATATATATATGTATATATATATATATATATATATATATATATATATATATATATATATTTATATGTATGTATGTATGTATGTATGTATGTATGTGTATGTATGTATGTATGTATATATTTATATATTTTAGATATACATATGCATGTGTATATTAACCACTAATATATATATATATATATATATATATATATATATAGATAGATAGATAGATAGATAGATAGGTAGATAGATAGATTGATTTAGTTTACGAAAAACTAGGTAATCCGTATGGGTAGACCCAAGGAGGATAACATCCAGAGACATCAATGTAAATCAGAGCTAATAATTTAAATAAAAACAGACCACTTTAAGGTTCCATGTAATAAATTATTTCACCACAGCCCTTTTAAAGGACAGCGGATCATCAGATTTTACTTCCAAAGATTGAAACGAAAAATGAAAAGAAATTTACACATTTATGACGGGCAGTACTAAGCATATGTAAATTAATGAAGTGAGGGGGGAGAGAGACATGATTGAGTTAGATGTAAAATTTCTATTGAGAGAATAGAAATGTTACATCTAACTGTCTCTCTCCCCCCTCACTTCATTAATTTACATATGCTTAGTACTGCCCGTCATAAATGTGTAAATTTCTTTTCATTTTTCGTTTCAATCTTTGGAAGTAAAGTCTGATGATCCGCGGTCCTTTAAAAGGGCTGTGGTGAAATAATATATTACATGGAACCTTTTTAGTGGTCTGTTTTTATTTTTATTTAATATATATATATATATATATATATATATATATATATATATATATATATATGACAAAAGTGATGGAAACAAAAAAAAGAAGAAACTAAATGAAATCGGTGAGACTATTAAACATAAAACGCATATATTAAAAAAATGTGATTTTAAAATTACAGAATCCTCTCTCCTTCGTGTGCCTGTGTAGTTTATATTAATGTAAAGATTACTTGAGTACGATGAAGTTTTAAAGGGCGAAATGCAAATCTCATGAAAAAATATCTTCACTTTGTCATAGATGTTCTTAAAACCTTTCTCAAGCAATGACGACCTGGGACCGGATATCAGACAACTGTTTTAATAATAAAAAGGAATAAGAACTTTATAAAGTCGTCTGCATTCTATCAGTTACTCAAGTCCAATGTGAGAGGACATTTTCAAAACTAAAGATCAAAAGGACAAGGCTAAGAAATTCACTATGGAGAATTTGGAATCATACTTGTTGCTATCCATTGAAAAGGAATTGGTAGATGAATTGGATGCCGAAGCAATTCTTGGCAGATTCAAGCAATCATCTCATGAACCAACACAATTACGCTCTTCGTTATATACGCATATACGGTGCAAAAGAAATGTTTTCTTTAAGCGTGCTACTAGGTTGGCATCTCGGTCCAACCATTTCACTCTCGGAACAGTTAAATGTAACCACCTCTTCTACTCTAATAGCTTCTTCTTTCGCACTTCCTGACAGTGGAACTCCCTTCCCCTTAGTTGCTTCCCTGATAACTATAATCTGGTAATGGTAACGATCTTAGTATTGGGGATGACTAATTTGTTTACGAGTTTATTTGAAAAAGTGTTGAAGGTCAGGATTATAAATGTCGTGTAATTAATGTTCGAAGCGTTATTGATACATTTTTTTACCGTTGTGGATTTTGTAAGTTCGTTTTTTGTAAAATGATGTGGGTAGGGGAAAAATTTGAAATTTTCTTAATATATTTCTCTTCCTTATTTAGGTATTCCGTGTTATCTATTCTAAAGTCTCTTGGGTAGAATCCTATTGTAATGATCATCATCATCACACACATATATACTTACTCATACAAATTCAAATTATACAACCAAAAGCATTCATTGGATAATAAATCAGCACTACTTTGTAATAGACAATTTACAAATCGCAGCAATGCGACAATTTTATAATTGTTCTATTTTCATCTAGTCGATTTTGCGCACTTTTGTGAGAAACGGATCCCAGAAGCTTTCTTGAGTCTCCCCAAAACTCGCTCGCTAATTGATCAATGCCAACCAATCAGATTGTCTGCACGTGAAGAACAATTCTTCCCGCGCAGCGATTCGGAGCCGATGATCACCTATATAAGCAAGAAATATTCTTAGATAATTAGTTAGATTTCAGCTGCCAAACGAATCCACGACAGTTGAAACCATGCGCCAATCTTCTCACTCATACCACCACTCACATGCTGAATATTCCCTATACTCACATAATCTTTTCCTTACGCAGCAAACTGTTGAAAACATTTATTACCAGAAACTATGACAAACTTTCTTTCTCTCAGTGACCTTTGGAATACAAATAATAGTTAAAGAGAGACAACTCTTGTTTTACTCAATGCATGCCTTCTTTCACATCCTTGTTTGTACATCTTGTTAAATACATATTTTATGTGTAATGATGTCTTTGCTTTATCCTTTTTTCACCTCAGTTTGGTTTCCTAATTTAAATTAAATTAATGTAAAGTCCGCCACATTTCATTGGTTAGTGATTACTTTGTATATTGTTATAATTTTGTAAAATTTCTTTTTCTTCTCCTCCTTCTTGTTTTTCTTTCTCCACACGCTTTAATTACTTTTCTATTTAGTTTGTTAAGGGACACGAAGACAATGTCTAACGGATAAGAGAAATATACATTGAAAATGGCCGAACGGCTTATGTTTACCAAGGGAAGCAATCATTACGAACAGTACCATTGAGTTACCTCCTCATTGATTTTTTCAATTATTTTAAATATACTTTTTTTAGTATTTGCACTTTTCTTTAAAATCTGTGACTTAACATGACTGTCTATCGGAATGGTAACGGAATGATTACCCACTGCTACACCTTATCTACAGCTTTGAATTTGGTGCTCCTAGTCTGGTTGACCAACCCAGTTGCTTATCGTAGGTTGTCAGCGCCCATGGCAAATCATGAAATGAGCCAACAACCCCGTGATGTTGGCATCATTCGCTAAGCAATGGCGAACTAAATCTAAAAATAGTGATTTTTTTAAGCGTAGTTCAGATGTGGCACAATGTATGGGGCACCCAGTGAGGATCGAACTCACTACTCAGTCGTAATTGTCCTAACGCGACAAGCTTGCTAATCATTACACTACCTCGAGGTGCCCTTGCCAGACGAGACAAATATCCTTGATCCGAACTTCCCAAATCCGAAAAACTCCAAAATCAGGAAGTTTTTCAGATTCTGACATGACTTGCCACTTACCACAAATGGAAAATTTCAGAAAACACCAGGAAGGTTCCTAGGTTCCGGGAAGGTTCCTAGGTGATGCATAGCTGTTGTAAGGGCTTCCCAGCCCAGCAAGGTAGCCTGCGTTGGCACCAGTTTTTTGTTAGTGATTGTCACAGCAACATCTTCGTTAATGGATTACTTCACCAGATGTTTCGTGCTCAATAAAGATATTATTTAAAATGTGAAAAAGTCCTGCATTTATATATATTTTTTTGTAAGTATTATTTTTTTATTATTTTTATTATTCATGTATTATTTTTGAACATGACTTAAAAATGTGAGAGCATTACATATCTAGTGTTATTACCTGTATCTGTATGGACATAAAATTTATAAAATTTTATATAAATCTACGTTCCGGGAATATGCTATTTATATAAAACTACCTTCAAGGTGTATGCATAAAAGCTGTGTTATGAAATGTAAAGAGATATCGTGTTTCGATTCCCAAGCTGCCCCATTTTATAGATGGTATATAAAAATTAAATCTGAAAATCGAAGCACTTCCGGTTCCAAGAATTTCGGATAAAGGATTCTCAAACTGTACTTGACTATGTCGTAGTCTGGAACAAAATGATTACTAAATAATAATAAAAGAAAAATTATTTTTTAAATTATTTTTAAAATACAGATAAGAATGTACAATTAACAAGAAAGAAATAAAATGTTAGATTATTAAAAAAATAGTTAATATAATATAGAATATTCCCATGATGCTCCCGAACAAGCTTTATAATAAAATCAAAACTTCTTTTCGTTTTTTCGACGGCCGAGGGAGGCAGACGTCCTGGACAGTTTACTGATAAAGCATGTTGCCACCAACAGATAAGCAAAACTTCTTTATAGATACATGTTATTTAAAATATACAAAAATATGCCACTGTGGATAAAGGCGTTAGTTAGCTCCAGTGACAGGACCCAAACAGTATGAGTTCAGTACACGGCTAAGGCAGTGGAGAACATTCAGATTGAAATTAACAGGAGATAACTGACATCCATTAAAACATGGCACGTGGAACTAGAACAGTCTACCCCAGTGAGCGAAATTCCAACATTCCAACCACCTGAAGAAGGCCTGGGCGTACAACGGCCGAAACGTTGTAATAAATATGGCGACAAAGTTGAGGACAATAGTCTGAATAATGTAAATAATGTACATAATACCTCATTTCAGAAATATAGAGATTCAAAAATATATGTGAAATATATACTAAATGATTTTATCGTTTTTGTCTATGTGTACTTTTTTGTACCTCATATATGATTTTTTTAAGTTTGTAATTTTATAATCGCGTGGTGAGCTGATGAGGCCCTTTCAACTGCCCAGATAGATATATAAAAAAGCACAACGCATCACCAGAGGCTTTCGCAAAAAGTTCAAAAGCATAAGAGAGCATTGCATGCAATCCACTATAATGTCGAGAAAGGATTCCTCTTGGTTGGAAGCATAGAAGAAAAAGTCTGCTGTCATGGTGGCCCGAAACGTTCTATGACTCCAGAATATAATTCACTGAAGAAGCATTTCTTTTGCACCGTATATGCATATAAAACGAACAGCGTATTTGTGTTGGTTCATGAGATGATTACATGAATCTGCCTAGAATTGCTTCTGCATCCAATTCATCGACCAATTCCTTTTCAATGGATAGCAACAAGTACGATTCCAAATTCTGCATAGTGGATTTCTTAGCCTTTTCCTTATGATCTTTAGTTTTGAAAATGTCTTCTCACATTGGACTTGAGTAACTGATAGAATGCAGACGACTTTATAAGTTTCTTGTTCATTTTTATTACTAAAACTGTTGTCTGTGTTTCTTTCTTTATTCATTTTTATTTGATACAGGGCGCCAGAGGTCCATCTGTCATGAAGCAAGCTGATATCCTAGCCCAGCCCGTCATTTCTTGTGAACAATTTTAGGAACATCTATGACAAAGTGAAGAGATTTTTTCGTGAGATGCATTTCGCCCTTTAAGACTTCATCAGACTAAAGTAATCTTTATATTGATATAAACTACTCAGGCACACGAAGGAGAGAGAATTCTGTAATTTTAAAATTCACATTTTTTATTTAAATATGCGTTTTGGATTTCATAGTCTCACCGATTTCATTTAGTTTCTTCTTTCTTTTTTGTGACTCCATTACTTTTGTTATAAAATACCCCACATTGTGATTATAGAAGAAAAGAAAAGTGAAATATCGTAAGAAATACTTTTCCACTTTGTAATAGTTTTGCTGACTTGCAAATAGGTTTTTAGCAAAATTTGGGAAATTTAGCGACTCCTCAAATAGAGTCGCGGCTGATGAACAAAGATGAGACATGGAGTTTTGGGGTACCCTGGTATACTAGTGAGCCAGCCAAAATGAGCTGACTCATTTTATAGTTCACCAATGGAAGAGTTAACCAATCAGAAGACTCAAAATATTCAATAAGACGTATATAACGGCGGCCATGTTTTTTCCGGAATATTCACTGCCAGCCTTTGATATCGAAGATTGAAGAATTACGGAACAGCTGCTGGTGGTATTGGCGATATAGTCAGATTCAGTAGAGTGTCTGACTCGTGAGTGTTAATCTTTAACGTTGTTTCATTGAACAGATTACGTACTGCGCTGGATTCTATATTCATAGACTATGATGAACACGGTCAACAGGACAAGTGAACAGTTTAAAAACATAATTTATATAAGAAATACATTACGAGAATGAGAATATAGAATTGATAAAAACGTATTCTTTTATCGGTTAAAAATTTATGACATCAGGGACGAAATTCAAATATTTCTATTTGTATGGAATTGATTGAACACTTATCTGATGCTATTCATTCATCTCCTAATTGCTGCTTGCGCTTGCATTATTCAGGTTGGCTCGTGGCCAGCATCGCTTGTTCTGGAGTAGGCTAAAAAACATATGTTCCGTTCGTGGTCGGCAGGGTCTTTCCACTTTGGCGCCTAAATTCTATTTGGCGCCTTACTCATTATTGCCAGATAAATGGGGACATCTTTCTATCAGCAGATGCTATCTACCAAGGGGAGATAACCTATAGTATCGCGTTTCTGTGGCAATACTTTAATAAAGTGATTCTTATGTGTTGATTCGCCAGCGCATGCCCACAAAGGAGAGTGGACGCTAAAAATTTTAAATTTTAAAATGCTGTTTTTTTTTAAAATATTTTTTGGGCATATAGTCTCACCGATTTCATTAAGTTTTTTTCTTTCTTATTTGTGTTTCCATCACTTTTGTTATAAAATACACCACATTATGACAATAGAAGATCTGCCAAGAAAGGTGAAATATTGTAATTCATCTAACAATTCCTTTTCAATGGCTAGCGATATGCAAGATTCCAAATTCTTCCCAGACAACAAATTTCTTACACTTTTCTTTAACTTTATAATCTTTAGTTTTGAAAATGTCCTTTCACATTGGACTTGAGTAACTGATAGAATGCAGACGACTTTATAAAGTTACTCCTTTTATTACTAAAACAGTTGTCAGTTTTTGTTTCTTTATTGCATTTTTATTTGATATAGGGGGGATCCCACTTGCCATAAAGCAAGCTGACACCCTGAGCAGTCTAACACTGGTTTGAAGTTTATATATAAACCTGAGATCTGACATACCGTGCTCAAATGTTCAGGTCGGCATGTCATATCTAATGATGGTTTCCCTTAAAGGGGGCAATTAAAAAATTTATGGAAAAATGTATTTTTTATGACAAAAACAGTTGTCTGTTTTTTTCATTCTTTATTACATTTTTTATTTGATATAAGGGGTCCACTCCATCAGTCGGGGGCTGCTTGACATCGAGATAGCTGACACCCTGGCCTGTCAATTACTGGAGTTACGAATTTTAAATTTGAAAAATTCAGTGTTTGCTCAGCGATGATGAAAAGTTACTAGTGTTGTTTGGCTGGTATGGAATGCTGCAAGCTAGTTTCAGCCCCATTGAGCTGTTAGAGATAGGTCAGAGTAGAGATCAGCTGCTCATCCCGATTTTCTGAGGTTGACCCATACACTTTTATATTATCTGCATAGACTTTTACGACTGATGTGAGTATGTTCATGGGTAGATCAATATTAATTAATATAGAATATGTCTTCTTTATAACGAGCCTTCGACTTTAATAGACCATTTCATGTAGTCTACTATCTTAAGAGCAATCATTTGTGTTCAATAGATGATTGCCCGAATCTGCCAAGAATTGCTTCTGTGTCCAATTCATCCACCAATTCCTTTTCCATGGATAGCAACATGTATGATTCCAAATTCTCCTCTTGAATTTTTTAAACCTTGTCTTTATGATCTTTAGCTTTGAAAATGTCTTCTCACATTCGACTTGAGTAACTGATAGAATGCAGACGACTTTATAAAGTTCTTATTACTAAAACAGTTGTCTGTGTTTGTTTCTTTATTGCATTTTTATTTGACACTAGCAGCATGGCCCGGCGTTGCCCGTGCTTGATTCAAAAATCGTATGACTCATACAGCAATCGCTATGACTTGACTTAAAATATTTTTGCCCTTCCTTGCCTTTAAAGGAGTGCCCTTTGCCGTGCTGATGTTGCTACATGCCTTACTTCTTGCCTATCTCACACTGCGAATTTTTTCTAAGCTCTATACTAAACATTAAATCTGTTACGAAAAAAGAACTAAACAAAATGAACACAAAACGATCAGCTTTAAAAAAGGATTCGTAACTGGAAAATCCGAATGAAAGAAGAATGTTAACAACAAATATATTTTCACACCCAACCCAGTTCTTCAGAATCAGAATCAACGTTGAATTTAAGCAAGCGAATGAGCCAATTGGAGTAAAGTGCCATGCAGATTTAAATATTTCCCACTTGTGATGAATGCAGCTATCGATTTTTTTGCATGCTAGCATGTTAGTTAACATTCGTGTCAGTCAGCTGTTGGCTCTCACGCTGGCCAATAGAATCTTCCTGCCTATTCGTGGCAGCCACCTATAGGCTCTCACTCTGGCCAGTAGAAAACGGCTACATGAAAACTGCCGTAGAAGCATGAAAAAAATCGATTATTTCCACTATCGATGAGAGTTGGGAAATGCAAACTCGGTTTTGGCCTTCCCACTAACTTGGAGCATGTGCATGTAAATTTTGGTGCAAATCCGTCGAAAATTGCGGCCGTGCATTCGTTACACACACACACACACACACACACACACACACACACACACACACACACACACATCCTGCCTTTTATAGATAGAGATGGGGTAGCCAGTGAGGATCGAACTCACTACCCAGTTGTAATTGTTCTAGCGAGACAAGCTTGCTAACCATGACACCACGCCGAGGTGCCTCAATGATTATTCAAGCGTACCTTAGATGTGGCACAAGGCCGAATATATGGGGCACCGAGTGAGGATCGAACTCACTACCCAGTCCTAATTGTTCTAGCGAGACAAGCTTGTTAACCATTACACCAGTGATTTTTCAAGCGTAACTTAGATGTGCCACAAAGCCGAATGTATGGGGCAGCGAGTGTGGATCGAACTCACTACCCAGTCCTAATTGTTCTAGCGAGACATGCCTGTTAACCATTACACCACCTTGAGGTGCCCAACGCGAGTACTTTCGTACACAGATAAATGCACATGCACAGACGCATGCGGGTGTATTTGTTACATTTCCTATTATGCATCGAGATAAGTTCTTATAATGGGCCCTATTTCCTGTTCAGTTGAATGTTTCTTACCTTCATGTCCAGTTCACGTTATGTCCGTCTTTTGTCTTCTCCTCACAGGCGGACAAACCGACCTCCTCCACTTACCCGCCTTTTAGCAACTACTGAACTGTGACGATCTATTTCTAAATAATTGCTAAAGTACGCGGAAGTTTCCTTCAGGGCAACAATTATAGGTGAATTGCTTCTCGATTGAATAATTCAGAGGCAAGCACCTGCAAGGTTTAGCGGTGAGAAGCAAGAAGTGATGCTTTTGTCAGCTCACCACCAAAACACAAAGAGGTGCTGAAAAATCACCGACTCCAATAAAGAAGAAAAACACGCACTTTGCACAAGTTTTGATGCTTCCAGGAAAAAAATCCAATATTTTTTTAATGAATTTCTCAAACTGAAATCTGAAGGCGCCTCAAGATGGGCAAATATGCCTTCCAAAAGCTAAGCAGTATATTAACAGACAGAAAAATCTCGCTAGAAACATAGAAAAGAGTACTGAACTGTTACATAATATTATTAAATGTAACTAGAGGAGGATAATATGCAAAGTTGAGAGATCTGGTAGGCTAATGTTTACCCAGATGCCATAGTTTTTTCAGCTTTTCACCCCAAGCAAGGCGGGGGTGCCACTAACCCGAAAGAGGTTACAGAGAGTGAGATCAAGAGTAAAGACAGGTGTTTAAGGAAAGGATATAGAGAAGGATGGGGAACAAGATCAAGCCATCAGAAGATGTCGATTGACATTACATTTGAATATCTGAAGATGATAGTTATCAGCGAAGCAAGTAACAGGGAGGAAGTTCCACTGTCGGGAAGTGTGAGATAAGAAGATGTTGGAGGAGAATAGACGGCTACATTTAACTGTTTCGACAATGAATCGGTGGGACCGAGATGCCAACACAGAGGCCAGCTCGCTTAAACTCATGGAGTTGGGGCAGCAGTGAAAATAGCTCGTCAGAGCAGTTACCATGAAAATATTTGTAGAAAAGACAGAGGGAAGCCACATCACGTCTGTGAGAAAGTGACTGGAGTCGAGATGCCAGATCAGGACTTATCATATTGCATATCAGTCTTTGGATTTTGTTGAGAACCTCGAGATGAACAGCGGGGACACCAGACCATATATGGCAACAGTGTTCAATACAAGGACGAATGGTGGTTTGTAGATGTTGTGGTTTGTGGATGAACTTTTAAACAA
>OZ038518.1:16599784-16614784 GCA_964036315.1 Acanthosepion esculentum
ATATATATATATATATATATATATATATATATATATATATATATATATATATACCAAAAAACAAAATAATGCGAGGCCCAGTCCCGATGCTTTGCACGTGTAGAAGCACATGTATGAAGCAATGAGAAGGCACTTTGACGTGGTGTGATGGTTAACAAACATGTCTCGCTAGATTACTTTCTACTAAGTAGGGAGTTCGATCCTTTCCGTGTGGTCCACACTTGAGGTTAGATTTAGGCAACGCTTATTAAATTGCTTTATGAAGAAATGGGACTAAAATATACCATAACACACTCCAAGCGAATCCACAAATAGAAAACAGTTCTCGTTTTCACAACAGAGGTTCGTGTACTGACGATGAAGCGACTATGCTGATCACATAGATGTTCATAGTTGATATAAGAATTTTCATGAACAGCAAAAAAATAAATAAATTTAACATTCTTAAAAGTAGAATAATTCTGTAAAAGTCAGGGATCGATTTGATATTGTATCTATGTTCTAAACAAGTACCCCCTCATCAAAAATGTAATAAACTAGTATTTTTTTTTATTTTGACACGTATCGCAGCCTTAGTTAAGTCGAAAGAACGCTTATCTTCATTTTTTTCAAAATAATTTGAGTAGTGATGGTCAACCCTTAGAATTGAATAAGATGAGAGAAATTGGATGTGGCACATGGACGAAAATATGGAGCACCCAGTGACGATCGAACTCACTATTCAGTCGTAATTGATCTAGCGTGACAAGCTCATTAACCATTGCACCATGTTGAAGTGCCCAAGGCCAAGCGGAAATGTCACAAATTATATTTTTTCTCTTTTTGTTTTTTACAGGGTGATGAATAATTTAAAATAAAGACCTGAAAAAAAAAGACTCCATGCTCAGTGCGCAGGTGCAGTCGGTGAGATGAAATGATCCAAATTTCTCTCTGGTCCAGTGGTTAAATGGCGTGCCAAGACACGATCAACTGACCAGCTTCTTGGCAGATTTCTTTTGAGGATTTGGGATAACAGACATTGCAATTTATTGAATTATTCAATTATTTGGGGTCATTTCATTCTCGGCTAGTCTGCATGGAATTATTTTTAGTAAACTTCACTATTTACGTAAGACCCCGAACCATTTATACCATCGAGTCCTTTATAAAACTTTTGACCCCCTTATCGACTTCATAGCACGCATAAAAATACAAATCGTAATAGTAAAATACCGATAGGATAATTGATATGGGTAAGACGACAAACTACATCCGCGTCCTGGGTAAGACGATAAACTAGATCCGCGTCCTTGGTATGACGATAAACTACATCCGCGTCCTGGGTAAGACGATAAACTACATCCGCGTCCTGGGTATGACGATAAACTACATCCGCGTCCTGGGTAAGACGATAAACTAGATCCGCGTCCTTGGTATGACGATAAACTACATCCGCGTCCTGGGTAAGACGATAAACTACATCCGCGTCCTGGGTAAGACGATAAACTACATCCGCGTCCTGGGTAAGACGATAAACTACATCTGCGTCCTGGGTATGACGATAAACTACATCCGCGTCCTGGGTATGACGATAAACTACATCCGCGTCCTGGGTAAGACGATAAACTACATCTGCGTCCTGGGTATGACGATAAACTACATCCGCGTCCTGGGTATGATGATAAACTACATCCGCGTCCTGGGTAAGACGATAAACTACATCCGCGTCCTGGGTAAGACGATAAACTACATCCGCGTCCTGGGTAAGACGATAAACTACATCTGCGTCCTGGGTAAGACGATAAACTACATCTGTGTCCTGGGTAAGACGATAAGCTACATCCGCGTCCTGGGTATGATGATAAACTACATCCGCGTCCTGGGTAAGACGATAAACTACATCCGCGTCCTGGGTATGATGATAAACAACATCCGCGTCCAGGGTAAGACGATAAACTACATCCGCGTCCTGGGTAAGACGATAAACTACATCCGCGTCCTGGGTAAGACGATAAACTACATCCAACAGCAAGGCCTCTGATCAGGAGGTTTTGAGGAGCGTGGAACCACCTCTTAATTGCTGGTGTCCCCAGGTCCACCCTGACCCGGGGTGGTAGCACCTGTTAGATGTCCCAGCTATGGGCAAATAGCTAACCCCCAAACTGGGGACAAAACACTATGAAAGTGTAAAAATAGGTTTTAATACCAGCAATAAATCTTTTGAGGTAAAATTATTACCAGCAATGCATTATTACCAGCAGTTCTTTTTTGAAGAAAATAAATATTACCAGCGGTATATTTGGGAGGGAAAAATATTACTAGTAATGAATTTTTGTAAAAAATATTAGTAACAATAAAGATCTTGTCGGCATTAAATTAAAACAAAAGAAACCCTACGAAACCTATAGGAAAACGAGACTATTGTCTTTTATGGAAACATGTATAATTTTAAAATAAATAAGCCCTCTATTGAATGAAATGTTTGAACATGTATTATTTAATACCATTTTTAAATTTTACCATTATTCATTAAAAAAAAATTGTTTTTTTTTAAATCATTTCACCCCAAGCAAGGCGGGAAGCCACTAGCACGCAAGGGGTTACAGAGAGTTGGAGCGAGAGCAAAGAAGAGTGATAGAGGAAAGGATAAAGAGAAGTTTAGGGGATAGATCAGGGCATCTGGAGACGTCGATAGACATTACATTTGAATAGTTGGAGGTTATAACTATCAGGGAAACAAGAAAAGGGGAGGGATTTCTACAGGCGAGAGGTGCGAGACATGAAGCTATTGAAGTAGAAGAGAAGGCCACGTTTAACAGTTTCGACAGTGAAAGGGTGAGAGCGAGATGCCAGCCTAGAAGAACGCTTAAATTCATGAAGTCTAGGAACCAGCGAAAGCAGCTCATCGGAGCAGTTACCATGAAAGTATTTGTAAAAAAGGCAGAAGGAGGCGACGGCACGTCTGTGTGAGAGCGACTGCAGACGAGATGCCAGATCAGGGCCAATTACATTGCATATCCGTCTCTGGATTATATAAAAGACCTTAAGACGACCAGAAGGGGCTCCAGACCATATATGGCAGCAATACTTCATGCAAGGGCGAAGGGTTGATTTGTAGATTTGAAGGATCAACTCCGGCGAGAAAAATTTCCTGGCGCAGCAGAGGGAGCCAACTTCTCAATGTATTCGTTCCATCTCAGGTCAGCGAACAAAGTGAGACCGAGCAGTCACAAAGAGGTGCTCTCGTGGAGTTGAGTGTCAGACATTCTAATGGGAGGCAGGGATGGTTCTCTTTTTGGGGCGTTAAAGTTAACCAGCCAATTCCTGCCTCAGTCCACAGCCGATTGGAGGTTCTTTTCGAGACGAACGGCCAGATTAGTTTTGTCAGCGACACTAGGATTATATATTACGTAGGATTTATGCGTGCAAATATTAAAGAAAAAACTTGTTTAATTTTTGTTTTGTTTAGTTTTTTCTTAAAGTTTTAGCTTTATTATTTGTGTTTTTATATAAAATGAATAATTAATAATAAAAAACGCCTCTCTTATTAAAGAAATAACTATGAAGTGTAGTGAATGCGAAATAATAATGACTCTCTTTACCCCCCCCCCTCCCTTCGAAATCGGCCGAGCTGATGACAACGACGAACAGGAATTCGCGAGCCTATGTGAAAATTTTCTTTGAACCAATGAAAACACTGCCTTCACAGAAATTGGAGGGCGAGCTGAGAAAAAGAATACAGCATATATATATATATATATATATATATATATATATATATATATATATATATATATATATAAACCTAAAGAGCCAGATAAACCTACCTAGGTTTACCTGGCTCTTTAGGTTTATATTAAGTTTGCTCCACTTCGTGTATTGAGCACTTTACGTAGTTGCCTTTACTCGTTTGGGTTTTTTCTTCTTCTTTGGACTCTGGGCTTGAACTCTAGATGATTGTTTTCGCCTCAATCACTGGTTTGTTCTACTACAAGCCAATATAACCAAGGCTTTTCAGAGTAAGACTATTTATATATATATATATATATATATATACATGTTTCATTAAAAACGAATGTGTAGAAAATTGCCAAATGTTTTCTAATTCCGAGCGCTTTCGGCTATACTTTTAGCCATTATCAAGGATGATTTTATTTTTTCAGCTTAATTGAGTGTGGGTTATGTGTATGTTTTTAGTGTGTTTTTAATGAATCTCTCACGTACATTCATATCTGCTCAAAGCGTATCCAAATGTAAACAAGTCACACATTATGAAATATATATATTGTGTCACACATTATGAAATATATATATTGTGTATTTAGGCAGCACTCCTTCACTTATGCATGCTTCATTAAAAACGAGAGAAAAGGTACTGCGATTAAACTTTTATTTAATTTTTGTTGTGTTCGAACAAGTGTTTTATTTTCTGAACACAAAATGTGTAGAAACTGTCCAAATGTTCTATAATTCCGAGCGCTTTCGGCTATACATTTAGCCATTATTATATATTTTATTTTTTCAATATAATTGGGGGGTGGGCGTTGTGTGTATGTTTTTAGTGTTATAGAGATGTTTTATTTTCCGAACACGGTTAGCACATTGTGGCCGTGTTCGTAGTTGATATTGTTAAGAGTTGGCTTTTTCTTTTTTTAGTATTAGGGCTTCCGTTATTTTTAATCGTTTTTTACAAGTGGATGAGGTTATTATGTTTGTGTTTTCCACTAGTATGCTTCGAATGGAGTCTGGTAAGTTCTTGTGTGAGTTTAAATGGGTTCTAATCGAGCTATGGTCAGATCGGTGTAATGTAAGGCGTCTGGATAGGCATGTAGTTGTGTGACCGATGTAATTATTTATGAATTCGGTTTGATCAGGAACACAGTTCCTTAAGGGGCATTTGAACTCATAGATAATGTTCGTTTGTTGTAATTTTGATTTAGCTGGTGTGTTGTTATTTTCGAGAAATTATATCAAAAACTAAATAAAAGCACCTTGTCAGTCGTTTTTAATAAAATGTGCATGAAAGAAGGATTGCTGCCTAAATACACAAATATATATATATATATATATATATATATATATATATATATATATATATATATATATATATATATATTTAAAGACATTTATATATATTATGTTTAACGTTCTTTTTATAGATACAAGTATTTAAGCAAATGCTCTGTTTTATAATAAAAAGAACGTTAAACATAATATATATAAATGTCTTTAAATAAATTGTCGGACTATGTCCAATCCTAAATATATATATATATATATATATATATATATATATATATATATATATATATATATATATATGTATGTATGTATGTATGTATGTATGTATGTATTTAGTGTATTGTGGCAGCAGATCATTATTTAAACATATATATATAACAGAAAATGAATGTCTATTATGTTTGATCATGAGCTGTTCTAAGCTTCGCATAGTGGCTTTAATTTCGGGTGAAAATATAGACAAAAACTGTCCAGCATTTGAATATTTTTTATTATGCTGTTTCTTGATCTAAGCTTTCGGATCACATGAGCCATCTTCAGCGTGGTTATATGGACATTTAAACAAAGATATTCACTATCAAAATGATATTCTGTTATGTTGACATAGAAAATTGCTATGCGACGGTCGTGGAATAGCAGACAAAGGTCGTAAATTCATGATGCGGTTCTATGACGTCGAATCACGTGAGGCAAAATAACAAAGATGCATTGGAACTTGACATATAGTTCTGTTGTTAATAATTCGGTCTCTCACGTGATCTGTTATATTTAACAATATATATATATATATATATATATATATATATATATATATATATATCGTTAAATAATGTAGAAATATATAAATCATATGATAAAAGCTATCATTCAAAATGCTGTTTCCGTTCTTCGTTTTCCTCCAATCGATTTTCTTATTCCTAACCCTAACCCTAACCATGCTAACCCTAACCCTAACCCTAAATTTAACCCTAACCCTAACCTTCGCCCGATCAATCAAGCCCATCCTGCCATTTCTCGTCAAAGTCCGGCATTCCCAGCGAGAGGCCCTTTTCCGTTCACTTCTTTTGTGACGGCCATCACTTTCCCCACCCAAGTCGCTCTACCCACCTCTCTCTTTCTTCTAACGAGCGTATTTATGTCTTTCTTCGTGTATATGTATCCGTGGACTGAACATGCAAACAAGGGTAGAGAGCCAGACCTTGGATCACTGACAAGAGAACGCCTGAATGACTTTTTCTTTACGTCTTCTTTTTCAAAGGCACCACAAAAAGAAAGAAAGAAAGAATTAAAGCCGAGGACAAGAAATACGATTCTAAAATCAGCAAAATTTCTGAAGATTTTATTTTTTTGTTATATTCGACTTGATTCTTGGTCTGTCCTGCTATTTAACCATAGCTGGGGGGCGAAGAAGAGGATTCATACCTTTTCCCAAGGGTATTAGCACGTAAGTGAATGTAATGGATTCGACTGGAAAATTACTCAGTCAGTTAGTTGCCATACGTGATATACGCTTAGGCGATCATATATCTTTCGATACATGACTAACGAGGCAGATTTTTTTCTCGCAGTAGGTTGCCATTTCTTTCTGTGGTAGACCAGTTGTCGTCCAAAACTATAGAACCCGGTCTGTCCTGTTATTTACACAAAGGTGGGGGGGGAGAAGATTTACACCTTTTCCCAAGAGTATTAGCATGTAAGTGAATGCAATGAATTCGCCTGGAATTCCAATCCATTACATTCATTTACGGCCTTGGGAAAGGTGTGAATCCTCTTCTTTTTCTCCCCAGACAGACCTGACCCGCTCTCAAAACAAATCTCCCCCCTAAATATAAAATAAAATTTAAACGTCGAAGCCAACGTTACCGCTAAATCCAAAGCGGTCACCTATCTAGGTACTGACAAAACGCGGTCTTGCTTAACTTCAGTGGTCGTACGCGAACCGGTGTTTCAACGTGATGTGACCGTAAGAGAATCGACCCCACAAAGTTGAAACATGACAAAAACTGTGAGTCATGTATCCACCCTGTCTGCTTAAAAGAACTCGCTCGGTGACACAGGCGTTCACCATTCACTGGGGTTCACAGAGTTCACCATTCACTGGAATTCACTTCCAAGTATGATTGTCAAAGTCTCTGCCTCCAAGCAGAGAGGACGCCCAGACGGGGCTATGTCGAAGGGCAGAGTCTTGTCTCGGGAGACAGCTACTCGACCCCGTCTTTACGGGGTCTACGGGGAATTTTTGAGCGGCCCTACGTGGGGCGGTTAGTAAATATTGCATCAGTCGCTCTTCGGTCAACCGACCAGACAAAAGTTTCAACTTTGTGGGTGCTCAATACTTTCGGCCTTGTGCCACATCTAAGTTACTTGTTGTTAGTCATTTGTTACCATATACAGTATATAACAGTTTGTTCCAGCATTTTCTTGCTTTTTCTGACACACATACAACACCACATATTAACGCGCTACCTTGAGTGTTTCTTGTGTCTTGTGTCGGGCGAACATCAGTATATAAAAGCAATCATCTGTTGGTATCTGCTAATTTAGATGAATCCCCTTCATTTCTCTGACCCCCACCGTTCAATGTTCAGGAAAACAGTCAAGGAAGTTGTTGAAAGTTACCTTGCCTAATTGTATTGTTCAGAACGAGGCTAGGTTTACCAAATGCCTGATCTGCCTTTCCATTGGTCAGGCGTACGAAAAAAAAAAAAAAGGAAAAAGGACTAACTAATGAACTAAGCTGTAAAACATTTTCTCGGCTTGATCCATCGATTCCAGTGGCAGCCTTTGAGTGAAGAGAAGCAGAAAGAAAATAACTTTTAAACAGAGTCAATAACGGCAAACATTTTTTTTTTTTACTTCACATTGAATTCGGAACATTCTTTTAAAAAAATTTTTTGAAATCATCAACAAAAACCATTCAGTGTTGTAATCAACAATTTTTGGATTTTTTTTTTTTTTTTTTTTTTGCAAGGCAACACTTGAGTTTTGGAAGGAAATATATACATCTTTTAAACAGAAAAATAACGGCATCCTCATTATTTTTTTTTTTTTCAGTTCCCACTGAATTTTGAAAATTTTTTGCAAAAACCGCTTTTTGAAATCCTTAGCTAAAAACATTCAATTTTATAATCAACAAAGAATTTTTAGCGCATGTTGCTTGGAAATTACTCGAATTTTATATTATTTTCTCTTTTATTTGACAGCACTGAGAACGCCCGCCAAAAGAAATTCTTTTCTCGTAAAATGTGCGGAAATCGTTATAATCTTCTGAACATTAACAACCAATCAAAATGCGAGAAAACAATTTAAATATATCGGGAAACATTTGCCCATTTGAAGGTCGCAATTTCTAAAAACAAGGATTTTTTTTTTTATTTAATTAACGATCGGATTCACTTTCTACAAATGGTAAGTTTTTTAAAAAAAATCTTCTTTGGTCGAGAATTGGATTTTTCTTTATTGTTTTGTTGCTTTAAAATGTATTTCTCCTTAATTTCATAAATAGTATTTTCATAAATAGCATTTTCATAAATAGCATTTTCATAAATAGTATTTTCATAAATAGTATTTTCATAAATAGTATTTTCAAATGCCCAGTTAAATGTCGGACAGCTGGAAAGTAAAAGATATAATCATTTCTTAATTTGCTGACTGACAAAACATGTCCACGCCTGTCACTCCATAGACTTAATTTCCATGTAAAAATATATCATTTACTAGCGAACTAGGATTAATAAGGCGAGCCTAGTCTGACAAAAGACTATGGGGAACCCAATGTAGATCGAAATCATAAGAATCTTAATAGTCTGTAAGACGATCTCCTTAGCCACAACTTCACGTTGAACCTTCTCCTCATCTCTCTTTCTCTCTCTCTCTCTCACACACACTCTTTCTTTCTTTCTTTCTCTCTTTCTCTCTCTCTCTCTCTCTAACCGATCTTTTGGATAGAAGTAATAATTTATTCTTTGTTTCGCGTTTAGGATGGGATTTCCGGTTTACTCAGGGGGATGATGATAGATAGATAGATAGATAGATAGATAGATAGATAGATAGATAGATAGATAATGGACACGCTTAGGTATGAAAACATTGAACTAGATAGATAGATAGATAGATAGATAGATAGATAGATAGATAGATAGATAGATAGATAGATAGGAACAGTCATAGATAGATAGATAGATAGATAGATAGATAGATAGATAGATAGGAACGGTCATAGATAGATAGATAGATAGGAACAGTCATAGATAGATAGATAGATAGATAGATAGATAGACAGACAGACAGACAGAGAGACACTACCTTGGAGAGAAAGAGCATGCAAAGACCTGTCCATTGTTTGACATTGTCCAACCAGTTTACCATATCACGGGTTGACCCAAGCCTTGTGAGTGAAATTGGGTAGACGGACCACTTGGCGGCCGTCGATAGCTGTGCTAGCACGAAGTCACGAGTCGTCGTGACCGAGGCTTTGTCTGTGCTGATCTTGTTCAGATTGTTGATCACGCTAGAAAACAAGCTCTCTCCCAGAAACTATAACTAAGGTCTGCTCAGCATAGTTGCAGTATAAACCACAGGTGGGCTCCGTGGGTGTCGAATAAACACAAATGCACCTGAGCGAGCGTCTGCAATAGGGATTGGCAAATGCATGGTAATTATAAGCAAGATGAATCTTCCCTTAGAAACATTATAAAGAAATACACAAATATAAATTATCTACTGTGAAAAATTTAAAACTGCTAACTTCATTGTCAACAACAATAATTCACCTGCATGATCTAACTTACAGAGATCCAATATTATTTACGAATTCATGTTCATTTTAAGGAACTGTGTTCCAGAACAATCCAAATTCATAAATAATTATATTGGGTGCACTACAACATGCGTAACAAGAAGACTCACGTGGCATCTCTCTGACCAAAGCTCAATTACATCTCATTTAAATACATATGGTGACCTACCAAACTCTATCTGTAACATACTTGTTGATAATACAAATATAACATCATCCACATGCACAAAAAGTCTAAAAATAATGAAAGCATTCTTAACCCTAGAACACTAACCATGGGTATATAGTACCCAGCAAAAATTTTCCTATTTTTAATTACAATTTTCAGTACATGATTTCTTACCTAAATAATGTTTTTCAGTTCCTATTAATGTTAACTCAAAGTACAAAGTTTGAAGTGCCTGCATGTAAAATATTTCAAATAAAGATTTATATTTTTTTTTTGATATTTTCAAAATCGGGTATGATATACCCATGGTTAGTAGTGGTGTAACTTTAATTGATGGTTAGTGTTCTAGGGTTAATAAAAAAAAAGAAAAAAAAGCCAATACTCAATAATATCAACTATGAACACGGCCACAATGTGCTGACCGTGTTTGGAAAATAAAAAATTCCTATAACTCTAGACACACACATAAAACAATCAATACATTCAGTTAAAAGTAAAAATAAAATCATCATTGATAATGGCTAAAAGAATAGCCGAAAGCGCTGGGACATCCGGAATATTCGGACAATTTCTGCATAATTTACCCCCACAAAAGAAGATTATAAGAACACAAGAAAATTTAAATAAATTAATTGCAGTACCTTGTCAGTCATTTTTAATGAAACATGTATAAAAGAGGGATTGCTGCCCAAATACATAATTATATATATTTATTGCTTAAAGGCTATTTTTAGTGGATACTCGTATTTGGGTAGACGCTCCTTTTATTTTTTATTAAACAGTATATTTATTAATTTTCATCTACCGGTTTGAATATTCGATAAATCTTATTAGAGAAAAATATGCTCTCTCCGGTAGGATTCAAACCTGCGTTCTTCTACGAAAAATCATCATTAGAGCACAAGAAAAATTAAATAAAAAACTTATTAACGAATCATGTATAAAAGATGGATTATTGCCCAAATACACTAATTATGAATATATATATATATATATATATATATATATATATATATATATATATATATATATATATATATGTAAGCAAATATGTGGATGTAGATCCGACGGTATGTTGAAAATGTGGAAAAGACAAAGCAAAATCCGAATATGTGAGGTTACTGTTTTTTTATATTGTTTTTGTTTTGCTGTCAACGTCAGACGTTTCGGTCTAATAGACCATCTTCAGGACATGGTTATTGGAGACATATTTATATTAAATTTAAGTTAAAATGAAGAGACGATAGATACAGGACTAGTCAGAAACAGAAAAACTGAAATTCTAAAGTCAGTGTTCTCTTTCTTGGATTCGGTTACGCTGGCGCCGCGTGGATATATATATATAATGAAATGGCCAAAGTCCGACAATTATTTAAGACATTTTTTTATGTTTATACGTTCTTTTTTACACATACAAATATTTAAGTAAATGCTCTGTTTATAATAAACAGTATTAAACAACATTTACCGGCCTGAATGTCCGAGAAATTTTCATAGAAAATATGCGTCCTCCGACAGGAATCGAATCTGTATCTTATACGGAACCATCATATAGCCTAACGTGCTTTACCGATTTCGCCACGTCAGGTTATTTGACGGTTCCGTATAGGATACAGGTTCAAATCCTGTCGGAGGACGAATATTTTCAATGAAATTTCTTGGACATTCAGGCCGGTAAATGTTGTTTAATACTGTTTATTATAAACAGAGAATTTACTTAAATATTTCTATCTATAAAAACGAACATATAAACATAAAAATGTCCTTATATATATATATGTGTATATTAGAGTGTGCCGATTTTATATTATATCATAAAGAAGTAATTTATACAAAGAATTAATTAGCGATGTTAATGAGATTAAGACTTAATGAGACATTAACTTACTATCAATTCCTTGAATAATACGATCATTTGAGTTGTTTTATATTTGAATTATTGTCAGATGGAATCGACGAGTCGAGTACTTTCGGCAATTTCAAATTATCATCTTCATGGCGCAATTTTTCCATATACAGGCAAAACACCAAAACGAAATATGTGTAGTGTAGACGGAAAGATGTTTTTTTTAATATGATATTTATTTACAGTTATATTGATTACTTATATTATTTTGGAGCGTGCAATGCCGTGACGCTAGAGTTCTTGTTCAAGAAATATATTTCTATATGACGATTGTTACTTCTCCGTCACCGACACACGTTGGTCCAGTGGGTATGACGTCCGGGTAGTGATTGCGTACTGCTGATGAGTCCCAAAACAGGACGAAACGGCTTTCTGTATGCTGTTGAGGATTCTTCTGGACTTGATGAATTAATTATGATTATTCAAATCTTCCTTGAGTTATATATATTGTGTATTGTTTTCTCGCTTATTTATCTCGCTTTATTATATTTAGTATATTTTTATGTTTAGAGTATATTTTTGTTAATTTGTATCTGGTTTGTGTGGTTGGGTAGTATTTTGTTGATTATTATTTTCTTGGTTAGTATTTTGTTGATATCGTAGTCTTTTCTGATATATATATATATATATATATATATATATATATATATATATATATATATATATAAAGAAAGAGCAGTAAGATATATAATCCGGTGTTCTTATAGATATTTTTATTTTTACACAATAGTGGTCAATGTAAATTTACAGAGCATTAATATTATAAATTAATATTATAAATTCGCTTGACGAGGAAATGGTACTAATGTCTTTAATTTAATTACAAAATTAAATTCGAAGCCTTTAGCTTCCATTTTTGAAACATGGTTATTACTGTGTAGCGAAAAACATGTTTTAAATCAGTTAATTTGTAATATATATATATATAAATGTATCTATATGTATATGCATACACGTGCATACATAGACACACGCACAAACACACGCCCGCACACACACACACACACACACACACATATATATATATATATATATAGTCAAAGGGCTAATATAATAAATAATATTATTTAATTCTATATGTAATATAATATCATCAATGTTATTGACAATATTGTTATAATTCTGTTGGCTTTTATTCCTCAAATTTCATATTAAATTCATAGACACACAGACATATATATATATGTTTATATATATATATATATATATATATATATATATATATATATATATATATATATATATGTGTGTGTGTGTGTGTGTGTGTGTGTACTCCTGGTCAATCAAAATTCGTAAATAATTATATAGGCCACACTACAACGTGTTTAACACGCAGACTCACTCTACACATTTCTGACCATAGTTCAATTAGATCTCATTTAAACATTCATAGAGACCTACCGGACATTATTCGTAACATACTTGTTGACAAAACTAATATAATAGCATCATCAACATGCAAAAAAGGCTAAAAATAATGGAAGCCGTATTAATAAAAACAAACAAACCAACACTTAATAATATTAACTTTGAACATGGACATAATATCTTGACCGTGTTTTTAAAAAGGGAAACATTCTATAAAACATACATACAACAAAGTTTTTCTTATTTTAACATTTAAAATATAATCCTTGAAAATGGCTAAATGTATAGCCGAAAACACTCGGATAAAAAGAACATTCGGACAGTTTTTATATAATTTATCATCGGAAAAAAAATTATTAGATCGCATAAGAAATTGTATAAAAAAACTAAAGAAAAGCACCTTGTCTGTCGTTTTTAATGAAATGTGCATGAAAGAAGGATTTTTGCCTAAATACACACACACACACACACACACACACACACACATATATAGTTGTATATTTAGGCAGCAATCCTTCGTTTATGCATGTCATAAAAAACGACAGACAAGGTACTACGATTGAGCTTTTTATTTAATTTTTCTTGTGTACGAACAAGAGCTTTCTTTACAGGACAAAGGGTGCGTAAGAACTGTCCAAATGTTTTATTTTTCCGAGCGCTTTCGGCTATACCTTTAGCCATTATCAAGGATGATTCAATTTTCAGCTTGAGTGTGTGCGTTATGTGTATGTTTTAGTGTGTGGTAGGGTTGTTTTAATTTCCGAATACGGTGAGCACATTGTGGCTTTGTTCGTAGTTAATATTGTTAAGAGTTGGCTTTTTCTTTTTTATTATTAAAGCCTCCATTACTTTTAATCTTTTTTTGTAGATGGATGCAGTTAATATATTTGTGCTTTCTACGAGTATATTTCTAATGGAGTGTGGTAAATTTGTGTGCATGTTTAAATGGGTTTTAATGGAGTTTTTTTCAGATTGGTGTAACGTAAGACGTCTGGATAAGCATGTAGTTGTTTAACCGATGTAATTATTCATGAGTCCGGTTTGATATATATATATATATATATATATATATATATATATATATATATATATATATAGTCAAAAGGCTAATATGTAATAAATATCATTTATCTTATTCCAAATATTCTTAAATGCTCTTAAAAAGCCAACAAAATATATCATTTTGTTGGCTTTTTATTCCTCAAATTTCTTTTATCGGCCTATTGAATCTACATATAAGAATCCCACGTGAACCTTCTTTCGTTTTAATCATATATATATATATATATATATATATATATATATATATATATATATATATACTGCAGTCTCTCTCTCACAGACGCACCGCCGCCTCTCTCTGTCTCATTTATAAATAAGTCCATGGTAATTGCTCCGATAAGCTGCTATCGCTGGTTCCCTGGCTCCATGAATTCAAGCGTTCTACGAGTCTGGCATCCCGTTCCCACCCTTTCACTGTTGAAACTGTTAAATGTAGACGTCTTTTCTACTCCAATAGCTTCATATCTCGCACCTATCGCCTGTGGAACTCCCTCCCCCTTTCCTGTTTCCCTGACGACTATGATCTCCAACTATTCAAGTGTAACGTCAATTGACATCTCCAGTTGCCTTGATATATCCTCTATCCTTCTCCACATCCTTTCCTCTAACACTCCTATTTGCTCTCGCTCCAAATCCTCTGTAACCCCTTGCGTGCTAGTGGCTTCCAGCCTTGCCTGGGGTAAAAAGCTTAATATA
>OZ038518.1:16617284-16624784 GCA_964036315.1 Acanthosepion esculentum
GAGCAGCAACAGCCTGATAAGGGTTGCAAAAGGAGTCGTCCTATTGCGACCCGCTCCAACTAGGTCTAGTAAGAGTGTAAAGAAAAAAAAGTAATATTTTTTTAGCACGACAATTAACCAGTCACGCGTCGGCCGAAAGAAACCGTAAGAAGTGTACGGAGGACGATTTTTATAAGGAGGCTAACGCTTCCCACAATCCTCCTTACCAAGACCATAAATATCAATAGGTCACTTGCTTCCTGTTTCGCCGGCACAATTCCCCCGAGACTGAGGCAACCCGTCCGTAAGTACCCACCTCTCTCTTCCTCTTTTCTTTTCTTAGAGATAGAGCGTGTGTAAATATTGTTAATATTGAGCACTTTATCCCATAAATATAGCACACTTTAAGACTATATTCCTTCATTGTCCAAAGTCCGAGTTCTTTCGGTTATCGCTAGCCATTGTCAAACACTTTTTGGATTTGGTGTGATATCGGTTTCTTCATTTTCATATATTGCGTTTCTGCGTCTTCACGTGTCGCTGGCTTTTTATTCAGAAATATTTAGAATGTTCCTAACTTTGATAACATTTACTTGATGCTGGGTTATTTGTTTTTATTTTTATGCTTAATGCTTAAAAATAACTTTGATACTAAGTGATTTTGACTTTCTATTGCAGACAACCCTGGTGTGGTTAGTGGACGCTTTCGGTAGCTGATACAAAATGTGGAAAGCCAACCCTACATGCGGGTGTTTTTTGTCGAGACACCATCTCAAGAAAGACTGTCACCCAAGGCTAAAGACTTCTTTCAAGTGAATTATCCAGTGTCAGACCCCAACTTGGAATTTGAATTTCCACGGAAATCACTCAATAATACATCCATTTTAGGACTTCAAATATCTTGGCTCTTACGTAATAGATTCCCAAAAAGACTTCAACATCCGCAGAGCTCTTGCATGGGATGCGTGTAATAAACTTCACAAGATTTGGCACTTGAACCTTCCATAAAAGTCCAGCTGTATGGATCAGAAACTTGAGCATTATCTGTTCGTCTTGAAAGACGACTGGACGGAACATATACAGATCTACTTAGAAAAATCCAGAACATCTGTTGGAGATCCCATGTACTGCTTAACGCAATCGACGGAGAACTGAGACCAATCTCTCTTAAGCTCAAAGAAAAACGATTACAGTTTGCCGACCACTGCCACCGAGCGGACAGGGAAATCGTCTCACCCTTACGCCTATGGCATCCTTCCGGAAGTGTCTTCTCACGAAAATTGGCTTTCCCAGACGCCATAGCTCGGGACTCATAGTTGGACATTGGGGACCTGGGGCGGCGACAATTCAGGACCGAACAGTGTGGAAAGGGATTGTCGATGCAGTTTCGACAAACCATCGGGAGGTCGAAAGATGATGATGATGATTGCGGGCAATCAAGCCTTTTGAAATGACCAATGGTCAGTATGGATTTTGGCCACAGTACCATTAACCTTCCACCTGTGTTTGTGACGTCCATCTGCCCTGATATTTTCACACGCCTCGATGCCAAAATCGCAGAAAGGACTCGTATTCCCAATGCCGGTTTGTCCGAAAGGATGTTAGCGCAAGAACGATTGTTAAACAATTACAAGACGGACATGATGAAAAGACATGCAGAAGAAGTGGAAAAGATTCAACTCGACCTAAAGCGTCTCTTCAAATGTACACCGGGTTTAAATACCAAGTCGTTTCAACCAACGGTCCAGGAACGACAGCAAACTAAAGGAAAACGAACCGGTATTAATTACAAAAATGTTGAACTCTGTCAAAGATGTTATATTCATCACACCCCCTATAAAGATATTTATTACCAAAATTGGTGGCTCAAAAATCTGGCCACGCAAAAAGAAACCTTCAAGTTGAGATTTTATCAAAAATTCCAATAGAACCATTTTTTAAAACATCAACTCACCTCTAGTAAGGCAATAAAGCCACTAAGACGCAAAGGGTTAATGAGTTTGAAAGAATACGAGAAAAAGAAAAAAGAGGAAAGAACAATAAAAGAACAAAAATTGAGAAGTCAGAAGATAAAGATTGACACTGTATTTAAATTATTTGAAGATCAAAGGCAATAAAGCCACTAGGATGCAAGGGGTTACTGAGTGTTAGAGAATATGAGAAAAACTACTATTAAGGAGAGAGGACAATAAAAGAAGAATAATTAAGAAGACAGAACATAACGATTGACATTGCATTTAAATTTTTGAAGATCAAAGGCAATAAAGCCACTAGGATGCAAAGGGGTTACTGAGTGTTAGAGAATATGAGAAAAACTACTATTAAGGAGAGAGGACAATAAAAGAAGAAGAATTAAGAAGACAGAAAATAACGATTGACATTGCATTTAAGTTTTTGAAGATCAAAGGCAATAAAGCCACTAGGATGCAATGGGGTTACTGAGTGTTAGGGAATATGAGAAAAAACTACTATTAAGGAGAGAGGACAATAAAAGAACAAGAAATAAGAAGGCATAAGATAGCAATTGACATTGCATTTAAATTTTTGATGATCAAAGTTGACTGGAAAGCAAGAAGCCGGAAGAGAGTCCGACAAACAAGAATGTGAGAAAAAAATCTATTAACATAGAACTTACGGTTATATCTCGCCATTTGAACTGCAAAATGATGAGACCTTGCAGCCAATCTAGTACTGCACTTAAATTCATGAAGTCTACATACCAAAGAGGCAAGTTCATCAGTATTTATATAAAAAGACGCAGGAAAGCGATATTACGATGGCGAGAAATTTGCTGTAGCCGAGATGCCAGGTCAGAACCGATAACATTGCTGATTCTTCTTTGGATTTTATCAAGTAAGGACGAATGGCAGACTTAGAAATGTGTAAGATTGATTCTGGAGAGAAAAATATCTAGCATGTCACAATGAAGCAACTTTCCTGGCAGCAGACCTCGCAATTGATTCAATATCAATATATTGTGACCTAGAAACTTTTCTGTCTGATTCCCGAAAGAGCGGTTCTTTGGGAAAAAGTGGAAATACCTCGTTATATTTGGAATACGGAAGAAATATAAACGATTCGACGCACGTCCGGATGAGGGCTCCGTGTAGCCGTACGTCCGGATAAGGGCCCCGACTAACCGTATGTTCGGATGAAGGCTCCGTATAGCCGTACGTCCGGATTTCTCCTTGTAGCCGCACGTCCGGATAAGGGCTCCGTGTAGCCGTACGTTCGGATAAGGGCCCCGACTAACCGTATTTTCGGATGAGGGCTCCGTATAGACGTACGCCCGGATTTCTCCTTGTAGCCGCACGTCCGGATAAGGGCTCCGTGTAGCCATACGTCCGGATAAGGGCCCCGACTAACCGTATTTTCGGATGAGCGCCCGTATAGCCCTATGTCCGGATTTCTCCTTGTAGCCGCACGTCCGGATAAGGGCACTGATTAACCGTACGTCCGGATGAGGGCTCCGTGTAGCCGTACGTCCGGATAAGGGCCCCTACTAACCGTATGTTCGGATGAGGGCTCCGTATAGACGTACGCCCGGATTTCTCCTTGTAGCCGCACGTCCCGGTAAGGGCACTGACTAACCGTACGTCCGGATGAGGGCTCGGTGTAGCCGTACATCCCAATCAGGTCGTAGAACGTCAAAACGATCTGTGTGTAACGATAAAATGCAACAAAAATGAGATGAAAGATAAACTAGCCAAATAGTATTGTCTATTTATTTATTCAATCTGTTGTTCTTTGTTGTTGTAATTAAGTGCTCCTACGAAAACCAGGTAATCCCCTAGGGCTTTGGAATTACTGGCAAGAACAACGGGGGGGGGAATTCTGGATGAGAAAAAACTGCACCTTGATCTATTTAATGGCACCCCGAACTGAGGTCATTATTTGAGCGAAAAGGCAGCAACACAAACTACCAACTCTATACTTTGATGTTTTGCAATAATTCCTGTAATAATAAAGATCACTTTTTTGCAAAAAAAAAATAGTCCTTTTTAACTTGAGAAAAAAGCTGAAAGGTGACATTTTCATTGGTAGCCCAGGATTTTTGCATGGCCTTTTGTCAGCATCACTTTTTTTATAATGATTATTCTCCTCCCCCCCCCAAACAGTACAAGTTCCAATAGCAATGCTTTAATCCACTAGGCTACTGTGGGACAATCTGAGTATAGAACTTGTAGCTTTATACTAGCTCCTGCTGATGCTGTAATCCATTAGACCTTTCTTGAGTCATGGACCTCTTGAGCCACGGAACCCTATGAGAACTTGCCCTTCATTGACAGATAAGCAGACAAGCAGATATTCACAGTCTGATTGGTTCTTCACAACACTTCTATGTGCATTTTTTCATGCTGCCCCTTAATGCACAATGCGCACATGACACTTTTCAGGCAGCCATGCTTGAAAGAAATTGTGGTCAATTAATCTTCTTCATATGAGAAGATAATCGAACCGTGATAAACCGTGGAAAATGGGAATTATCACTAGCACTTATGGAGTGACAAAAGATGGCGGGAATGATGACACACATTTAAATGGTAAACATGAAACAGACAGCAAGCATAGCGGTCGGCACTGTAAGTAGTGGCTGGGTGCGTTTACTTTCAAGCAGTGGCAAGATGCATTTTTCTTTTATCTCTTTCAATGAGAAACCGTTGATTGGGACAAGGGTTGTACAGCGGATATAATTGTTAATTTTTATTTGATCCTCATGGGCCCCCTGAAACACAGGACACCAAGTTTAGAAACCCTGCACTCGGTTTTTGTGGGACAGTCTGAGTGTAGAACTTAGAGCTTTGAATCTACCTGCTACTATCGCCCTTATCTACACTCACCGCGGTTTCTCTTATTGCTGCTTCTGTTGCAGCTTTACTGGCATATCTCTTTCCTTATTAATTGCTAAGATATTGCATTACTTTTTATACTAGGCTTCCTGAGGAGGCCGTCATATGCGCTGATAGCTTCAGACGTCTAGCTCTCTAGTGTTCCGTGTCGAGTATGGTTTACGGCCGTATCACGTTGAAATTCCGGTACTCGTACGATTACCTTGGTTAAAAACCTCGAGCCTGGTCAGAACGCTAAATGGGTGACCTCTTGGGATTACCAGATGCTGTATGCTTGGATGTGCGGGTGGTGTAATGGAAAATACTTCACAATTGGAGAACGGAGAGCAGAGTTCAAATTCTAGTTTGGTTCGTTATATTCGTTTAGGAGAATGAATCTATCTCTTCTTCCCTAGTTATGGGTTAAGTATTAGGGGTTATATCAGTAAATCATTATTATATTAATAACATTCTTACAATCTAAAAGTATATTACGGCTTTAAATAACCTGCAATGGGATGATAAGCCGTAAAAAACGACTGAATCAATCAATGAAATACGGATTACCTACACAGGCATGTCTTAGATTTATTTACATTCTCTGGAATAGAAATGTATAGAAACCACCGTGGCCACAAAATGAGGGACCAGTTTATATATTGATTGTAATATGGAATTGATCCCCCACTTTATATCCAGATTATAATTTCTTGTTTGTTGATAAGCCGTAGAAAACGAATCAATCAATCAATGAAATACTGATTAGCTACACAGGCATGACTTTTAGATTTATTTACATTCTCTGGAATAGAAATGTATAGAAACTACAGTGTCCACAAAGCGAGGGTTCAGTTTATATATTGATTGTAATATAGAATGGATCCCCAACTTTATATCCACATTATAATTTCTTGTTTGTTGATAAGCCATAGAAAACGAATCAATCAATGAAATACTGATTAGCTACACAGGCATGTCATTTAGATTTATTTACATTCTCTGGAATAGAAATGCATAGAAAATATCGTGGTAACAAAGTGAGGGATTATTTTATATACTGATTATAATATAGAATGGATCCCCAACTTTATATCCACATTATAATTTCTTGTTTGTTGATAAGCCATAGAAAACGAATCAATCAATGAAATACTGATTAGCTACACAGGCATGTCTTTTAGATTTATTTACATTCTCTGGAATAGAAATGTATAGTAACTATCGTGGTCACAAAGTGAGTGATTAGTTTATATAGTGATTATAATATAGAATTGATCCCCCACTTTATATCCACATTATAATGATAAGCCATAGAAAATGAATCACTCTATCAAATACTGATTAGCTACATAGGCAAGTCTTTTAGATTTATTTACATTCTCTGGAATCAGTAAATGTTTATAACCTAAAAAAGAATTCTCACAATTTAAAAATATTTTCTGATTTTAAATAACACTCAAGGGTTGATAAGCAGTAAAATAATAAATCAATCAATTTGCCTGCTATTGTCAACACTAGTATGAATAAATTAACGTACGCATTAAGAAATGCATCAAATTCAAATAGAACTCACTGAAGAGAATGGGGTCATCTTAAATATATGTCAGGCGACTTAACTCGTGTTAATTTCGTTCAAAATGCTTTGTTTCATTTATTTGAGTCGAATTTGTAATCAATATATTTTGATAGTTTTATTTCTGAGGCTTTTTCCCCCCAATTAAAAATCCATACCCAAAGACTTTGAGGAAGATTCGAACTACACTGAGTTTCCCGTCCAAGTAGATATGTTTACCTATCGGCCGGTTCACACTCCTCCGCAGTCTTTTGAATCGGAGTAGATGTTTTATCCGTTGTTTACTATTTACGATTGGCTTTCCAGTTCCTTCGAATGTCTTTTCCTTTTCTTTCACTCCCAGTATCCCCCTTGTGTCTTAGGGGCATTATCGCCTTGTTTGGGGTGAAATGTTCAAAAAAAGTTTTCAAAACATTACTGTTTCAGTTTCTGCATCGCCATAGAATACGATTTCTGCGAATAAAATCCATTTAAACTTGGTTTGTCAATAGATATATTAGTAAACCTCTGAAATTCTCTTGAATTATATGAGACAAATCCTGAAGAAGTCCGGAGCGTACAACAGCCGAAAGGACGTGAATATGACAAAAAGACGAAGACAACTGTAGGAGGGTTGTGGAAACATTATTGACTCTTATGACGTCTGCTTTTTCGTTTAGCGGCATATCAACTTCGCATGGGTATTTTAATGTTGAAGTTTAATTTTCTTGGGAGAATTCGTAATTTAATAGACAAATACATTTCTAGTAATTTTTTTTTTGTTACAAAAATATATTGCTGGTAATATTTTATACTACCTCCTCTGTTCCGAAATAGTTGTTCCATAGCCGGAAATGTGGAATATACTAATTTTTAGTCGAATTGTTTGCAGTTTACATTAACTGGTTAGTATTGATGTTCCTCAAGTATTTATATTAGCTTATTCAGGTAGAATAATTTGAAGCGCAAATTATTTCACTTTCTCACCACATTAAAATTGTATTTTTTTCAGACCACCCGCTAGCTTGAGATTATGATGGGAGAAGAGAAGCCAATTGGCAGAAATGCTAAACGAAATTGCAAGAAGCACGAATTGACAAATAATGAACGTAGTGCTGTGTTGCAAGCACTGCTGGAAAG
>OZ038518.1:16629784-16642284 GCA_964036315.1 Acanthosepion esculentum
CCAAAGAGAGCCTACGCTCCCTGGCGAAACGCGTCGTTAATAAATTTTCCACTTTATCTCATCATGTTGATATGTCTTCTATATGATGTGTCTATTAACTTGTATGTCTCGTAAATGGCATCCTGGGTATGACGATAAACTACATCCGGCAGCAAGGCCTCTGATCGGGAGATTTGGAGGTTTTGAGGAGTGTACGGCTACCTCTTAATTGCTGTTGTTCCCAGATCATCCCTAACCCGGGGTGGTAGCACCGGTTAGGTTCCTAGCTATGGGCAAATAGTGAATCCCCAAAGAAAAATAAAACACTCTGGAGATATAGCAATACAATTTTATATATAAAAAAATGACAACCATACACATTTATAGCAAAAGGACGAACAATATATTTTATAGTAAAATTACTAACAATACATTTGATGGCAAATTGACAATACATTTTATCTCTAGCTGAAGGCATACAATTGCGTTCGAAATATATTTAGTTGAAGCCATAAAATTGTGTTCAAAATATTTAGATTTCACCATTAAATAACCCACAGAGGTGTTGATATGCCGCTAAATAAAATCAACCACCCAACAATACATATTTATAGCAAAATGACTAACAATACATTTTATCTGTAGTTGAAGGCATACAATTGCGTTCAAAATATATTTAGTTGAAGCCATAAAATTGTGTTCGAAATATTTAGATTTCGGCATTAAATAACCCATAGAGGTGTTGATATGCCACTAAACAAAATGAACCAAACAGCCGGCATGAAAGAACTCTTTCATGACATTAATCCATATAATATCTTACAATTTCTTCAAACTGTATTCCTAAATATAATTTCAACAAATAAAACGCGCATATCACCGCCTCCAGGAATTTATGTGTACACAAACATATATAGGCACAAAAGCTGAGTATCATCTACCATGTACTCTATTGTAAAAGCAGAATAACATTATCGTGTTGCTATTACTTCAAAGCCCCCAATACAATTAAATTTCGGCGTTAGGTGACCCATAAACTGTTGTTATGCCGTTATACAGACAAATCAATCAATCTATGAAATCAGGCAAGTTCAAACCCCGGCCCTGGGGTCAATTACAGTCGAGTATCAAATTACAAATGCCCCCGCCCATCCTCTGCCATAGAAAGTATCAGTTAAGGCCCGCCATATTGCAAATGTAAAGTACACGCCTAAGAAATACTATTTCATGTTTTACCAAAAGATGGCAGCAACACTCTGAGTGGTGTCCTCTGGCGATGGACCCTGATCGTGGCCTTTCCCAGCAATTTCTAAAATCACTGTCTTTGGACCAGACCACTGCCTTTGAACCAGTCCTGGCCTAAATACTGCAGTCCAGTTCTCAGTAACACCCTTCCCATTAGTGCAGGCAAGTTATTTTTTTTGGTTATGAGATGAATAAATTCTAAAAGCTTAGTGAATTAAATTTGTTTTGTTTTGGTCAAAATCAGTTATAAATTTATTTGGACTCTTGGACGTGTGTCACTTTATGTTTTCGACTTCTTAATAAGATGAACGCTGATGTTATGTTACTATTCATGTTTTTAACTTAAAAGTTGACGACATTAGTTAACAATAATATGTAATGTTTAAGATTAACCTGTAATATGTTATAGCTTCCTGGAAGTTCTTTTTTTCTCGGACATATTTTACTTCAACTTATACGGGCTTCAGTTATGGCAGGTTGAATGATTTTGGTAAGACATGTTTATATTTATTTGTCATCCATGTGAAGAAATGAAAATATGTCATTTGCAATAAAATTTTCATAACATCATTTGCATTTAATTTTAATGGTTCAAAGAATGCCAAGCAGAATGGTTGGCCCTCACGAATATTCACCTCATCAAATCTGACCCTCTTTGAAAAAAACGTTTGGACACCTTTGTAATAAAATGGTAAGTAACTGCCTTGTTTTCAGGTTTTTGTTTCAGAAAACCTATTTAATGTCAAAGGTTCTTCGAGAAATTCTGTCATTTTTGTAGGACATTTGCATTCGTACTTTAATTAACACATCTGACACTGTTTCAACAAAATCATCATTTATTTTTTACAAAATCAAAAATTTTCTAATCAATTGAAATTAAACAACAACAAAAACACTGAGATCGTATTTCTAAAGATAACCAAACAGAGAATGTCAAATTATAAAAAAAAGTTCTTGATGCTTGTAAAATCTCTTTGGTTTTGTTTAATATGATGTTTTCGTCAAATTATATGACGCCATCAGTTTTGCAAAGCCTTCCTTGTCTGGAATTGTGGAATCTTCCGGTAGAACTATGTCTTTCAAGTGGAACGTCTGTGCATCTCGGCCACAGATGATTTGATCATAAGCTGCATAATCGTCTGTTGGAATTCCGTAAAATAAATAAAAGTCACACATTTGGTCAGTGTGCTCGAACCTGTTGAAAAAAAAAGTCAACATTAGATTGGAACAAAAAAAAAAAAAAACAAAACAATAAAAATGATGACAACAGTCCAAACAATGTACATACTGCAAATGGTTACAATACCTCTTCTCAGAAATATAGACAAACCCTGATGAAGGTCGGAGCGTACAACGACCGAAACGTCGTGAATATGACAATAAAGATGAGAACAACAGTTTGAACAATGTGTTATATAGGAATAAAGTTTCGCTGTCGGCACTTGAGGTTGGACGCAAGCGATCCCATTATTGGATTAAGTAGACCACGTGACCATAGAGGCAACACATATATGGGAATTCTCGTGACGTCTAGATGATCGTCATTTCTATACTATCCTCTATTACTATATGGCTCAATATTCTCTATACTATGCACTATAATATTTGTTCTATACTGATCACTATACGGATTGCTATTTGGTGGTTACTTTTCGAGCGAGTATTATCGAGCAAGTACTATTAGTGCGAGATTATTCGAAGGCGTCTGACACCAGTATTGTTCAACGGCGTTACTATAGTTGTATCTGCGATTACAAAGTCTCTACTACAATGAGCATTGCGAAAGTGACAACGAGTAAATACTGTAAATAGTTAAAATATAGAAATATAGACTGATATGAAATATATGTTTTATTCTGTGTGGGTAGGTAGGTGATACTAACAGCTCAGCTCTCCCCGCTACCAAATTGTCACCCATACTCCGATCTGAAGCATGAGTGACCAGCACACGGATACATCTGGTTTTGTTAGCATTTCATCTCCAAAAAAAATCCCTCATCCACTACTTTACTACTCCGTTCTCCTTCGGCCAGAGTGGCTGCCGCTTACAAAACTAGTCTTCAACAAGAAACACCTATTAAATAGAAATATTTGAAATAGAGATAAAACTAAATCCCCCCTTTTTATGAGGGTGCCCATAGTATCATTTTTTTTCACTAGTTGCTGAAATCAATTACACCATTGTGCCTCCTTCTAATGGTGATTTTGTATGCTTAGTTTAGATGTGGCACAAGGCCGAAATTATGGAGCACACAGTGAAGATAGAAATCCCTGAATCGCTTCATGTCATCCAATCTACCTCAGCGGTCGTGATAGCCACTCAATCGCCCCCTAATGGTCAAAGATAGGAAGTAGAGGAGGTCAAACGAAGGGGTTCCTCAACAGAAGTCCCAGGATTAGGGTGGAGGTTAGGAATTCGTAGTTGTCTCATTAGACGTTCTATGACGTTACTTACCCGAATTTTGTAATCTTGTCTGTGGGGTTTGTAAGAGTACAACGCATAATCTGGAAGAAGAAAGTAATATTTGGAATATTTCATACAAATTTCATAGATATATATAGATAAGAACAGACTGAGATAGATAGATAGATAGATAGATAGATAGATAGATAGATAGATAGATAGATATGAATAGAATGAGATAGATAGATAGATAGATAGATAGATAGATAGATAGATAGATAGATAGATAGATAGATAGATAGATATGAATAGACTGAGATAGGTAGATAGATAGATAGATATGAATAGAATGAGATAGATAGATAGACAGATAGATATGAATAGAATGAGATAGATAGATAGACAGATAGATATGAATAGAATGAGATAGATAGATAGATAGATAGATAGATAGATAGATAGATAGATATGAATAGAATGAGATAGATAGATAGATAGATAGATAGATAGATATGAACAGAATGAGATAGATAGATATGAATAGAATGAGATAGATAGATAGATAGATAGATAGATAGATAGATAGATAGATAGATAGATATGAATAGAATGAGATAGATAGATAGATATGAATAGAATGAGATAGATAGATAGATAGATAGATAGATAGATAGATAGATAGATAGATATGAATAGAATGAGATAGATAGTGTTGTGACCAATTAAATGGTTTAAGAAATAACAAAACCAGTGTAACCATATCATATGTTAAACAGTAAGTACAACAGAAGAGTATTACACGACCAGTGAGTGTGTGTCGGTTGACCCAGCGTTCAATCTATGCGACTGTTCCCCCAAGGCCTTCTCTCCTACTAATCTTATAGTAGGCGGAAGAGTCCAACATATACTCTTCAGAGAGAGGGCACCACAACAGATAGATAGATAGATAGATAGATAGATAGAACAGACTGAGATCGATCGATCGATAGATAGATAGATAGATAAATAAGAACAGACTGAGATAGATATGAACAGAATGAGATAGATAGATAGATAGATAGATAGATACAAACAGAATGAGATAGATAGATAGATAGATAGATAGATAGATAGATAGATAGATATGAACAGACTGAGATCGATAGATAGATAGATAGATAGATAGATAGATAAGAACAGACTGAGATAGATGGATATATAGATAGAGAGATAGATAGATATGGCGGCGGTCGATTCCTTAAAGAAATATGACACGAACATGCTTTGAACTTCATAAAACAGTCAATGGGTTTTGAAGCATACAAGCGATTTGCAAGATGTATGCCATTGATGGTTGGAGAGTTTGTGTCGTATCGTTATGCTTACTGGTTGGGTGGCGTGGTTCAAAGTGTTTTAAAATATGCCAAGAGGAGAAATTGGCAAGAAGAAAACTAAACCCTGAAATAGAACAAACTGCCTAACCAAAGTTCGGTGATCATAACAGCCTGCAAATATATAAGGCTATGAACCTGGGTAGGTGGATTTACATAAAATAAGTTTCATGCATAGGCGCAATATTCTTATATATATATATATATATATATATATATATATATATATATATATATATATATATATATAACCAAGTATAGGATTGGTATATACGGAATAAATTCCAATAATCAACAATTATTAATCTTAAAAGAGTGCTCAATACATAAAGAAATAAATATAAATATATATATAAATAAATATATATATATAAATAAATAATTATATATATATATATATCCACAAACACCCTTAGACAATTTTAATAATATATTTAAACTATGAAATCTCCACAAACATTCTTAAATGACTATAATCTATAGCAGAAGCCATTGGTTTATACCAATGGCTTCCCATACTTAATACTTCCCGTTTTCACTCTCGCGTGGTCATGTGTGACATCACGAGCTACGACGCGTTTTTCGCTTCCTTGGCTCGTAAATAAGAGTTTGTCGTTACTTTGAGCTTATTCAAACAAAGCGGCGGGCCATTATTGTGGTTTCGTATATGTGTTGTTTTGATTTATTAAAATTGTCATCTTTGATAATGGCTTATGTAAGCCGAAAGCTTAGATTGGATTTAAACATGTGTCAATATGGTGTTTTCCTTTCGTCTTTCAACGATAATGTGATTAAGCTTATCAGACAATACGAGTATATTTTGGCGGTTATTTTACCGGAAGTCGTTTATTTATTTATTTGAGTTAAAAAATTTTGCTTGTCATTATTTATTTTCATTTTTATTTTTTATTTTTATTTCTTGTCTTATATATTTATTTTTTTTTTTTTTTATCTTAATTGGTGTTTTTATTAACGTAGTAAAAATTTGTTTATATCGCTTATTTAATAGTTTTATTTTGGTTTGGGAAGATAATTAAAGCTATTTATTCAATTTTGGGGTTGATTGTTGTAGTTTATTCTAACTATTATTTTGGCGGGAGCAGTTTATTACGTCATGTATTTATTTGGATTGATTATCGTTATTTGTTTTTTTCTAACGGTTAATTTATAGGGATCGGTTTGTTAGTTCATTTATTTGGATGAATTTAGATTAATTTATTTTACTTGTTTTTTATTATTTATATTATTATGTATATTTCTATTTACTACTTTCGGTTTTCGATTTTTAAGTAACGTAGTATTTTATTTATCGTTAAATAACAGTTATAGCTATGTTTTTCGTCCGACTTTTGGTTTGATTTTTATTGTCTATATACGGAACCGTCATTTAGCCTGACGTGCTCTTAACCGATCGAGCCACAGTGGATACAGGTCCGATTCCTGTCGGAGGACGAATATTTTCTATGAAAATTTCTCGGACATTCAGGCCAGTAAATGTTATAAATACTGTTTATTATAAAAACAGAGCATTTACTTAAATATTTGTATCTATAAAAAGAATGTATAAACATAAAAATGTCTTAAAATAACTGTCGGACTTTGTTTCATTTCATAATATATATATATATATATATATATATATATATATATATATATATATATATATATATATATATATCCATTCCGGTGTACACCAGGCTAACAGACCACACCCATTAATTTCATACACCCGTGCCTAAAAAGTGTTAAATGCCAAACTATACTGAGGGCTCCAAAAGACAGGAAATTGTGGAGAGCCGTGATCGCCAAAGTCCTGAAAAGACACGGCATATAGAAGAAGAAGAAGAAGAAGAAGAAGAAGAAGAAGAAGAAGAAGAAGAAGAAGAAGAAGAAGGCGTGTATTCGATATTAAATAATATAATAGTGTTGATGCCTTATTAAATTAAATGTCCTGTCGAGGAAACGAAAGCAGAAGAGGAAGAGACAGAAAGGTTGAAAAGTTTTTGGCCTTCCAAAACTACGTACCACAATATCTCCCTTTTCCAATACAAGATTTCGGTGAGAAATGTCAATAATCGGCTGAAAAAGAAAGAAAAAAAAGATATTAAATTCAAATATTCATTTGTCAATCAGATTTATTTAGAAATACCATCAGATAATGCATTCACATCGCGAATTTAGCGAGCCAGTTTCATAAGATATGGCGATCAGCAACATTATTAGTCCTAAGCTGGCATCTCGGCTTCAGTCACTTTCCCACCACCGTAATGAAGCTTCCCTGTGCCTTTTCTATAAATACTTTCATGGGAATTGTTCGGATGAACTCTTCGCTATGGTATCTAGACTTTATGTATATAAGCGCAGTACTCGATTGGCCGTAAGGTCTCATCAATTTACAAGTGAATTTGCTAGGTTTTATTAAAAAGCAAAAGAAACTCATACTTGACTCTTTTGAAAAGTGGATGTCATTCCGCGAAACTCATAGCGAAAATAGGATAAGTGGATATTTAATTTTACTTGTTATTATTAGATAGATAGATAGATAGATAGATAAAAATACCTCAGGGTATACAGGATCAGCTCTCAGTAGTTCAATAAATGTACCATTCTTGTAGATGTAACCAGAAATTGCAGTAGCTACAAAAGAGAAAGTTATAAAAAGCTCGATATTACAATCGAATATTTTCCTTTCTAAACAGAATCATTAATGAATTCATGAGTAGTAAGGGCTAATATTTATGTACGTAATGCAGCGAAAGCATTATACATAGCCAACTATGAATATATTTCAAATAATGCATTGAATATTAAAAACTAATTTGTCGCGTACGCAAAACTGTCGTACATGTTTGTGAGAAAACATGGCGGATGGAATTTACCTGTAGCAGAAGATATTTTCTTATTTTACTTACCCATGGTGTGAGAATGAAGAGATACACCAAAAACAGGATTGCTATCGTGGCCCCAAACGCAAGCAGCATCTGCCGTAAAATCTGTAAAAATACATACACATATGTAAATATAAATATATGTGTGAAACTCCGAGTCGTGTTCTTGGTGAGGGATAATATGTATATTTATTAATATATATATATATATAGAGAGAGAGAGAGAGAGAATTGGACATAGTCCGACAATTTATTTAAAGACATCTTTTATATATATTATGTTTAACGTTCTTTTTATAGATACAAGTATTTAAGCAAATGCTCTGTTTTATAATAAACAGTATTAAATAACATTTACCGGCCTGAATGTCCGAGAAAATTTCATAGAAAATTTTCGCTCTCCGACAGGAATCGAACCTGTATCCTATAAGGAACCATCATTTCGCGTGATGTGCCTTAACCGTTCGGCCACAGATTAGCAAGGTCGATTTTACTATCTTTAAACTTAAATCTTCCATGAATCTCTTCTATTCATATCTGCTCTAGCGTATCAAATGTAAACAAATGACGTCATATATTTTTAGAATTGGACATAGTCCGACAATTTAAGACAATAGACTGTTCTAGTTCCACGTGTCATGTTTAATGGATGTCAGTTATCAGTTATCTTCTCTGTTAATTTCCCTCTGAAAGTTCTCCACTGCCTTAGCCCGGTATTGAACTCACACTCTTTGGGTCATGTCACTGGATCTAATTAACGCCTTTATCCACTGTTCCATGTGTCCTCAAGTTAGTTAGATCCAGTAGACGCCCCCAGTTTATTTATTAAAGAATTTTTTCGTCTGCGGGCCTCAGTATTCTAAGAGATCTTATTAGAGAAAACTATACACTCTCCGGTATATTTTTCCTTTATAAGATTTCTCGAATATTCAGGCCGGTAGACAAAAAAAAAAACAAAAAAAAAAAAAACAACAGTTTAATATATAAACGGAGCGTCTACTCAAATATGAGTATCCACTAAAAATAATATTTATCTGTCGGATTAATAAATAAAAAAATCCATCCCTTTCTTTAGAAATTGCTTTGTTTACGTTAAGATTCAAAACTGAGCAAATATGAAAATTTCGAGTCGGAGAAAAATCTGTGTTTAAAGTCACTATTCAGACATTGTTTGGCTTAAACATCGCATTCGACAGTCTCTTTGTAATGTGAGGTCACCATTTTTATCTTTTTAAAATGTCCTGTCCCTTCAGAAAGTAGTCGACCATGGCTCTCCACGTATTCCCTTTCTTTGTTATCTGTGAGTTACAACGAATTCTTTGGAAAAACAATAGTGTGGGTTCATGTTGCCTTCTCCGTTTCTGAATCCTTCTCCTACACTAGCTGCTTTGTTTCAATAAATATAAAGAGTTGGGTACTAATGACATCGGGAATGTCGTTGATGAAAATAAGAAACAAAGCAAGATAGGGACCTGGAAGAGACCTATATTCATGTGAAAAGATCTAGAAGAGTGGGCGTTCAAGACGTCATTCATTACACGATTTGTTGAGAAAGATTCGATCAATTCAAAATGATGCCCGAAGACACCGTGAACACAACTGAATGATTTCACATTTAACTTCCAATCAGTAAAGGAAGGACAAAGAGCGAGATATTTATTTGTACATAATCAAATTATTACTTACTTGATACGTTGGCCGGGATGTAGCCGTTATTACCGTAAGCCGCCAAAGCAGAAAAATATTTCGGCCTGAAAAGAGACGAATGTAAAGATTTATAAAATATAGGTTTAAACATCGCATTCGACAGTCTCTGTGTAATGAGGGGGGTCACCATTTTTATCTTTTTAAAATGTCCTGTCCCTTCAGGAAGTAGTCGATCATGGCTCTCCACGTATTCCCTTTCTTTGTTATCTGTGAGTTATTGGAAAAACAATACTGTAAGTTCCTGTTACCTTCTCCTCGTTTCTGAATTCAGAGTAATCCTTCTAGACTAGATGCTAATCAAGGCTAGAAAGCTGAGTCTACCCAACTATTAATAGGAGTAGATAGATTCCAGTATTGCCCAGTTCACGCTCATCCCCGGTCTTTTGAACAGGAGTAGAGTATGTTTTATTTCTTGTTTCATATTTAGGATTGGGTTTCCGATTCCTTCTAAAGTCTTCCCATTCTCCAAGTAGCCCCTTGCCTCTTAGTAGCATTATCGCCTTGCTTGGGATGAATTGATTATTGAGAAGGAGAGAGGGTGGAATTGATTGTTGTGGGGGTGAACGAGAGAGAGGGTGGATTTAGCTCTTTTCCTAAGTCCTTAGCATGAAAGTAAACCTAAAAAAAACTCGACCAGAATTTGAACTCTGCTCACCGAATCCATTTTCGGCATCGATAACTGTTATGCTACCCACAGAATTTATATTATAATTATTTGTAACTGTTAATTATAGTAAGCCACAGGGATTTTTCTTATGATTTAATTATGAAG
Organism: Acanthosepion esculentum; assembly: GCA_964036315.1. Classification (NCBI taxonomy): domain Eukaryota; kingdom Metazoa; phylum Mollusca; class Cephalopoda; order Sepiida; family Sepiidae; genus Acanthosepion; species Acanthosepion esculentum. Next base: position 16,640,150 of record OZ038518.1, read on the forward strand.
AGACAAAAACAATAACGCTGTAAATAGCAGTTAACACACCTGGGATTATCTCCCTTTGACATTTTGTTAATTTATATTTAATTAAGAATTATTCTAAAAGCAATGGCCTGATTAGACGGGAAATTGTTTTATTCTTCAAGTGAAAGCATTTTAACGGTATTGCGCTGATCAAAATTGCGCTACAGGTTTCCGTTTTTACTGTCTCTTTAATGAACACTTAGACAGAAATTGGATAATAATCATAACGATTTCTCCTCCCCCAAACGTTAAAAAACTAGAGCGGCTTTCAATTCTACGTTTCTTCATAATTAAAGAAAGTTTTTTTTTTAATACTTTAAAAATCGATTCATTATGTAAACGCAATCATTTAACATATGCTAAGTTGCATTAGTCTGGCACAAGGAATGTAAGAAGATTGTGTTGCGCCAATTTTCCAAAATAACAGAATAAGCCGACTTACTTTTCGTCTGTGATGTTTACCCTCAGTCCTGTTGCAAAGAACTCCGGGGTTGATTCCACTGAAATGAAAGATTGAAACATTTACTTAACAATAAAAAGTACAAAGTGATACTTTAAAAATACAGTGTTAGGGCAGCCTCCACACACACACACACACACACACACACACACACACACACACACACACACACACACACACACACACACACACACACACACACACATTAAACGTAAACAACTGGTATTAAAAAAATTAAATTACCGGATAGTCATATAAGTGGTGGGGGAGAGGAAGAATTATTACTATGTTCCCAGTCAGGCTGTAATTTCCCCGAATAGGGCCAACCTATATTTCATCTCCCCCTGTATACACAGGACAGGACGTTGCATGTTAATAATAATAGACTCCAAGATGTCTAAGTGGAGTCTCGTCCTAGCCCTGTGCATGACAGAAAAAAAATCAGGAGAATAGTTCGTCCTGCAAGCAACAGAATTTAAATAGGTGCTCACCAATCGCAGATTCATGAGTTTGCGAACAACCGGATGTAATAGGCTCGGGTCTTCGCAACTTGCCCGGAACATGCTGGGCGATACTTACCGTTAACCTATATATATATATATATATATATATATATATATATATATATATATATATATATATATATATATGCGTTTGTGCCTTTGAATTTTTTCTTCAATACCCCCGCCAATCAACAACGACTAAAAAGTTGTATTTTATAAATATTTTGTTACGTTTCTGTTTTTTACACCTGTAGTTTTTTTTTTTTTTTGTAGTCATCATCATCATTCATTCCGTTGGCGTATTTTGCGCCGCCGCTGTGGTTACCACTCCCCTCCATCTCACAATTGTTGGTCATGGTGACATTCAGGGCAGAGCAGTGCAATGGCTTACCCCCCGCCCGTCTCTTCTTTCAGATGTCCTACAAGGCAGTAGTTGGTTTGAATTCAGACTTTTCCTTCTCCTAGACTGGTTGCCAAGCAAGGCTATAAGACCCAGTTTGGTGGGAGGGGAGATGGATTCTCTAAAACAATAAACATGGCCGGCGAGTACTTAAAATAAAAGCAGTATCATGAGAAAACCCGTCCTTTTGACACTTTTTTTTTGCGGGCAGGCAAGTCCAAGTTTGCATGAAATCTATTAATTTTCTGATTAAACGAGAACCTGCATCTGGCAGTGGAAATCCGTAAAAGAAGCAGGACATCTATTTCTCTCATAAGGAATTACAGGAAATGATGAAAATTTTCCGGTGCGACTTCAAAGTAAATGCTTTGTAAAAACACAGGTGAAAAACCTACGTCTCTCCCTGCAATCCGACTGCTTAAAAACCGACTCAAATGTTATTCTATCTCGTGTGCATTTCCATAAATGACCCAAACTCCAGATCTGTAACCAGGTCCGTCCAATGTAGCTCTCCAACCATCACTAAAAATTATGCTGTGATATCAGTTTTCGTGTGCTTCTTCACTTAATTAACGGTGGGTGGGAGGTTAATTGTAGTTCAGCTAAAGTAATTCATCTCCCCTGACACGCCATTTTTCTTGCCTGGTCCTAAGTTAAAATTTATTAATCAAATCTTCTTTTGATATTCTATAGCCATCCTAATTTTATTTATATTTGACGGTTAAATATTACCAAAGCCGGTTGCGAACGTTTG
>OZ038518.1:16647284-16719784 GCA_964036315.1 Acanthosepion esculentum
GGTAGGTCTCCATGTATAATTAAATATATATATATATATATATATATATATATATATATATATATATATATATATATATATATATATATAATTTTTTTGCTTCTACAAACATTTAACAACTTTGTTTTATATACAAACATATACTTACATATATATATATATATATATATATATATATATATATATATATATATATATATTTATATATATTGATGCATGTTTCATTAAATAATATAGACACGTTTTGTCTATTTATTTTATGTAAATTCTTTTCATATCTTCTGATAAGCTTAGTAACATTATCATTAAACACACACACAATATATATATATATATATATATATATATATATATATATATATTACATTGAATCATTCATAGAAAAAGTAAATTAGTTAAGTAAATGATATAAAATGGCGAAATAACTTTGCTAACTAATTTTTTAAAGATGCATTGACCTCGATTAATGTTATGATATATAATATAGAACTATTTTAATAATATAATAATTAAAAATAACGTATGAACTGAAAATGTCTTTTATATATATATATATATATATGTATATATATATATATATATATATATATATATATATATATATATATATATATATATATATATATATATATAAAACAATAAAAATTATTTAAAAAATTGAAATCTACAGACACACTGGGTTGTAGATTAATATTCTTTCGTTTTTATTATTATTATTTCATTTAGATTCCTCGACTAGTTTCGGCCAACATGGCCATCATCAGGAGAAAAAAATATTTCTGCTTGCTGGTAGCAGTGAACTACAGAAATGAATGTCTTGATGTAGAAAATGAACATTTGTCTGTAGTTTTCTTTTGTTTTTTTATTTGTTTTTTAATTTTTTTATCATGACTTTTGGTCAGTCCTTGTGTTGGTCAAACAGTCTCTTTTAAGTTGTTATTTGAGATAAGAGCTGGATGAATTCATGCTGCTCTGAATTCCCTTGGTCATTTTGACAGGTTTATTGGTTCCTGGAAAGGGGATGTGTCTCTGTTAAGTGTGTGTGTGTGTGTAGCTTATCAGTACGTTTGTCTAGCATTAATCTTGCCAGGAAAGGGGAGATATTATATGTTATATATATATATATATATATATATATATATATATATATATATATATATATATATGATCCTAGCTAGAGGCAACCGGAAGTCTAGTTACGCTGATGAGCTGTGAAACAGCGAAACAGTGTGTTTGTGGATGACAAAAATATTAGCTCCTGGAAAATTAATTTCGGTTGATCCCTCTGGTTTGAGGTGTGAATTAGTAAACAGTGACTATTTAAGCTAATACTGCACGACTCTTCGGCAGAATTGAGTCACTGTCAGTCACTGTGTGTTTATCTAAATCTAAAAATAAACACGCTAAAATTCACCTTCATCCCGTACCGTACGCTGACGGCTTAGTGGGAGACTGACGCAAATTCAGTCGGGTTTCGATCCTAGCTAGAGGCAACCGGACGTCTAGCCACACTGATGAGCTGTGAAACAGCGAAACAGTCTGTTTGTGGATGACAAATATATATATATATATATATATATATATATATATATATATATATATATATATACATATATATAAGAATAATAATATAATTAAAATAAAAGTTACCTCCCTTACAGTGTGGAAGAAAAAACCCGAGAATGTTTGAATTTGAAATGTAGAAAATTGCATAACTCAGCAAAACGAACAGTTAAAATGTTAAAAATATGTCTAAATTATTTAACCAAACATGATTGAATCAAAATATACTGCATATATATATATATATATATATATATATATATATATATATATATATATATATATATATATATATATATATTTGAAGAAATATAGTTTTAAGGTGTTCTATATTTATTGGATAAAGTGCTCTATATCAGATATAGAGCGTATGTAAATATAAATATAAAAGTGAACATTGAAGTCAGCACTCAGAGGCGACAGGCTGTTTCATGCTAAACGGAATCGACGGCCTGAGGATTGCGCCTAGCATGAAACAGCCTGTCGCCTCTGTGTGCTGACTTCAGTGTTCTCACACACACACATACACACACACACACACACACACACACACACACACACACACACACACACGTATATATATATATATATATATATATATATATATATATATATATTATTATTATTATTATTATTATTACATCAAACTTGATCAATTAAGACTTGGTAGTAATTGTTTTAAAATAAAAGATTCGAACCTTCAGGCAGATACCAAGCCGGACCATCCTTAGCCATAGCCCAGAGGCTTACAGTCGAAGTTGAGCAAGCAAGCTCTGGAGTGGGACATTCCCTAAAAAACAAAATAATAAAACAAAAAAGTAGACAAATTATTTTTGGTGATTTGATTCGTAAATTCTCATCTGTTTACGTTTTATTCCAATTCTAATTATCGCTTTTTACAATAATAAACATTGCCGAGTAGTGAAGGTAATTAAAATAATAGCGGCGTCAACGGAAAAAAGTCCTTTTTCGGACCTAATTTGTTGGCGGGCACGAAGGAGCAAATCAGCTGAAAGGATATTACAGTTAGACTTCATACTTACCAATATTTTTCATTGGAATATGGAATTTCACAAAACGCCGAGCTGATGTGACGAACTGTTTTCATGCGATGCAACGGATAAAACAATTCTGAAAAAACGAAAATATATCAGAGTCTCTGTCAAGCATTTCAAGAATTTGGGAAATTTTCATTATTATTATTAATAGATAAGATTTTAATATCTGGTAAAAAACATGTGGGTGATTTCTCACATGCTGATTTAGATAAATAGATCGATTGATATGAACAGACTGTGGTAGATAGATAGATAGATAGATAGATAGATAGATAGATAGATAGATAGATAGATATATAGATATGAACAGACTGTGATAGATAGATAGATAGATAGATAGATAGATAGATAGATAGATAGATAGATAGATAGATAGATATGAACAGACTGTGATAGATAGATAGATAGATAGATAGATATGAACAGACTGTGATAGATAGATAGATAGATAGATAGATAGATAGATAGATAGATAGATAGATAGATATGAACAGACTGTGATAGATAGATAGATAGATAGATATGAACAGACTGTGATAGATAGATAGATAGATAGATAGATAGATAGATAGATAGATAGATAGATATGAACAGACTGTGATAGATAAATAGATAGATAGATAGATAGAAAGATAAAATAAATACGTAAAATGAATGAAGAAAACAACAAATAAATAAAAGAATAAATAAAAGATACAATATTAAATTAAAAATAAAATAAACCATTCATTTTTCTTTAAATTCTCTTGTTTTTTTTTGTCTGTTTTTCATTCAAATGCACAAAATTTCTTACGTTGCCACCTTTGTCCCATAATACTTGTTACATTTGAATACACACGTCACATATTAAATGCGACGAACATTTTGGGACAGATGTCGTCTATTTAAATATTCAGTTTCTGACTCCATATTTACACAGAGTGCTGATAGCAGACACGGAAAGAAAACTACAAAACCCCCTACAGAAGGTAGCGAAGGAGAGCGAGAAGAAGGGACTAAGCATAAACTACAAGAAGAGAGAATGCATCGTCATCAGCAAAAAGATGAGGTCAAAATGCAGATCAGAGGTCAGGGATACTAACATCAAACAAGTACAGAAATTTAAATATCTAGGAAGTATTCTAACAGAGGACGGAAAGTGCGACTCTGAGATCCGAAGACGTAATGGGATGGCCAAAGACACATTCTAAAAGCTAATCAGAGTACTAAGGGAAAGGAAAGTTCCGTTGGAAACAAAGAAAAAAGTACTGAACTGTTATGTAATATCAGTCCTCCTATGTGGCAGTGAATGCTGGACAATCTCCTCACAGAGGAAGAAGAGACTTGAAGCAAGAGAAACAAATAAAAGAGTACTGAACTGTTATGTAATATCAGTCCTCCTATATGGCAGTGAATGCTGGACAATCTCTTCACAGATGAAGAAGAGACTTGAAGCAAGAGAAACAAATAAAAGAGTATTGAACTGTTATGTAATATCAGTCCTCCTCTATGGCAGTGAATGCTGGACAATCTCTTCACAGATGAAGAAGAGACTTGAAGCAAGAGAAACAAAGAAAAGAGTACTGAACTGTTAAGTAATATCAGTCCTCCTATATGACAGTGAATGACGTAACATTTTTGACGGGCTTTGGATGGCAAAACAGGATTTGGGCGAAATAAAAAAGAAGACAAAACTTATTAAGAGCTATAAATAACAGAAACATATGAAAGGCCATGATCGCCTACGTCCTGAAGACACACGGCAAATACAAAAAGATTTATTTAAAAATACTTACTGATGTATTGGTTGGCTTTGATTGGGTAGGCAGTACACAGCACGGTTTTCACCTTGAAAGAAAAAAAAGAAGATATATTAGGTCATCCCATAAATTCTGTCCGAATTTTAACTTTTTGTTAAAATGAACAAAGTTTAAAGAGTATTTTATAATGTCTAATGGGGCTGAACATTATTTTTATGTTTAGATGCATTTAAACTGATCAAATTTTATTTCAGAGAACAATAAAATTAAATTTTGTTTGATTAAAACCCTGCTAACATGGAAGTACCCAAGTATCATTTGAGGCACATAATGCTTTGAGTTCAAGAAAGGAAACTCGGCAGCCGAAGCGGCGAGAAACATTCACTCAGTTTATGTAGAGGAATGTGTGAATGAAAGAACTTGTAGAAGACGGTTTGCAAAATTCAGAGGTGGAGATTTCACCCTTGAAGATGAAGATCGAACCGGACGTCCAGTTGTGTTTGATGAAAAGCTTCTTGAAGCAGCCCTTGAAGAAAATCCTGCTTTATCAGTTGAGGAATTGGCAGTGGTTCTCAGTTCAAACCATACAACTGTTCATCGTCATCTTCAACAACTTGGAAAAGTTCCTAAACTTGGAAAATGGGTGCCTCATGAATTGTCTGAAAACAACCTCAAATCCCGAGTTGACATCTGCTCTTCTCTCCATTCTCGCCAACTTGTTTTACCTTTTTTGGATAGACATGTGACTGGCGACGAAAAATGGATCTTTTATCGAAATATTAAGCATCGTAGACAGTGGCTTGGTAAAGGGGAAGGACCCCAGCCACAGCCGAGAAGGGAACTTCATGGGCAAAAGGTTCTTCTTTCAATCTGGTGGGATTGCCAAGGAATAATCCACTTTGAATTCTTACCACCTAATGCAACAATTAATGCTCAAATATACTGTCAGCAATTAGAGCGTTTGAACCAAGCTTTGAGGAAAGAAAGACCTGCTCTAGTGAATCGAAAACGGGTGATGTTTCATCAGGACAATGCGCGAGCACACACAGCAAGAATCACATGACAAAAGATCGAAGAACTTGGTTGGGAGAAAATTCCTCATCCACCTTATTCTCCCGACCTTTCTCCTTCAGACTACCATTTGTTTCGTAGCTTACAGAATCATTTGGAAGAAACAGCTTTTGTAACACAGGAAGAGGTTAAAACTGACATTTGTGAGTTCTTCGAATCAAAGCCAAGAGAATTTTACAGTAATGGAATTAGTAAGCTTGTTAATAGATGGAAGGAAGTCATAGATAATCAGGGAAAATACATTGTTGATTGAATCTGTAATTAAATGTAACATTTGGTCACTTGTTTTCTTTATTCGAAATTCGGACAGAACTTATGGGATGACCTGATAAAAGGCATTCAGTCAAAAGATAAGTGAAATATTTGTTAGAAGGAATTCATTAATTCAATGTTTCCGGGTATTTACTGTCCATTGGTTGCAATCCAGAAGGGGAATAATTATTTATCCTTAAAAATTCAACAATTGTGGCTGGCACAAGGCCAACAGGGGAAGAGGGTTGTGTCTGGTTAACACTTACTATCCTAAACCTAGCTAATCAGAATCACAACGCATTCATTCATCACAGTCTATTTATTCACCACAAGAACTTATCCATCATCATTCAATCCAACATATACCACAATACCACAATACCACAATATTCACAGGGGGGGGGGGGCGACAAAAATATCCATGACATAAAAATTTCATAATGTACAAAATGTCTTATTGGGTTTTTTTATCATTTTTTATGAAAATATATAAAAATGTAATTTACATGAAAGCAGGGGAGAGGGGATGAACCCCCCAAAATGAAACTAAAATATAACAAAACATTGAAACTAAAAATAAAAAATTTTAGTAGGACCCATCCACCCGACAAAAATGAAATCGTCCGATGTATTCTGATAATAATAATAATAATAATAATAATAATAATAATAATAATAGCAACAACAACAACTAGTATTAACTAGTGAAAAGAGCAAGGTAAAAAATAATATAAAGCAAGCAAAAAATATATGTAAGGCAAATTAAAAAGTAATAAGGCAAAGCAACAATAATAAGGCAAAAAAGTTCACAAATAAAAATTGGCGTCGATACAAAATCAAGTTCGAATAAACGAAATTAATAAAAAACAACAAACTTCACGTTTTTCGCATTTTAAATTTCTGATGAATCTTAATTCTTCAGTTAATGATTGAATAAGCTCATGGCGAGTTTTATGACAATAAAATATCCGTAGAAATTCCCCTATCGCATCGTTAAATATTTGAGCTTAACAACCTTAACAAAACTAGAAAGACCCGTGATAATTTCACGGTTTTCCTATTTGAATTTTCTCATGAATCTTAATTCTTCAGTTAATGATTGAATAAGCTCATGGCGAGTTCTACGACAATAAAATATCCGTAGAAATTCCCCTATCGCATCGTTAAATATTTGAGTTTAACAACCTTAACAAAACTAGAAAGACCCGTGATAATTTCACGGTTTTCCTATTTGAATTTTCTCATGAATCTTAATTCTTCATTTAATGATTGAATAAGCTCATGGCGAGTTCTACGACAATAAAATATCCGTAAAAATTCCCCTATTGCAAAAACGGAATAGTCCATTATTTATGGGGTATTGACAGGGTGTAACGGTCGTGCTAACGAACAAATGGAGAGACAGGGACAATTATTATGAGATAATAATGATAGGAATAATAGTTTTTCAGCCTTTCCATTTAATCTGATGACACACTTTAAATAGACATAAATTTTAATAAAACAAAAACAACTATTAGTACCCGTGAAAATTGAATTATTCCATTACCAGATTTTTTATTGACAAGAATAAATTTATATTTGCAACATTCTAAAAATGAATCCAATTAAAACTAATGAAATACAATATTTATCATTTACCAATTTATAAAGAAATAAATATGAAAACAATTTTTAATTTATAAACATTTACTAAATTATTAAAATATGTGAACCAACTCTAAGGAAATCATTATTATTTACCATTTTATAAAGTTTGAATCTATTGTCACTTCGGCGGTCTTTTGCCGGCAATTCCAATAAACAATCTAATAAATAAATAGTGTTTATTATTTTTGTTTTCATTTCTTAGGAACAAAGAAAATGTATAAATTCACTTTCATCATGTTTATTTTTTCCAGTTTTAATCGTCACAAAAATAATAAACATTATTTGTTTATTACATTGTTTATTTACACTATTTTATAAAATGTTTATTGGAATGGTTGACAAAACATCAGTTAATTGCCAATCGATTTGAACTTTATAAAATGGTAAATAATAAGGATTTCCTTAGAGTTGGTTCACATATTTTTATAATTTAATAAATGTTTATAAATTTATTGGTAAATCAGAAAAAAAATGAGGTATCAAAAGGACAGTTTTTCCCTTGACACCACTATTATTTTAACTACCTTCACACCTCGACCATGTTTATCGTTTTAAAAAAAAATGATTAGAATTGTAAGAAAAGCTAAGCACATGAAAGTGAATTTATACATTTTCTTTGTTCTTGAGAACTGACAATAAAAATAATAAAACACTATTTATTTATTAGATTATTTATTGGAATTGTCGGCAAAACACCAGCTAATTGCTAATCGATTTGAACTTTATAAAATGGTAAATAATAAGGATTTCCTTAGACTTGGTTCACACATTTTTATAATTTAATAAATGTTTACAAATTTATGAATAAAATTTTTTTAATATTTATTTCTTTATAAATTGGTAAATGATAAATTAATTGTATTATTTTTAGAATTTTGTAAATATTAAATTATTCTTGTAAATAAACACACTAATAAATAAATAGTGTTTAATATTTTTGTTGCAAATTTTCAAGAACAAAAAAAATTGTTTTTATATTTATTTCTTTATAAATTGGTAAATGATAAATATTGTATTTCATTAGTTTTAATTGCATTAGTCTGTCTATTTTGTTTTTCATATCTATCTATTTCATTCTATTCCTAATTTATCGAATTTTATAAAATGGTAAATAAAGATTTCCTTAGAGTTGGTTCACATATTTTTATAATTTCAGTAAATGTTTATAAATTTATGAATAAAATTGTTTTCATATTTATTTCTTTATAAATTGGTAAATGATAAATATTGTATCGCATTAGTTTTCATTGTATTAATTTTTAGAATGTTGTAAATATAAAATTCTTCTTGTCAATAAACATTTTTAAAATATTTTTGTTGTAAATTCTCATGAACAAAAAATGTATAAATTCACTTTCATCATATCATTAGGTTTTATGACAATTCTAATCATCGTTTTTTAAAACACTAAACATTCCTGAGGAGTGAAGGTAGTTAAAATAATCACGGTGTTAAGGAAAATACCGTCCCTTTTAACATTCACTCTTACTGCGGGGACGTTTATTCATATTTGAAGTACCTTTTTTTTCCAATTCTAATCATCGCAAAAACGTATACTGCTCGGTCAATAAATGCCGAATGTTTCCTTATAAGGAAACGGCTAATATTGCCATATGAGACGAGAACAGATACTACACTTAGATCACATCCCATTGGCCAGAGAGTTATGAAAAGCGTAATTTTAAACAGCACTGTCTGCACAGTCAATGAATGCCGAATGTTTCCTTATAAAGAAACTGCTATTATTACGATGTCAATTAGAAATGAGGAGAACAGGCACTACACTTATTATTTACTCACCCTCCACGGTGACGGGATATGGCACAAGACCGGTTTAAGGTGGAGAGCCAAAGCGACCCTAGCTCTGGTTTAAAGTGGGAGGCCCTGCCGTAGGGTTGCTATCACAGTGACCAGGAATCACACAATGATTTTTTTCGATCCCATCTCATTCGCCTGGGGGCGAAGAAAACTGTAAGTCGTGTAGCACTTGTGCCTTAGTCAATGACTGCCAAGTGTTTCCTTATAAGGAAACGGTTACTATTACCATTATCCTATTCTTGGTGGGAATATAGAATAATAAGAAAAAATAATAATCGAGAATGGAAAGGTTTACTTACGCCGTTCCAAGACGTATGAGGAATCGTGATATTTGGCTAATATTATTATTATTATTAATATTATTATTATTATTATTATTGATTATTATTATAATATGATATTTTATATTATCATATTTTAATAAGGGAGGTCCTGCCGTAGGGTTGGTATCACCGGGACCAGGAATCCCACAATGATTCTTTTTCGTGTGTTCTATCCGAAGACAGGAACACAGTTGAGAAATAAAATCTCGTCTATCCACCCGAAGGCGGACAGTACATTTTGAAAGTACTTCCAGGTCAAAGGGCAAGATGTGAACAAAACTGAGGATCATTGGCTGCTCGATTAATGAAAGCTGGCGGTTAATATTACCATTAGGGATTAGGAGAACAGGTACTACACTTTGATCTCATCCCATTCGCCTGGAAGCGAAGATAAAACCTAAGTCGGGTAGCACTGGTTCCTTAGTCTGCCGAAAGTTTCCTGATAAGGAAACTGTTACCATTATCATATTCGCGGTGGGAATATAGAAAAATACGAAAAAATAATAATCGAAAAAGGAAAGGTTTACTTACGCCATCCCAAGATGTATGAGGAATCGTGATGTCTATAATATCATATTTGGCTAGAGTCAGGCTGTAGAAGGAGGAAAAAGTTAAAAGTGCAAACACGAACATCAAATTGGCCATTTTTCTTTATAGTTGTGGCACAACAAAGCAGAATGACTGTAAATAAAGTAAAGAAAAGATTGCTGTGAACTGGCGAACTCAACCGATGTGACAAGCAGCGAAAAATACTCTGTTATATGTTACTTAGCCCAACTATTTATACTTTACAGTTGACTCGGGGGAGTGGTTTGGTTTTTTTGTTTTGTTTTTTTTTTACAAATATACAAACAAGGAGGGGTTTTTATTTTTTTTTTTTTCATCGCGTCTTTTTTGTCTTTTATTATTTTACTTTGCATGTCAAGCTCCGCCTTCATTTTTTATCGTTAATTTCGGGAAATACAGAAATTAGATAAACACAGAATTTTCCCATTGAACCGGATATGAAAGGAATTCAATTTTCTTTCACTCTTTACAAACCCATTCCTTTGTAAGAAAACGAGACTGATTTATGTTACACGAACCTGTGAAGATCTGAGTTTTTAGATGAATAGTTAATAAGCTACAATCAAATGCGGCTAAAAAGATTGTAACGCGCCAATTTTACAAGTCGGAAAGTAAGCCGTACTTGTCATTTACTGGTATAAGAAAATACACAACTTATACAATATACATACATACATACATATACAGTGTAACCCGGATATAAGAGAGTTGTCGGGACCGGAGAAGAAGTCTCTTATATCAGGGTTTCTCTTATATCCGGCTTTGGTCTATTATATATACATTAACACAGGCTCTAATTTGGGACCAGAGACAATCTCTCTTATATCCGGGTATCTTATATCCGGGTTACACTATATATATATATATATATATATATATATATAAGATTTGTGGTAAATATACACATACATATGCAATAATATATCTAAAATATACACATACATATGCAATAATATATCTAAAATATATAAATATATATATATACATACATACACATACATATCTATATGAATAAAAAATAATTCCAAGAGGATATGATCCAGGTAGAACTCAATGTCCAGGACAGAGTAAGGATATAATAAAAAGACTTAAACACTAATATTCCATGGTCATAATTTATTCCATTGGAATCATAAATACGATCTAATTCATCAGACCTACAAATTCCCCAAAAAAATTTTTTTGAATTTGTAGGTTTGTTGAATTGGATCGTATTTACGATATATATATATATATATATATATATATATATATATATATATATATATATATATATATATATATATATATATATATATATATATATATATATATATATATATATATATATATATATATATATATATATATATATATATATATATATATATATATATATAGGATACAGGTTCGATTCCTGTCGGAGGACGAATATTTTCTATGAAAATTTCTCGGACATTCAGGCCGGTAAATGTTATTAATACTGTTTATTATAAACAGAGCATTTACTTAAATATTTGTACCTATAAAAAGAATGTATAAACATATAAATAAATATATATATATATATTCAAACATGTATTAAATAAAATATAAGAGACAACAAATGCCTATTATTTTTGATCATGAACCCTTGGAAGATTTAGTTTCGGGAGAAAATAAAGACAAAACTTCCATAATATATTTTATCCATAAAAGCAATTAAAAGCATTTCTAATGAAACAATATTTTATTTTTATTTCATTTTTATTGTACGATTCAGAGTAAATTTTTCGTTTGATTTTTTTTGCGACTTTTTTGTCTTTTATTATTTTACTTTGCATGTCAAGCTTCGCGTTTTGTTTTTATTGTTAATTTGGGAAAATACAGAATTTTCCCCTTGAACCGGATATGAAAGTAATTCAACTTATTACAAAACCATTCCTTTGTAAGAAAATGTGACTGATTTATTTTAGACAAAGCTGAGAAAATCTAAGTTTTTATATGAATACTTAAAAATCTACTATCAAATGCGACTAAAAAAGATTGTAATTCACCAATTTTACAAGTCGCAAGGCAAGGCATACTTGTCATTTACTTGCATAAGAAAATACACAATTTTTACAATATATATATATATATATTCAAACATGTATTGTTAAATATAAGAGACAACATCATGAACCCTTGGAAGATTTAGTTTCGGGAGAAAATAAAGACAAAAATTCCATAATATATTTTATCCATAAAAGCAATTAAAAGCATTTCTAATGAAATAATGCTTTATTTTCATTTCATTTTTATTGTACGATTCAGTGCAGAGTTTTCGTTTGATTAAAAAAAATGAGAAATCAAATTCTCCTAGGACTTGTGCTTATAACAAATATAAACATTAACCCTTAGAAAAAAGAATTTCTCGAAATTTCATAAAATTAAAAAATTATATTTTACCACGATTTTCTAAAAAGTAACATTTCTAAAATAATTTAATTGGTTTGTGAATAAGTCCTGAAAGCCATATTTATTACAACGTTTCGGCCGTTGTACGCTCCGACCTTCTCCGCCAACCACCTGAAGAAGACCGGAGCGTACAACGGCCGAAACGTTGTAATAAATATGGCGACAAAGATGAGGACAATAGTCCGAATAATGTAAATAGTGTACATAATACCTCATCTCAGAAATATAGACAGCTACTGAAAGGCCGAAACTTTGTAATAAATATGGCGACAAAAATGAGGACAATAGTTCGAATAATGTAAATAGTGTACATAATACCTCATCTCAGAAATATAGACAGCTACTGAAAGGCCGAAACTTTGTAATAAATATGGCGACAAAGATGAGGACAATAGTTCGAATAATGTAAATATGTTACATAATACCTCATCTCAGAAATATAGACAGCTACTGAAAGGCCGAAACTTTGTAATAAATATGGCGACAAAGATGAGGACAATAGTTCGAATAATGTAAATATGTTACATAATACCTCATCTTAGAAATATAGACAGACACTGAAGTCCTGAAAGTCTCATTAAAATCCGACAATTATTTGATTTTTGCAAGAATTTCCAATTCCATATGTTTTTCACTGCAAAAAGACGCTAAAATTTTTCCATATATTACCACGCGACACCCCCCAAAAATAAATAAATAAAATTTAACTAACGTTTTACAGGTTCTAAAAAGAATTAAAAAATATAATTCGATAATCAAAAAATCTTTTGGTCTTTTCTCGTAATAAATAATTTGACGATAAAATTTTTTTATTAAGTTTGGGTCATTTTTTAGCTAATCTTTGGAGGTACGTATCTATCCATCAACACACACACACACACACACACACACACACACACACACACACACACACGCATATATATATATATATATATATATATATATATATATATATATATAACAGCAAATAAACAAAATTACCTCAATATGGGGATATTGTATTTGAAGCTGATCTGTACGGAGCTATCACCAGCCCTTAAGTGTCTGTCTCGAAGCATTGTTTTAAATTTATTTTCAATGTCAGTCCTCTTCTGCTGGCCGACTTGTTAATGAGAAGGGGCTTGTGTTCGCGATTGGTAGAGGGCATGAGGTATCTTATTCCGGGGAAGCGGTCCGTTGTTGGAGTTTATTTATGGCTACAGCCTTTCATTGTTTGTAGCTAAATTTCGATTCCTATAATTTGGCGTTTCCTATACGGGCCCCAAGTGTGTTTTCCTGGGATTCACAGTAAATATTTTTTATACTACAAGGGTCCAATATTATTAATAAGTGATGGGGGATTTAAACTTAAACCCGTTAAGATTAATGTAAATTAGTTCAGTGATAGATTTATAGATTGTGGATAATACCAGAGTACCCAATGGAATAAATCGTGCTGTCTAATTGAGGTGGACCCGAAGTAGGGGCCACGGAAGGAAAACACGGAACACGGGTTAGAGGTAAGAAAGATATATTAAACAGAAAAGTTACAAAGAAGAGTGTAAAAGTAAGCAGAGCTTACTATCCAGTGGTGTCCGATATTGGTATCGTACACGGCTGCGCATTGCTGGTGCTACTCCCGTGATACTACCATTCACATAATAATATAGTAGTACTTGGAGAGTCCATGATGTAGGAAAGTATCGGTCTCACAACACAAATACATAATATAATAAATACATCGAGCTCACTCTGTGAAACAGTTTTAATAATATTACTAGGATCCACCCAGATTATATACCAACGGATCGATTACCTGTACTATATATATATATATATATATATATATATATATATATATATGTATATATATATATATATATATGTGTGTGTGTGTGTGTGTGTGTGTGTGTATGTGTGTGTGTGTGTGTGTAAAAAATTCAGGTAGAGTATATCTGTAAAAGGAAAATATGAATAAACACGAACGAAAACTTATTTTAGCCGACGCGTTTTGTCCCCTGCCAGAACAAACTCCCTCAGAGGACGAAACGCATCGGCGAAGATAAGTTTCCCTTTAGTCTTTATTCATATATATATATATATATATATATATATATATATAATTAAAACGAAAGGTCGTCCACGCGTGCTTCTTATAATATGTAGTTTTAATAGGCCGGTTAATGAAATTTGAGGAATAAAAAGCCAACAAAATGATAAGAATATTTGGAATAAGATAAATGATATTTATTATATATTAACCTTTTGACGATATATATATATATATATATATATATATATATATATATATATATATATATATATATATATATATATATATATATGTGTGTGTGTGTGTGTAAAATATATATATATATAAAATATATATACATGTATATATATATATATATATATATATATATATATATATATATAAATGTAACCTGGTAATATACATACTTATACTCGATATACTCGATTATACTCGATATGAAAAAATAATTTTACATACTGTAAGTAATTCTAATACATTTGCTTGGTTTTAAAAAGAAATATAGTCTATTAAAAATTAAAAATAAATTTTTTTTAGAATTGTAAATAAAACATATTCTAGCATAAACAGCCTCCCAAAATCTTTAAGTATACAAATAGAAAAAATCCCGTAAGAATTTTTTGCCGTTAACAATAAAATTTTTACAAAAAATCCAGAAGACATGCATTTATCGGATGTCAGAATTTGTTGAAAAATACATCCCTACCCATCCCTAATCATAACACCGCTTTCGAATGTAACTATTAACTGATACAACAAAAGTTAATGAAATTGAACACGCTACCACCCGTTGTCTAGATGAGTGCATTTCTCTGTATCCTTGGAAACACTCAATTATGAATCTTTGCCGTGACTTTCAAACTGTAAATTTTAAAAAAAATAAGTTACTCCAAAATTCGCTTGACGAGGAACTGGAACTAATGTCTTTAATTTAATAACAAAATTAAATTCGAAGCTTTTAGCTTCCACTTTTGAAACATGGTTATTACTGTGTAGCGAAAAAAAACATATTTTAAATCAGTTAATTTATAATATTAATGCTCTGTAAATTTACATTGAGCACTATTGTGTAAAAATAAATATATCTATAAGAACACCGGATTATATATCTTACTGTTCTTTATATATATATATATATATATATATATATATATATATATATATATATATATATATATATATATATGTATGTGTGTGTGTGTGTGTGTGTGTGTGTGTGTGTGTGAATTTAATATGAACTTGAAGAATAAAAAGCCAACAAAATGATAAGAATATTGGCAATATCATTGATTTTATTTATTATACATTAGTCGTTTGACTAAATTGAAGCACAAAGAGAAAGATTTTAAAGTTGGAATTTTCGGACACGCCTATGTCCTTTATCAACGAGACGAGGAATAAACAAAGAAGTCGGACTTACGCTTCCGAGGAATGTTGTTGTTCTTGGTTAGAGGAATCCCTCTGTAAATTATATTCTCTGAGTAAACCCAAATTCCTGTTTAATTCCTCAGTGTGTGATTTTATTTAAAAATTATATTTCAACTCCGATCAGCGTCTGAAATATATTCTCAAATTAAAATCCCCAGAGATTAAAGAAGGATTAACATTCCTCGGAAGAGTGAGTCCGACTTCCTCCTTTATTCCTCGTCTCGTTGATAAAGGACACAGGCATGTCCGAAAATTCCGACTTTAAAATCTTTCCCTTCGTGCTTCAATTTAGTCAAAAGGTAAGTATATAATAAATAACATTAATCTTATTATTAACATCTCGGTTTGAGTCACTTTCCCACCGCCCTAACGTAGCTGCCTTCTGCCTATTCTATAAATGACAATTATTCTGGTGACCTTTCCCCTACGGTACCTAGATGATATGAATTTAAGCACAGTACTAGATTGGCGGCCAGGTCTCACCATTTTACAGTTGAAATAAATAGATATAACCGTAAGTTCTATGCTAACAGTTTCTTCTATCGCACTTCTCCCTTGTGGAACTCTCATCCGGCTTCTTGATTCCCAAGCAAATTTGATCTTCAAAAATTTAAATATAATGTCAATCGTTATCTTCTGTCTTCTTAATTCTTGTTTTTTTTATTGTCCTCTCTCCTTAATCGTAGTTTTCCTCATATTCCCTGACACCCAGCAAATTCTTGCGTCTTAGTAACTTTATTGCCTTGATTGGCTTGAAATGATTAAAAGAAAAGGCATCGGCTCACTTTAATAGTCCGAAAAATGATATCACTTATTAAGTTCATAGAATATTTTAAAATGTTCCCTAATTCAAAAATGGATAACTTATTTTATTTACAGTTGAAATGGCTAGATGGAACCGTAAGTTCTATGCTAACAGTTTCTTCTATCGCACTTCTCGCTTGTGGAACTCTCTTCCGTCTTCTTGATTCCCAGTCAAATTTGACCCTCCCCCCTAAGTTTATATACAATGAAATTGTTGTCCTTTTAATTCCAGTTCATTTATTGTCCTCTCCCCTATGTTGTTTTATTTTCAGATTCTTTCACACACAGTCACCCTCCACCTTGCGTAGCTTTATTGCCTTGCTTGGGATGAAATGATTACAAAGATAAATGAACCAATAAATTTCGGTGACGTTTCTTTTTATATCCTTTTTGGTAAAGTGTAATTATTTTCCGGACACGTAAGAAAGCTTTGCTTCTCAATCAAACGTATCGGGCTTTGAGTGTTTCTTGTGGTCACCTCACACAATCAACCCGGACACTATCAAATAGAAGATGTCCTACAAAAAGTGACATCATTTAAAATGTCTACATGTCCCAGGTAAACAAAATAAAATAGGCTTTAAGTCAAACAATAGGATTTATCTTTCAAAATTCGAACAAGAATTTCAAAGGAATGTCGATTTTATAACCTATTTCACAAAGCTTCACAAATGTTCAATATTCGTACCACCTGTGACACGACACACATCAAGTCGATAGTCCAGCTCCTGTCAAACACGCTGTAGCATGTCTTTCCGGACACATAAAAAAGATTTTGCTTCTTCTCAACCAAACCAATCAGATTCTGAGTTACTCGTAGTTACTTCATATAGTCCAATCGAATACCATCGAATACTGGACGTCTCCCCAATTTTGGTATCATTTAAAATATGACTATCTGAGTAACTTCACGTTTCAGACAAACAAAATTAAACAGTCTTCAGGTTGAACAATACAAGATTTATTTTTGAAAATTTGAACAAGATAAAGATCTAAATTG
Source organism: Acanthosepion esculentum (assembly GCA_964036315.1). NCBI lineage: Eukaryota > Metazoa > Mollusca > Cephalopoda > Sepiida > Sepiidae > Acanthosepion > Acanthosepion esculentum. The sequence continues at coordinate 16,665,008 of OZ038518.1, forward strand.
TATAACCGATTTTACAAAGATTCAGAGCTGTTCAATATGTGCATCACTTGTGACACGACACACGTCAAGTCGGTAGCCCAGCTCCTGCCAAACACGCGGTAGCATGTCTTGCGTAACATTCCCCAGCGACAAAGTGTCGTGCGTGGAATCTGGCTTTCGGAGGTACTCTTTTTACAGACTTTCTGGGGGTTCACTCAAATGTTTACCGAACCTGATTGACGATATCTTCAGATACTGGTGCACTCTTCCAGACCCCTTTGCCCTGCACAGACATGCTTCCTCTTTGAATTTTGAGCGACATGACCAAATGTGCTTTCCAGTTGTTGCATTTCAGATCCTGGTGGTCTTCCAGATACCTTTTCAGTTCACAGACAGCCTTCCTCTTTGACAATAAAATATCTGTAGAAAATCCCCTATCGGATCGTTAAATATTTGAGCTTAACAACCTTAACAAAACTAGAAAGACCCGTGATAATTTCACGGTTTTCCTATTTGAATTTTCTCATGAATATTAATTTTGCAGTTAATGATTGAATAAGCTGATGGCGAGTTTTATGACAATAAAATACCCGTAGAAATTCCACGATCGCATCGTTAAATATGTGATCTTAACAACTTTAACAAAATAACATCCAGCCTCTTTGGGGATTAGGTGATTTTATCGAGCCTCCTCCTCTTAGACCAGTGATTCTCAACCTTTTTTCTTGTCCGCACCCCTTTCAAATCACGAACCAGTTCCCTTCCTTGATGAAAAGCAATGTTAATCTCGTGTGTAAATAAGAAAAACCTTTGTTTCTTTAATCTTTATTCCCATAACTGTCACCAAAACAATTCTTTACAAAACTGTGCTAATCACATATCGGGTTGAGGATCCAGGAGATTTCTTCTCTTGGCTTTGATGTGAAGCAGACAGGGAAATCCAGTTTCGCACAGGTATATACTCGTGGAATGCACCAAAACAGTGAGAGCTTTTTTGTTTGCCAGTACAGGATACGTTTCCAAGTGAGAAGCCCCAAATTTCTCCAGGCGTCCATCGTCGAATTACATTTCAATCTCACGATTGTTTCTCAAATCGTCCTTGTTGTCGCTGTCATCATCATTACATTCGACAATGTGAACTTTTAGGTCAGATCCCCAAAAACTACACTAGTGTTTCCTTAATAAATCACCCCTAAGGATTCTGTATCTCGCACCCCCTAGGAAACCGATACCGCACCTCTAGGAAATGCGAGCGACTCTGGTTAGGAACCACTGTCCTATAATGTTTGCCAACCAAGGCTATGGAACCCAATCTTTTCTGTAATTTAACCCGTAACTGTGAAGTAGTGGTGGAGGAGATGGTTTTATAATTTTCCCAAAGGTGTTTGCACTTAAGGGAATGTAACGAACTCGGTGTTGTGATTCGAACTCGAATTGCTTATTTCTTACTCTAAGCCGCTAACCATTACACCATCTGCGCATCATCTTACGCATGCGCAGAAATTAAGCAGAAACAGTCGAGTAAATATGGAGTTTGTTTAGATTATTTCATTTTGACTTGTGTCGCTAGATCCGGTTCATAAGAACTATGAACCGGATCTAGCGACACAAGTCAATTATCGAATCGATGAAAGGAGAAGATTCGCAGCGTTTACTTTGAGGTCTGTATTTAGCCTTCTTTATTTCTCATTGTAAATCTTAAACAATGATATTCGGCTTTGATCTCTCTCTCTCTCTCTTTCGCTCTCTTATTCCTCCTTTCTATTTTTCTTTATCTCCCTATTTCTTAATCCTTCTTTCTCTATTTATTTCTATCTATCTCTCTTTCTCGTTTCTCTCAATCTTTCTTTTTATTTCTCTTCTCCTTTCTTCCTTTCCATTCTTTCTTTCGTTCTTTCTTTCGTTCTTTCTTTCTTTCTTTCTTTCTTTCTTTCGTTCTTTCTTTCTTTCGTTCTTTCTTTCTTTCGTTCTTTCTTTCGTTCTTTCTTTCGTTCTTTCTTTCTTTCTTTCTTTCTTTCTTTCTTTCTTTCTCTCTCTTTCATTTTCTCTTTCTTTCTTCTTCTCTCTGCCTCTCTTCTTTCTTTCTTTCTTTCTTTCTTTCTCAATCCCCCTTTCTTTCTTTCTCTATGTAATTCTAGCTCCTTTACGACTCCGATAACAGAGTTATGACTCCTGTCAAATATATCATATATCCTTTAGGTATGTCATACACCCTTCAGGTACATCATATATCCTTCATCATGTACCGTTTGGTGACAAAGAAAAGAAAAGAAAAGAGTACTGAGGTGCTACGTGACAACTGTCCTCCTTTACGACAGTGGATGTTGGACGGTCTCCTCAAAGATGAAGAAGAGGCTCGAGGCAGCGGAGATGTGGTTCTACAGAAGGATGCTGAGGATAACGTCGACCGAGTGAGTGAGCAACGATGATGTCTTGCAGAGAATGCAAACATCAGGAAGAGGCAGCTGAAATTTCTGGGACACGTAATGAGAAAGGAAGGCTTGGAGAATCTGATACTCACAGGTCGAATAGAGGGAAAAAGAGACAATGGAAAGCAACGTATGACATACCTGGCGGGCAAGTGGATGACAGAACATGGCCTGGGGGTGGTGGCAGAGGAACGAAACTTATTGAGAGCTACAAGGGAGAGGGGGAAGTGGTGAGCCATGATCGCCTACGTCCTGAAGGGACTGAGCACATAAAAAGAAAAAAATGTACCCTTTAGTTATATTTGATACAATTTAAGTAGGTTAAAACCGGGAAGGAAGCTAATGAGAAAATTCATAAAAATAACAAATTTTTGGTAGAGAAAATTAAAATGTTCTACTGTTTTTACGTCATTGTTCAAGAAATATAAGACCTATGAGCCACTCAAGGTAGAGGATTATTGAATGATGTTCAAGAAAGACGTAAGAAGAGGCGGTAAGAATATGAAGATATGTAGGGTAGATAGAGACTGTGCCTAGTCTTGAGGGGGTCATGGTTGGGACGGTCGGAGAAGTGTCCTATCAGGAATCTATCCCACAATGCAACGTCTATCTGGAAGGAGCTTTCTTATTGAATACGAAGGGACTGGGGTTGATTATACATATATATATATATATATATATATATATATATATATATATACATATATATATATATATATATATATATATATATACATATATATATATATATATATATATACATATATATATATATATATATATATATATATATATATATATATATATATATATATATTAAATTTTTAGATTTCATTATTTAGCTGTTATTTCTCATAAATAATTGTGAGTGTTTTTGTTAAGCATGTTGTATACTGTGTTTTAGCTATAATTATTTAACATAATGGAATACACTACAACATCCTTAACAAAAGAATTCAAACTTATTTACAATATATATATATATATATATATATATATATATATATATTAAACTTTTAGATTTCATTATTTAGCTGTTATTTCTCATAAATAAGTTTGAGTGTTTTTGTTAAGCATGTTGTATACTATATTTTGGATATCATTATTTAACATAATGGAATACACTACAACATCTCTAACAAAAAAATTCAAAATTATTTACAACATATATATATATATATATATATATATATATATATATATATATATATATATATATATATATATATATATATATATATATATATATATATATATATATATATATATCTTAAATATATATCTTAAAAAGAAGAGAGAAACCGAAAGAGATTTTGGTTGTAATATTGATTTTTAAAAAAGAAATATATATTATGCTTTATTTTCCATAATTTTGCGATACGGGTTTCGAGTCTCGTGACCTTCTTCATTCAAGCAGTGGATATTTCCACATATTAAAATGAATTAATTTTACTCATGTTTTCCATGTTAAACATTCTCTTTTTCGTGTAGTAGTGACACAAATATGTTCTAAATTAAAATTTTCGACGCACTGGGTTTTATATTAATATATTTTGTTTTATTTTTTGAAATTAGGTTCTTCGACTAGTTTCGGAGAAAAAAATCGGGAGAAAAAATTCCTGCTTGTTAGTAGCTGTAAATGATTGTCCCTGAAGAAGGTAAACTTTACCTGTAGTTTTCATTTGTTTTTATCCATAATTTTCTTTATTAGTTCTTGTATCGGTCAAAGGCCTTTTGTAAGTTCTTTTAAGGTGAGGCTGGGTGGTTCGTGAGTTTCAGATTTACCTCTTTAGTCATTTTGACAGTTTTATTGGTTGCTGGGAAGGGGATGTGCGTGTTATATTTTAGGGGTTTTTTTTTTCGAGTGTGAGTGATGTGTGTATTTGTATATATTTGTGAGTGGGTGTATGTGGGAGACCTCATTACCTCTCCATGTATGTCTGTCTAGTGTGGATGAGGGTGAGAGTGGTTAGAGGAGTCAGCTTGGGCTTTTTATGGCTGATGTTACCTTGTATGTAGTAATTATAAAGGGATTATAATGTGTGAGAGGAAATATGGGGTGGGGGCGCCGGTTGATCTATGGAGTTATATATTAATTCTAACTGTGCTGTTTAGTTTGCTGTTAAATCCGCCCCCGGACAAACTGTTTTAATCCATGTGCCTTGATGTTCTTATACATATATATATATATATATATATATATATATATATATATATATATATATATATATATATATATATATATACATGTGTGTGTGTGTGTGTGTGTGTGTGTTGGCCGAAACTAGTCGAGGAATGTAACTGAAATAATGATAAAACGAAAGAATATTAATATACAACCTAATGTGTCTGAAGATTTTAATTTTTTAATATTTTTATTGTTCAATATTGAATATGATGGACTCTCCCGTCGAAGTCGACGTATGAGGGCCAGACAGATCAGTTCCCAGAAACTGAAAGCCGGACACCCACACAAGATTTGATTATAGTGGTGAAAGCTTTGTGTAGGGCCATCCACACTTTTTGGAGGGACGAATACAGGGACCTGGTGCAACGAATGCCACAAGGTCCCCAAACAACCCTCCGCAGGTTTTGAATTCAGAGTTGTCCTTCTCCTAGACCAGTTGCCGTCCAAGGCTATAGAACCCAATCCGTCCTACTATTTACCCATAGCTGGAGGGAGAAGAAGAGGATTCACACCTTTCCCAAGGGTGTTAGCACGTAAGTGAATGTAATGGATTCGACTGGAATTCGAACTCGGATCTCCGATTCCTCAATCCAAGCCGTTATCCATTACTCCACCGTGCTTCCATCGCTGCATAACAGTTCTCATGTTTCAAAAACAGAAGTTAAAATACTTCAATTTAATTATAGAAATTAAATTAAATTGAAGTACATAGTTCTGTTTCATCCTCAAGCGAATTTTGGAATAACTAATTTTGAAATTTACAGAGCTTTATAAGCATATACATTCGTAATATTAATTTCTATGGAGACGTAGAAAACCAATCATTTTAATAAGGGGCGATAGGGTTTACATTTTCACTGACAACTATTGTATCAACATATTAGTTACTATCGAAAAGAGGTTAAGTCAAGGTAAGGTCGGGGTGCTTATTTTCAAACGAATGATGACATCCGTTGAACTCTGGGCTAATTCGATATATATATGTAAAAGCACGATGAATAAAATTCAAACGTTCAAGACATTAATTTAAAACAGAGCTCACTACAAAAGTAGAACAATAAATATTTATTATACATTGTTACATTAGAACATGTAAGTAATTGCTACAAAATAGTACATTTTGTTTCGATTAACAATGATGTCAATTACCAACATTGTTAATTATCTGAAGAGATGTTTTATTTAAACGTCGAAACAAAATGTACAATTTTGTAGCAATTACTTACATATATATATATATATATATATATATATATATGTGTGTGTGTGTGTGTGTGTGTGTGTGTGTGTTTGTGTGTGTGTGTTAGGCAGCATATATTTTATATCATAAAGAGATAATCATACATTGAATCACTGGACTCATCCACATGTAACAAAGGCTAAAAATAATGGAGGCATTATTAATAAACAAGCGCCAACTCTCTCATCAACTATGAACACGGTCAGAATATGCTGACCATGTTTAGAAAATATGATTTTAGATACCAACATACATACATTTTTAAACTAATTATAAATAAGTCCTGAAAGTTTCATTAAAATCCGACAATCCGATTTTTGCAAGAATTTCCAAATTAATGTTATTTTATACTCCCCACCCGCTAAAGCAAGAAAAACAAGAATTTTAACTAAAATTTCGAACGTTCTAAAAAGAATGAACGAATTTAGTTTAATAATGAAAAAAAAATTTTTTTTTCTCATAATAATGACAAAGATTTTGACGATAAAACTTGTTTTTTGTTAAGTTTGCGTCCTTTTTTTCATTATGGTAGGCTCTATTTTTAGCGAATCTTTAGTAATGCCTATTTTCCGTCTGAAGTACCGCTTCTTGTTTTTTGTTTTTTTAGGCACCTGTTTTATTGTTTCAAATACTGAAAATTGTTTCAAACGTCTGTATACATTAGCAGGTTAATTTTAGAAATATCAAAAATTCACCCAATGTTTGTGTGTGTGTGTGGGGGGGTGCGTGCGTGTATGTGTACGTGCTTTTGTGTGCGTGCTTGTGTGTGCGTCCGTGCGTGTGTGTGTGCGTGTGTGTGCGTGCATGTATGTGCGTATGTGTGTGTATACGCGTACGTGTGTGTGTGTGTGCGTGCATGTGTGTACGTGTACGTGCGTGTGTGTACGTGTGTATGTCTGCGTGTTTATGTGTACGTGCGTGTGTGTGCGTGCGTGTGTGTTCGTGTGTGTACATGTGCGTGCGAGTGTGTGTACGTGGTGTGTGGGTACGCCGGTGCGTGTGCGTGTGTGTGTGTGTGTGTGCTTCTTCGTTGGAAGAGTTGTTGGGATGTGGAGATGTATTTGAAGACGAATGCAGCGAAAAGGAAAAATGGTTTCTTTTTCTAAAAACCATGAGTAAAAATGCAAAAACGGTTAAAAATCACCTGAAAGAAAAAGAAAATAATATATATTTCATCAGAAAGATCTTAACGTGAACAAAGTTCCGGCTTTCTCAGCAATTCTTTCGCTTGCTGTCTTTCTCTTATTTCCCTCATAAATACGTCTTTCTTTTTATGTGCCGTGTCCTTTCAGGACGTAGACGATCATGGCTCTCCACTTCCTCCTATCCCTTGTAGCTCTCAGTATGCTTCTTCCCTCTGCCACCTCCACCAGAAGTTCTGTCGCCCACTTGCTTAAGGCCGCTAGGTTTCCTTCTCTCTCTTTCCCTCTATTCGCCCTGTGAGTATTAGATTCTCCAAGCCCTCCTTTCTCATTACGTGTCCCAGAAACTTCAGCTACCTCTTCCCGATGTTAAGTATAAACTTCCTCCTTGTTTGCATCCTCTCCAAAACCTCATCGTTGCTCATACGCTTGGTCCATGATATCCTTAGCATCCTTCTGTAGAACCACATCTCTCCCGCCTCGAGTCTCTTCTTCATCTTTGAGGAGACCGTCCAACATTCGCTGCCGTAAAGAAGGACATATGTCACGTAACAGTTCAGTATTCTTTTCTTTGTTACCAAAGAAATTCTCCTGTCTCCTAATACTCTGCCCAGCTTTTGAAATGTGTCCTTGGCCATCTCAATACGTCTTCGGATCTCGGTGTCACACTTTCCATCCTCTGTCAGAACACTTCCCAGATATTTAAATTTCTGTACCTTCTTGATGTTACTGTCCCCGGCCTGTAAGTTGCATTTTGGGTTCATCTTTTTGCTGATGACCATGCATTCTGTTTTCTGGTATATTTTTTTTGGTTGAAATATATATGTACCCCTACATATGAGGTAATTTGGGATTTTGTTGTGTAATTTATATGCTCTGTTATATTAAATACATTGAGCTCTTTTTGTGGATCAGTTTTAATATTTGATATAATGAGAATTCACTAGGATTATATACCAACAGATCTATTACCTCTACTACTATATATATATATATATATATATATATATATATATATATATATATATATATATATATATATATATATTATGAAATAGACAAAGTCCAACAATTATTTTAAGACATTTTTATATTTATACATTCTTTTTATAGATACAAGTATTTAAGTAAATGCTCTGTTTATAATAAACAGTATTAAACAACATTTACCGGCCTGAATGTCCGAGAAATTTTCATAGAAAATATTTGTTCTCCAACAGATTTCGAACCTGTATCCTATACGGAACCGTCATTTAGCCTGACCTGCTCTTAACCGATCGAGCCACAGAGGATCGTTCGATTAGCAAAGTCGAATTTACTGCCTTTAAACTTCAATCTTCCATGAATCTCTCACGTACATTCATATCTGCTCAAAGCGTATCCAAATGTAAACAAATGAAGTCAAACATTATGAAATATACGACAGAAAAGGTACTGCGATTAAACTTTTATTTAATTTTTGTTGTGTTAGAACAAGTGTTTTGTTTTCTGAACACAAAATGTGTAGAAACTGTCCAAATGTTCTATAATTTCGAGCGCTTTCGGCTATACATTTAACCATTATTATATATTTTATTTTTTCAATATAATTGGGGGTGGACGTTGTGTGTATGTTTTTAGTGTTATAGAGATGTTTTATTTTCCGAACACAGTCAGCACATTGTGGCCGTGTTCGTAGTTAATATTAAGTATTGGCTTTTCATTTTTTATTATTAAGGCTTGCATGAAACATGAATATATATATATATATATATATATATATATATATATATATATATGCTAACAGTTTCTTTTCTCGTACTTCTCGCTTGTGGAACTCTCTACTGGCTTTTTGGTTTTCCAGCCGATTTTAATCTTCAGAAATTGAAATGCAATGTCAATGGTCATCTTCTGTCTTCATTTCTATTCTTTTTAATGTTCTCTCCACACACAAATTATCAAACGCAAATAAGCATAAATAGATCCACTTCTGACAAAATAAACCATATATATATATATATATATATATATATATATATATATATATATATATATATATATATATACGATAAAAAATAGTTTTAAGGTATGCTATATTTATGGGTTAAAGAGTTCTATGTCTGGGATAGAGTGCATGTAAATAGAAAAGTTTACATTGAAGTATACACCCAGCGGCGACACTCATGCTTATATATATATATATATATATATATATATATATATATATATAGTTATACTCTTCTGGAAAAAACTTAAGTATTTTGGCTTGTAAATGAACAAACCAATACCCAAAGAAAAATAAGTGATAAAAAAAGAAAGAACATGAAATTGAGGCGAAAAGAATCGTCCAGAATCCATGCTCAGAGTCCAAAGGAAAAAAACTCCAAAACGTCTGTCTCTTTAGGCTCTTTAGGCACAAAGAAGAAGAAGGATAAGAAGGCTATATTGTGTGTGTATGTGTCCCCATCCGGAGAACAAAACAACATCCATTGTTATCACGTTATGAATAGTTAACAATCTTTTATATATATATATATATATATATGATTGCATTTGTGTAGCGTTTTTACATGTTTTTTGATGTAATTTTGTATTAAGCCCTCTTTTAAATTGAATGTTACGAACGTTTGGATTCTATTCGTTCGCATTTCACGCACACACAAACACACGCGCATATATATACATACATATATATATATATATATATATATATATATATATATATATATATATATATATATAAGTGAACATAGAAGTCAACACTTAGAAGCGACAGTCTGTTTTGATGCTAGAAGCAATCGTCAGTCCGGACGATTGCATCTAGCATAAAACAGCTGACATCAAATTATATTTTTCATATTTACGTCTTTAATATGAATTATAATTATATATTTTTTACCTACACCATCCCTGTTTTCAAAGCTGTCGTCTCTGATGTCATTCAGTTGGAGAAATTCTTGTTAAAACGGCATATTTTGAAATGATTAAATTTGAAAAAAGAAAAAATCGGAATTTAAAAAATTTTTTTTTTGTCTTTGTTAATCAAAAATGAAAAGGAAAAAGAAAGGCTCCTTAGCAATTAAGGTTAGTAGAATTTTACGTCATATATATATATATATATATATATATATATATATATATATATATATATATATATATATGTGTGTGTGTGTGTGTGTGTGTGTGTGTGTGCTCGCGCGTGTGTGTTTGAAAATATGTAGAATAATAGGAAGAACACGTTGGGTAAATAATCCGGGGTTCTTTTAGGATAAAAATTAACTCCTCTTCTGCCCCTTATCAAAATGGTCGCCCCAGCCGTTTCCATCGTAATTTGTTGAATGAACATGCTTATAAATTTCAAGATTGGTTATTCCTAAATTTTCGCTTGAGGATGAAACAGGGCTTGATACTTTAATTCAATTTAATTTCAATAATTATATTGAGATTTTTTACTCTTGTTTTTGAAACATGAGAACTCTTATGTAGCGAAGGAATTATATTTTTTAAACAAATAATTATAATATATATATATATATATATATATATATATATATATATATATATATATATATATAAGTGAACATAGAAGTCAACACTTAGAAGCGACAGTCTGTTTTGATGCTATAAGCAATCGTCAGTCCGGACGATTGCATCTAGCATAAAACAGCTGACATCAAATTATATTTTTCATATTTACGTCTTTAATATGAATTATAATTATATTTTTTTTTACCTACACCATCCCTGTTTTCAAAGCTGTCGTCTCTGATGTCATTCAGTTGGAGAAATTCTTGTTAAAACGGCATATTTTGAAATGATTAAATTTGAAAAAAGAAAAAAACGGAATTTAAAAAAAATTTTTTTTGTCTTTGTTAATCAAAAATGAAAAGGAAAAAGAAAGGCTCCTTAGCAATTAAGGTTGGTAGAATTTTACGTCATGAAAGAAACAGGATCTTGGGATTTACAAGTCAGAGAAAATTTCCATTTCTAATATTCAGGTCGAAAGAAAAGAACGATATAGCTTATGTGACAGCAAAACAATCTGTAGTTTGCTTTCAACTTATGGGACATGTCATTCCGTTCGTAAATAAGGTCACATGAGTAGCCGCCTCTTTTCTTTCTTCTCCCATGTCTACCTAATACCTACCTGTCTGTCTGTGTGTCTGTTTCTCTCGTTCACTCTCTCTCTCTCTTTCTCTGTACACAAACAAACACACACACACACACACACACACACACACACACACACACACACACACACACACACATATTTAATATATTTTCTGTTTAGATGTTATTGTTATAGATATTATTTATTTAAGTAAATGCTCTGCTTTTTAATTAACCAGATCAAATGACGGTTCTCCATAAGAGTTACAGGTTCGATTCCTGTCGGGGAAGCACATATTTTCTACGGTATTTCTCGAACATTCAGCCCGGTAAATGTAATTAATAATGTTTAATTAAAAAACAGAGCATTTACTTAAATAAACTATATCTACAAAAATAACGTATAAACAAAAATATATTAAATAATTGTCGGTCTTAATCCATTTCATAAAACACACACACACACATATATATATATATATATATATATATATATATATATATATATATATATATATATATATATATATATATATATATGATGAAAATGTGGAAAAGACAAAGCAAAATCCGAATATGTGAGTTTACTGTTTTTATTTTGTTTTTATTCGGATTTTGCTTTGTCTTTTCCACATTTTCATCATACCGTCGGATGTACATCCACACATTTTCTTACATATATATATATATATATATATATATATATATATATATATATATATAATTGTATATTTAGGCAGCAATCCTTCTTTTATGCAAGTTTCATTAAAAACGACAGACAAGGTACTACGGTTAAGTTTTGTATTTCATTTTTCTTGTGTACGAACAAGAGCTTTCTTTGCTGGACAAAGGGTGTGTAAGAACTGTCCAAACGTTTTATTTTTCCGAGCGCTTTCGGCTATACCTTTAGCCATTATCAAGGATGATTTGATTTTTCAGCTTAATTGAGTGTGTGCATTATGTATATGCCTTAGTGTGTAGTAGTGGTATTTTAATTTCTGAATACGGTTAGAATGTTGTGGCCTTGTTCGTAGTTAATATTGTTGAGGGTAGGCTAAATAAAAAACTTAACCGCAATACCTTGTCTGTCATTTTTAATGAAACTTGCATATATATATATATATATATATATATATATATATATATATATATATATATATATATATAGGATTCGTAAATATAGTTTACATATATATAATATTATACTATATATTATAGTAAATTTGTGATTAGCAAATATAGTTTTTACTTAATCTCAATATCAAAATATTAATTTGTGTACCGTTTAATGCTTATATTAGTTATAAGTAGAATCCCTTGGAGAATTTAAATTATCAATATTTTTTTTTTTTTTTTTGTAAAACAGGGACCCCAGGTACCAAAAATCAGCTATAAATCGTAAAATAAAATAGACATTATTTAATTAGAAAAGCTTTTAAGAATAAGATTTATTATGGACACCACTGTATTCAGAAAAAAAAATGATGAATTTCTACAAGAATTATTTTCATTTTTTTAAAGATTTTACTAGAATAATTTATAAAGTTTTAAATCTTTTAAATTTCTTTAATAATATGTAGTGGTTAGGTGATATTATGAAGTAAAAACTATATTTATTAACTATAAATGGAAAAGCTAACTACAACTCAGCGACACTCAATATTTAAAAAAAAATTTTGATTTTTTTTCTTTATATAAATGTGCCGATTTTTATAAATACATCTGTACACGACATTGTCAAAAATAAGGGCGGTTAGCAATATGATTGGCCCTGATCTGGCATCTCGTTTACAGTCGCTTTCTCACAGACGTGCCGTTGCCTCCCTCTGTCTTTTCTACAAATACTTTCACGTTAACTGCACCGACAAGCTACTTTCGCTAGTTCCGAAACTGCATGAATTTAAACGTGCTACTAGGTTGGCATCTCAGTTCCACCCTTTCACTGTCGAAACGGTTAAATGTAGCCGTCTCTCCAATACCTTCATGTCTCGCACCTCTTGTCTGTGGAACTCTCTTCCTCTTACTTGCTTCCCTGATAGTCATAATCTCCAACTATTCAAATGCAATGTCAATCGACATCTCCAGATGCCTTGATCTATTCCCCGTTCTTCTCTTCATCCTTTCCTCTATCACGTCTCTCTACTCTTGCTCCCACTCTCTGTAACCCCCTGCGTGCTAGTGGCACTCCCGCCTTGCTTGGGGTGAAATGCTTAAAAAGAAAAAAATATATATTTATTATTTTTGAATGAGTTTTTAATAAAAATAATGACATTGTGATGACAGATGGCCAAAAATGGCGCTAAAATCACTGATTGTTAGCGATTTAAAAACAAAAACTTCTTTCAGTCAATTTAAATTAGTTTTTTGAAATACAGCAAAAGTATTTTGCTTATTGGAAATATTAAATTGAATCAATTAACTTGAAATTAAAACTAACGTAAAAGCTTCAAGAAAGATTTTTTCATTTTTTAAAAATCAATTTTAAACCGTAGGTATCGCGTTTATTTGGACGTACCTTTTGGACGTATCTTGTTGAAGATATATTTTGGAATACGGTTTGAATTAAGAAAGTAATCCCCTGAAAGAGTTTTGTCATGTTAGTAGTTTGGTTGGTTGATTTTGTTTAGCGGCATATCAACACCTCTATGGGTTATTTAATACCGAAATCTAAATATTTTGAACACAATTTTATGGCTTCATCTAAATATATTTTGAACGCAATTGTCTGCCTTCAACTACAGATAAAATGTATTGTTAGTCATTTGGCTTTAAATATGTATTGTTGGTTGGTTGATTTTGTTTAGCGGCATATCAACACCTCTATGGGTTATTTAATGCCGAAATCTAAATATTTTGAACACAGTTTTATGGCTTCAACTAAATATATTTTGAACGCAATTGTCTGCCTTCAACTACAGATAAAATGTATTTTTGGCCATTTTACTATAAATATGTATTGTTGGCTGGTTTATTTTGTTTAGCGGCACATCAATACCTCTGTGGGTTATTTAATGCCGAAATCTAAATATTTTGAACATAGTTTTATAGCGTCAATTACAAATAAAATGTATCGTTATTCATTTTGCTATAAAATGTATCGTTGGAAATATTTTATATAAAAATGTATTGCTGGTATTTTTACTATAAAATTTATTTTTATGCTTTCATAGTATTTTGGTGTTCACTATTTGCCCATAGCTGTGTCCCTAACAGGTGCTACCACCCCAGGTCAGAGTAGACCTGGGAACAACAGCAATTAAGAGGTGGTTCTATGCTCCTCAAACCTCAAATCTCACGATCAGAGACCTTGCTGCCGGATGTAGTTTATCGTCATGCCCAGCACTACCTTAGATATCTCAAAGGGAAAGTGTGGCACCAGGGTGTGTGGTGGGCTACGCAAACTCACCAGCTTTATAAATGTGCCTGAAAGTCTTTCTTGACAGTAACGCCCATGAAGCTCTCTATCAATGGCCGGGTTTCTGAAGCCCATGATATCACTGCAGGCATTCCATACGGCTCTCTCTGCGTTCTTGCCCCCTTTCCATTTTATATCAACGATCTCCCCGAGAGCATTTTCAGGTCATTAGTAAATATCTATGCAGATGATAGAACAATGTAAGGGTGCACCAGTGCATAGAGATATCCAGACCCCAACACCTGATCTCTCCTCTGATCTTGCTCTAACAGTTCAATAGGGAAAAAGCTGACTCGAAACTTTCTGTACATCAAAAACTAAGCTAGACACTTTTCTTCATCACCAAGCAGACCTCACATTCTCTCCGGTCGTGATGAAATTTGTAATAGACGCGACATTTTTATTTATTAAATAGTGTGAATTATGCCTATCGCAAGTAAGTCTCTTTTTGCCCTATTCAAGGAAAGCATATCTCCTTTATTCAAATTATTCTTTACGAGAGTTCATGTCTACTCAGATTCATATTTAAAACTATCTTAACGAAATCCGAGGTTCCCTCGCTCCCAATAAGCTTTGAACAGAGCCAGTCCCCCTCACTGGACATTGAATATATTTGCCTAAAAAGAACTGGTCAACTGTTATGGTGACTTATCTACATTTAGAATGAACTCTTCTTCCTTCATAAATACTAACCTGCGAGACTTCTTAGGGAGACAGAGGGGAATCCGGACAAGGCTTTGCCGCAGGACAAAGTTTCGTCCAGTGAGGTAGACAGATCCCGAACCCACTTATGCGGGTTCTAAGGGAATATTTTTTGGCCCAGCCTACGGGCTCGGAGAACCCACGGTAAACTCGGCCTTGTGACACATACATCCCGCGTGGGGGGGACTGTTAAATATCGACAGTCGATACGTAGCTTCTGACTGTGTGCGACTTCTGTCGAACTTTCTTGTTTCGGCAGAGACGAACTCGGACGAGGTTTTGCCGCAGGGCAAAGTTTCGTCCGGGGTGGTAGACAGGCCCTGAACCCGTTTATACGAGTTCGAAGGGAATATTTTTGGCCGAGCCTACGGACTCTGAGAACACACGGTAAACTCGGCCCTGTGCTACATACATGCCGGTGGGGGGGGGGGGCTTTTAAATATTAACAGTCGAGACGCAGTGTAACCTGATAGTTCGGACGGACGCTTCTATCTGCTGACTAATAGCATTCTTATTTTGTATATATGTTCTTTTATTTCAATACACTTGTTCAACCCACCTTCTTCTTTTCGTGTCTTTCTTGCTGGCACCTAACAGGCCACAACATCAAGATTATTGGATGCAAACGAAGTCGCAGATATTCTATCAGAATTTTTCCTTCAGCCAGAGAGCTATCTTAACGAAAACCAAGATGCAGGCAAAATGGTCGGCACTCTGTAGGGCACCAAGGAAGTAAGTGAGTACTCTCGCTATTCTCTACCTTTACAAGAGCCAGATCATGCCAAAAATAGAAGTGTCCAGAGCTTATGTTTCTGGCTTATTAGAAGACGACCTCGTATCTAGTGTCAAGAAGAGAAAGTTGAAATGGTATGGGCTGTTGACCATTATTCACCATAGACTATGAATCTAGAATCCAGCGCAGTACGTAATCTGTTCAATGAAACAACGTTAAAGATTAACACTCACGAGTCAGACACTCTACTGAATCTGACTATATCGCCAATACCACCAGCAGCTGTTCCGTAATTCTTCAGTCTTCGATATCAACGGCTGGCTGTGCATATTCGGGAAAAACATGGTCGCCTTTATACACGTCGGATTGAATATTTTGAGCCTTATGATTGGTTGACTCTTCTATTGGTGAACTATAAAATTTGTCAGCTCATTTTGGCTGGTTCACTAGTACACCAGTGTACCCAAAAACTTCAACATGGCCATGTCATAAGAGCCAACAATCTTTACACTACCATCTTATGGAGTTCCACCTTTGACAAAAGAAAAAATGGGTTGACAATGTCACTGAGTGAACTGGAAGTCCATTCAGAGACTCAGACATTGGCATGAAACTGGGATACATGGAGAGAATCAATCAGGTGCTCAGCTGTGCAGTGAGCCTATGGCCACACCCCCAAAATTACAAAGTTATAATATTACAAATTTATGGCTTATTGGAAGACCATGTATCCGGTATCAAGAAGAGAAAGTTGAAATGGTATGGCCGTGTCATAAAAGCCAACCATCTTTACACTACCATCCTATAGGGTGCTACCTTAGGAAAAAAAAATGAAGTAGACAGGGGAAGAATGGACTGACAAAGTCACTGATGAACTGGAAGATCATTTACAGACACCCGGATATTGGTAGGCCACTGTGATGCACAAGGTGTGTCCTCGGCAAGTGCCTGTAGCAAGTCCTTATGGATTTACTAACGTGTCATACTTTTCTTTATGACTTCTCCTGCATCTGTTTTGTCCATTTTTAGATTTGTAGCACACCTCTCATCTTTATATGGACCTCACCTGTACAGAATTTAAGACAAAAAACTGAATTATTTTTTTATTCTCGTTTCGCTTATTTTGTTTTACGACATATCAACATAAATGGGTTATTTAATGCCGACAAGACTTTTAGGATCGGTTCGTATGAATAGAGTGTGTATTCATTATAAGAAATCAGTTTATAGATCAGGTTTAATTAAAATATTTTTACAAAGAGGGTTTTGGTCAAGAGTCAAATGTATTGCTGGTAATATTTTTTAAATGTTTTTCTGGTAATTTTTTTTTTTCAAAAATCTATTGCTGATATTTTTACTATAAAAATGTATTTTTTATAATTTCATAATGTTTTGCCCCTAGTTTGGGGGTTCACTATTTGTCCATAACTACCACTTCGGGTCCGGATAGACCTGGGAACCACAGGAATTAAGAGAGAGTTCACCGCTCTTCGAAACCTCCTGATTAGAGGCCTTGCTGCCGGATGTAGTTTATCGTCATACCCAGGACGCTTAGTTTTTTTTACTTTTATAAGAGGTGCTAGTGTGTTGGCACAACAAAGATGTTCAGCTATGGCTCTTCTTTCTAGGCGAGGTTCATAACTTGATGAATGTCTCTTGTATCAGCTGTCGAAAAACTAATAAGCATCAACAAAAACAAAAGCCAGATGAGGCCAAAAAATGGTCAAGCTCCAGCAAGTAAGTGACTTCTCATGCTATTCTCTACCTTTACAAGAGCCAGATCAGGCCCAAAATAGAAATGTCCAGAGCTTATGTTTCTGACTTATTGGAATACCCCGTATGCACTGTCAAGAAGAGAAAGTTGAATTGTATGGCCATGTCATAAGAGCCAACAATCTTTACACTACCATCTTATGGAGAGCCACCTTAGGCAAAAGTAGACAAAGTAAAAAAAAAGGGGGCTATCAATTTCACTGAGTGAACTGGAAGATCATTCAGAGAGACCCGGATATTGGCTAAAATGAAAGCTTCAAGAACAATCCTCGGCATTTTCTACGTAAACTGCTTCAAAATGGACTCCATCGGGCAAGAAGCAGGCGCATTGGAAGAAGCAGAGGAAAAAGTCCCTCAGAATACAGAAGTCATTTCAAGAGCAGAACAAACAATGGCAGCTGTCGCCAAAATGAAAACCATTTGGAAAGACAAGAATATCTGCCTGGAATCAAAGACCAGGCTATTGTGTGCATCGGCCTTCTCCGTCTTTCTTTACGCCTGTGAATCTTGGACATAAACAGTAGAATTACAGCGAAGAATAGAAATGAGATGTTACAGAACCATTCTCGGCATCTCCTACGTAAACTGCTTCAAAATAGATTCCATCGGTCAAGAAGCAGGCGCATTGGAAGAAGAAGAGGAAAACGTTTCCCAGAATACAGAAGTCATTTCAAGAGCAGAACAAACAATGGCAGCTGTCGCCAAAATGAAAACCATTTGGAAAGACAAGAATATCTGCCTGGAATCAAAGACCAGGCTATTGTGTGCATCGGCCTTCTCCGTCTTTCTTTACGCCTGTGAATCTTGGACATAAACAGTAGAATTACAGCGAAGAATAGAAATGAGATGTTACAGAACCATTCTCGGCATCTCCTACGTAAACTGCTTCAAAATAGATTCCATCGGACAAGAAGCAGGCGCATTGGAAGAAGAAGAGGAAAACGTTTCCCAGAATACAGAAGTCATTTCAAGAGCAGAACAAACAATGGCAGCTGTCGCCAAAATGAAAACCATTTGGAAAGACAAGAATATCTGCCTGGAATCAAAGACCAGGCTATTGTGTGCATCGGCCTTCTCCGTCTTTCTTTACGCCTGTGAATCTTGGACATAAACAGTAGAATTACAGCGAAGAATAGAAATGAGATGTTACAGAACCATTCTCGGCATCTCCTACGTAAACTGCTTCAAAATAGATTCCATCGGACAAGAAGCAGGCGCATTGGAAGAAGAAGAGGAAAACGTTTCCCAGAATACAGAAGTCATTTCAAGAGCAGAACAAACAATGGCAGCTGTCGCCAAAATGAAAACCATTTGGAAAGACAAGAATATCTGCCTGGAATCAAAGACCAGGCTATTGTGTGCATCGGCCTTCTCCGTCTTTCTTTACGCCTGTGAATCTTGGACATAAACAGTAGAATTACAGCGAAGAATAGAAATGAGATGTTACAGAACCATTCTCGGCATCTCCTACGTAAACTGCTTCAAAATAGATTCCATCGGTCAAGAAGCAGGCGCATTGGAAGAAGAAGAGGAAAACGTTTCCCAGAATGCAGAAGTCATTTCAAGAGCAGAACAAACAATGGCAGCTGTCGCCAAAATGAAAACCATTTGGAAAGACAAGAATATCTGCCTGGAATCAAAGACCAGGCTATTGTGTGCATCGGCCTTCTCCGTCTTTCTTTACGCCTGTGAATCTTGGACATAAACAGTAGAATTACAGCGAAGAATAGAAATGAGATGTTACAGAACCATTCTCGGCATCTCCTACGTAAACTGCTTCAAAATAGATTCCATCGGACAAGAAGCAGGCGCATTGGAAGAAGAAGAGGAAAACGTTTCCCAGAATACAGAAGTCATTTCAAGAGCAGAACAAACAATGGCAGCTGTCGCCAAAATGAAAACCATTTGGAAAGACAAGAATATCTGCCTGGAATCAAAGACCAGGCTATTGTGTGCATCGGCCTTCTCCGTCTTTCTTTACGCCTGTGAATCTTGGACATAAACAGTAGAATTACAGCGAAGAATAGAAATGAGATGTTACAGAACCATTCTCGGCATCTCCTACGTAAACTGCTTCAAAATAGATTCCATCGGTCAAGAAGCAGGCGCATTGGAAGAAGAAGAGGAAAACGTTTCCCAGAATGCAGAAGTCATTTCAAGAGCAGAACAAACAATTGCAGCTGTCGCCAAAATGAAAGACAGCATCCTTCCAGTATGACGAACAGAAAAACCCGGTTGAAACCTGATATAGCATGGAGATTAATGTCGAAAAACCCAACTCACGACAACCAGTCAGATCGGTTGCAAGGTTGATTTTGTTTAGCGGCATATCAACACCTCTATGGGTTATTTAATGCTGAAATTTAAATATTTTGTACGCATGTTTTGGGATGATAATGTTTTTAGTTATACAAAGTTTACTAATTAACCCATAGCGGGTGGATTCATAACGTTCTCAAGGGTATTTGCGCGTAAGTAAATAAAACGAAACCAACTGGAAGGCAACAGCGGTCACCCATCTAAGTATTGATCAGGTACAACATTGCTTAACTTCGGTGATCGTACAAGAAGCGGCATTTCAATGTGATATTATCGTTATATATTACACCATCTGCACATCCAAACTTACATCACCTGGTATTTCCAAGCGGTCACCCATCCAGGTACTGACCAGGCTTGACGTTGCTTAACTTCGGTGATCGTACGAGAAGTGGTATTTCAATGCGATGTGATATATTACGCCATCTGCACATTGAAGTTTACATCACCTGGTATTACCAAGCGGTCACCCATCCAGGTACTGACCAGGCTTGACGTTGCTTAACTTCGGTGATCGTACGAACAATGAGTGATAAACTTTCGAGTAAGTTAGAATTCAGCGGTTAAAAACTTAAAGGAGTGAACCAATTCAAACGTCTCAGCTCGGTTGTTAGCGAAGAGGGTTCCATTTCAAGAGGAAGGCAAAAAAGAGCAACTGACGCAAAGCCAAGAAATATGTGGAAAGGCATGAACCTTTTGAACGAGCTAGATGGCTGTACACCCTACAGGAAAGTAATATTTATTTTGTAACGACAGGACCAAGAGGGGGGTTAGTGAACGGCTGGTCTTCAATCTGTTTTATCTTAAACTTGGCTAGCCACGATTACTGACCCAAAGATACCACAGTATTCCTTATACCAAAACAACACATTCTTACTTACCATTTTTACTACAGCCACCATAATACCTCGGAGTCTCTATGAAGTCCTAACTAGTCCTCTTATGTACAATTTATCTGTGGCGGGGAGGGGGTACCAAAGATAAAAGCAATATTTATTTTATTTTAATGCAACAATGTGGCACAAGGCCAAAAGGGGTGATAAGGGAAGGCAGATTTTCAATCTCTCTTATCTAAAACTTAAATAAATAAATAGTACGATATAGCCAAACATATTCCTTATACCAAAACAACACAACACATTCTTATTTACTATTTTTACTACAGCCACCATAATACCTCGGAGTCTCTATGAAGTCCTAAGTGTCTTCTTATGTACAATTTGTCTGTGGGGGGGGGGTACCAAAGATAAAAGCAATATTTATTTTATTTTAATGCAACAATGTGGCACAAGGCCAAAAGGGGTGATAAGGGAAGGCAGATTTACAATCTCTCTTATCTAAAACTTAAATAAATAAATAGTACGATATAGCCAAACATATTCCTTATACCAAAACAACACAACACATTCTTATTTACTATTTTTACTACAGCCACCATAATACCTCGGAGTCTCTATGAAGTCCTAAGTGTCTTCTTATGTACAATTTGTCTGTGGGGGGGATACCAAAGATAAAAGCAATATTTATTTTATTTTAATGCAACAATGTGGCACAAGGCCAAAAGGGGTGATAAGGGAAGGCAGATTTTCAATCTCTCTTATCTAAAACTTAAATAAATAAATAGTACGATACAGCCAAACATATTCCTTATACCAAAACAACACAACACATTCTTATTTACTATTTTTACTACAGCCACCATAATACCTCGGAGTCTCTATGAAGTCCTAAGTGTCTTATGTACAATTTGTCTGTGGGGGGACCAAAGATAAAAGCAATATTTATTTTATTTTAATACAACAATGTGGCACAAGGCCAAAAGGGTGATAAGGGTAGGCAGATTTTCAATCTCTCTTATCTAAAACTTAAATAAATAAATAGTACGATATAGCCAAACATATTCCTTATACCAAAACAACACAACACATTCTTATTTACTATTTTTACTACAGTCACCATAATACCTTGGAGTCTCTATGAAGTCCTAACTAGTTTCCATATGTACAGTTTTTGTCTGTGTGGGGAGAAGAATAAAAACAGCATTTCGAAAAATCTGACCCCAGTGTGGATTTACAATGTAGTTTAATATACCCTACACCCTACAGCAGTGTTTCTCGACGTTTTTAAGCAACGGCACACATCGGAGCAAATGAAAATATCACGGCACACTTAGCAACATTTTTAAAGGCTACACAGTTAACTGTTATAAAATAAACTATAGATTTAAAAAATACACAGAGAAATATGAACTTACATTATTTTAATATTTCTATTAATTAATTTGTGAAGCTTATTTAGTGTGAAACCAGTGCCTGGCGTTTTTTCGCGATTACTTCAATGTTTGGTTGAATGTGTGATAAGCAGACCCTCATTTCTTCTTCAGTTGAGCGTAGTTTTTCTCGCTTTTTATTTGTGGTGTTATTTAGATTTGAGAAGCCTAATTCACACAAATAAGAAGCGGAAAATTGCAATAAAACTGATAAAGCCTTTTTAGCTTATGTGGGATATTCCTTTTGTATTGAAATCCAAAGTGTATCAATGGGTGATAAGCAGACCCTCATTTCTTCTCCAGTTGAGCGTAGTCTTTCTTGCTTCTTATTTTTTGTTATTTACGATTGAGGGAGCCTAATTCACATAAATAAGAAGTAGAAAATTGCAATAAAACTGATAAAGTCTTTTTAGCGAATGTGGGATATTCCTTTTGTATTGAAATCCAAAATGTATCAATGGGTGCCGTCGAATGTTTTATTTTGAGCCCTCCTTCACTAGAAATGGTCTCCAATTCTTCTTCTTCACATAACTGAAGTCTAATCTTAGAAAGAACATTAATGAAGGGATTTCAAATCTAATCACACTTTCGTGGTACACTTAAGAGGATCACGCGACACACTAGTGTGTGGCGGTTGAGAATCCCTGCCACCCAGGAATGTTCAGTCACCCTTTGACTGGTCTTATTTTTAATCTTGCTGGGTGTCCAGGCAAAATCCTCACCTGAAAAAACTGTTAAGTGGTCGGGGTTAGTCGCCGACGAGTCGGCCAAACACAGACAATAGTCGCTTACATATGATAACAGTTGTAGCCGTAGCGATATTTTCTTAGACCATTCCTGTTTTCAAAATTGTTTCAATGCGAATAACAGAATTTTACAAACGCTATTTCTAAGCATTTTGTCTTTGATTACCTTTGTTAACCAAAAATGAAAGGCTTCTTATTAATTAAGCCTGAGAGAAGATTACACCATTTTCAGAATGAAAGAAACGAATTTTCTGTAAGAACCAGGATCTTGATATTTACAAGGCAAAGAAAATTTCCATTTCTAAGAAAAGAACGATGTCATTAATGTATCAGTTAACAAAACAATGTGTGGTTTGCTTTCAACTTTATTTTGATATAATCGGATATGTCATTTCGTTCATAAACAAGTTTACTCGTGTAGCCGTCTCTTTTCTCGTCTATCCCATGTTGTGTTAAATCTGCCTATATACATCTCTCTCTTTGACTCTCTCTCTCTCTCTCTCTCTATATATATATATATATATATATATATATATATATATAGACAAAGTCCAACAAATATTTTTAAGACATATTTATGTTTATACAAAATTGACCTAATCGAATAACACCAAAATTTTCCATTTGTTAGATTAAGTTCTGAACCATTATAAATGATTAAAGATATCTTACTGGAATTCACCGAGATTTTTATAACACTATTGGATTCTACTTTGAATAATAAGAATGTATTTAACTCTAAGATGAAATGATGATCCCTCTTCTTGTTGTGACAAAACCCCCTCCCGCCACGATCCAGTTTTCCTCTCTACTGTTCTCTGTATTTTAAACCGATTCACCGTTCTCTTCATGGTTCTTGAATGGACTTTGAAGCCAGAAGCCAGAGTCTGAGTGTTGGTACCATAATTGAAGACCTGAATGATCTTTTTCCTTGTACCAAAGATCAGTTGGGAAGACTTTGAGGCTGAGAGAAAACGATTTTAAAAGAGTTTTTCTGTGGTTTCAAATGGTGTCAAGATGACTAAAAGTCATTTCTGAAAACCTGGAAAGAAGAAACACATTTTATTGGGTTTTTTTTTTTAGATATTAAACATTTTGAAGGATGGACAATTATCCCATCCTGTTACACGATTTGGACAATTTTGCTATTACAACCGGTAAATATATATATATATATATATATATATATATATATATATATGCACATTTCATTAAAAACGACTGACAAGGTGCTTTTATTTAGTTTTTTATATAATTTCTGGTGCGATCTAATAATGTTTTTCTTTTCAGTCGTTTTAATGAAATGTGCATGAAAGAAGGATTGCTGCCTAAATACACACACACACACACAGACACACACACACACACACACACACACATATATATATATATATATATATGTAAATCGCTTGAAGATTGTGCACAAGATATGCACTTGAGTCTCTGAGCCGAGGCCGACCGTTCGTGTCTCATATCCTCTAAATAATAAAGCGTTTTTAAGCTAATATATATATATATATATATATATATATATATATATATATATATATATATATATATATATATATATATATTTTAAAGCGTATCACCCCAAGCAAGGCTGGTGGCCACTATCACGCATGGGGTTACAGAAGGGTTGGAGGAAGAGCAGATAGGAGTGGTAAAGGAAGGGATGTGGAGAAAGAGAAGGACGGAGGGTCGATCAAGGCAAGGGGGTTACAGAAGATATATATTTCAGTCAACTCATATGTACGTATCAATCTATTACACCAAGATTATATCTACCTTTCTCTATGTCCCTCTTTCTCTCAGCATATATATATATATATATATATATATATATATATATATATATATATGGTTTGATAATAAATAAAAATACCCACTAAAAATTGATCGCTGCATTTAAGTATTGCATTAATATTTAAGCTTGCCTTGTAATATATGTATATATATATATGTATATATTCTCAGCAGATTGTGTCGATGTTTATAGTTAATATTATTGAATGTTGGCCTTCTCCTTTTTAAAAATCTTTTTTATATGTGAATGAGGTTATTATACTTGTATTTTCTTTTAGGATTCTGCTAGGCTTGTGTGTGTATTTAAATGAGTTCTGGTGGAGCTGTAGCCCGATAGGTGTAAAATAAGTCGTCTGGATAGGTATATAGCAGTGTGATCGCTGTAATTATTTATCAGTTAGGCTTGACCATGAACACAGTTCCTTTACGGGGCATTTGAACTGTGTTCTGAAAATGAAACATCTCCATAACTCTAGATACATACACACATGCCACACATCCAGTTAAAAGTCAAAATAAAATCATCCTTGATAATGGCTAAATGTATAGCCGAAAGCGCTCGGAATTAGAGAAACATTTGGACAGTTTCTACACACTCTGTGTCCACAAAAGAACGGTCTTGTTCGAACAGAAGAAAAATTAAATAAAAAGCTAAATCACAGTACATTGTCTGTCGTCTTTAATGAAACACATATATATATATATATATATATATATATATATACAAGAAATTGTTAGGAGGATTTGATAATTATAATTAAGTAATTCATTGAGTCTGACAGAAACCTGAACAGAACGCAGAAAGCACTCTACGGCCGTTTCATCCTATATTTGGGACTCATCAGCAGTGCGCACCCACTACCGAGAATTGAAACCCTGACAGTTATGTTATCAAGCAAACGTCATACCAACTGTTCCAACGGGCCTCGGTGACGAAGGGGTAGCAAATCAGACTCAATATAGCGCCGCTCGCTCACATATTCCGTGGTGGAACTCAACTGAAGTTCTCTGTAATCATAGGACCCCGGAGCCACGACTACTATCACCAAGCCGCTCAAACTGAAGCGGATCAAGCAATGAAATACACATGATAGAAATTGTTAGGAGGATTTGGTAATTATAAATTCTATCAGACTCAATGAATTACTTAATTATATATATATATATATATATATATATATATATATATATATATATATATATATATATATATATATATATATATAGGCCTCTCATCCAACACAGACACACATATCATTCTCTTCATCTCTCAATATCTATCTATCTATCTATCTATCTATCTATCTATCTATCTATCTCAGTCTGTTCATATCTATCTATCTATCTATCTATCTATCTATCTCAACCTTTTCATATCTATCTGTCTATCCATCTATCTCAACGTTTTCAAATCTATCTCAGTCTTTTCATATTATCGATCTATCTCAACCTTTTCATTTCTATCTATCTATCTATCTATCTGTCTGACTCAATCTTTTCATATCTATCTCAATCTTTTCATATATATCTGTCTATCTGTCTATCTCACTTTGTTCCTATCTATCTCAACCTTTTCATATCTATCTATCTATCTATCTATCTATCTATCTATCTATCTCAATCTGTTCATATCTATCTATCTATCTATCTATCTCAACCTTTTCATATCTATCTGTCTATCCATCTATCTCAACGTTTTCAAATCTATCTATCTCAGTCTTTTCATACTATCTGTCTATCTCTCTATCTCAGTTTGTTCCTATCTATCTCAACCTTTTCATATCTATCTATCTATCTATCTATCTATCTATCTATCTATCTATCTATCTATCTATCTCAATCTGTTCATATCTATCTATCTATCTATCTATCTATCTATGTATCTATCTATCTCAACATTTTCATATCTATCTGTCTATCCATCTATCTCAACGTTTTCAAATCTATCTCAGTCTTTTCATATTATCGATCTATCTGAACCTTTTCATATCTATCTATCTATCTATCTATCTATCTATATATCTATCTATCTATCTATCTATCTATATGTCTGTCTCAATCTTTTCATATCTATGTCTCTATCTCAGTTTGTTCCTATCTATCTCAACCTTTTCATATCTATCTATCTATATATCTATGTATCTATCTCAATCTTTTCTTATCTATCTGCCTATCTCTCTATATCAGTCTCTTCATATTTATTATTTTTATCAGTAATATTTTGTTATTAGTAATTTATTACTAGAATTTTATTAGTCGTAAAGGTCAGTTGGAAAAATTATATATTAACACCTCATTTTTCTCTTTTAGTATTTTTAAACCAACAGCAGGCCTAAGATGCACTCAAGGTAGAAGGTTAATAAATGCAGTTGCTGTAAGAGCTTAGAGGGTGCTTGCTTGGTTGTACGCAAATATTTTCATGAGATTAAATGCACTTGTGTGCGCCGCCCTCGCTTATATGCGTGAGTCATGACCGAAATTCTCACTCTCTGACCTTCGACAATAATAAAATGGTAATAAAATACTATTCATAGAATTCTAATTATAAAATATTAATAATAAAAATAATAATAAAAATAATAATAATAATAATAATAAAATATCTTCATAAAATTCCTCAGGGAACGAAATTCTTTGGTAAAATACATTTTCCCATTTGAAACATTTTTTTTTTTTCATTAGATACAAACGAAATCACAGATATTATATCAAACTTTTCCTACTCCTAGGTAGATGTCTTAACGAAGAGGAGGAGTCTCTCTATCTCAATAGGCTTGGCCACCCCGAGGTGGTGTAATGGTTAGCAAGCTTGTCTCGCTAGAACAATTGCAACTGAGTAGTGAGTGCGATCCTCACTGGGTGCCCCCTACTTTCGGCCTTGTGCCACATCTAAGCTACGCTTAGAAAATTACTATCCCAATAGGCTTACTGATATTATGTAAACCTAGCCTCGTCTATGGGAGCACAGGTCGAACTCGATTAAATAAAGTACCTTTTCTTCGTTGTTTAACTTTCTGTTATGAACCTGACTACCTTCGGGGTTAAAAGGCCATCCTAAAGCCATAAAGAAAAGCTGAGATAAATTTCCAAAGTAAATATTGCAGGATTTTCTTTTAGCAACACGCACCAATACAAAGAAAACCAAATAGATTATATGTATTATATAGAGACAAGCATCAAAATGATTTTTCAGACAATTCTCTTTTGCCTTTTTTATTTTTATTTTCGATGCCCAACCTGAGAAATGTGAATGTACATTTCACCAAGACTCCACAACATCCGGGTTATCACGCTATTTTCAAGAAAACGCGTTCAGGAACGGGTTTTTCCGGAATTACAATTGGACATGCTTACATTAGTCTGACATAAGATATAAAGACTAGGGCTGGGGCTAGGATTTCGTTCCCTCCACCCCAAATCTATGGCATTATACTTCTACCACATCTAACCTTTTCATAAGGTAATATTCATATAAAATACACATTTTATACATAATGATGTCTCTCTACCACCCATCTACTCTCTTTCATTTACTCTCTGTCTCTCTTGTACACATCTCTCTCTCTCTCTCTCTCTCTCATTCATATAAATGCATATAATACACACACACACACACACACACACACACACACATACATACATATACATACATACATCCAGGCCTGGTGAAAGGGTTTCGAGCCCCCAACGAATCTATGATATGAGCCTTCCACTCTACTTTTCAAGGTGTAATATTTTCATCAGATAGTGTTCTAATAAAATATAGACTTGATCGTAACCTAATGATGTACAATAATGGATCAGATGCAATATAGGTGAACAATTCAAGTACAAAAAAATTGAAAATAAATCCAATGTATCTAAATCCAAATTAGAGACCTGTCATAATAGATGATTCCATCTTAAATAAATCAACAATGTTTTGTGGCAATTTTTAACCCCAACTTGAGATTTTTCTTCTTAAAAAGCTGAATAAACGAAAAAGAAATTTCCATATTTTGGTTTGTGTTCAAATGTCTGTGCCGGAAATTGTGAAATGGGTCCCGTCTGTGGAGTCGACGAAGATGTCAGGGGGGAGAGAAAATAGAGGTAAATTACGAGGCTTTTTATACACACTCATAATTGGTCCAAAGCCGGGGCCATTGTAAGGATCTTGTGACCCTCCCCCGAATCTATAACATAGACCCCCCCATTCTAATGCATCTCAGTTTCCATAAGGTTGTATTCATATAAAATACACATTTTATTATAACCAAATAATCTACAATAATGGCTGACATGCAATGAACAATGAACAATTCAACTAGAAAAATTGAAAATAAATCCAATGTATCTAAATACAAATTAGAGACCTGTCAAAATAAATCATTTCATCTTAAATAAATCAATAATGTTTTGCTGCAAATTTTAACATCAACTGGAGATTTTTCTTGTTAAAAAGTTAAAGAATTTTAAAACAGTCCGCCTTAATAGTGAATTTTAAATCGCATTTTTTCTAGAACTTTTCGTAACTTAATCTTGGCACTGGGTTGAAGTCTGCGAAGCCTTCATTACAAGATTTAAAAAATTCTTCTAAATATTTGCACTGATAAATTTCTGTTTTAAACATGGGTGACTGGCATTCGTTTTGACCACGTTTGAGATAATAATAAAAAAAAAACGACACAGGAACGAAGTTTGATCACCCTAAGCAGGGAACTTAATTCAGATTTTAGAAAACTTTTTTTTGCCTCGGCAAAGAAACTGGTTGTATTTCTTTCAATATTTGACATTCTTCATTTCTTTATTGCCAAATTAGTTTTTTTTTTATTACGTCATTTGGAAAATAATTACGTATTTCTCCATTATGAATTAAGTGTCAACCAACCAAGAAAATAATAATAATAATAATAATAATAATAATAATAATAATAATAATAATAACCGCCTAGACATTGTTATTAAAGACCACGAACAAAATAAGTGCCTCCTTATTGATATGGCAGTCCCTGCAGACTGCAATGTGTCTTTGAAGATATTCGAAAAACTGTCAAAATACAAGGACCTTGAAATAGAAATCTCAAAAATGTGGCACATGGGAACATCAACAATTCCTGTTGTAGTTGGAGCCCTTGGACTGGTTGGAAAAGATCCCAGTAGGCTGATTGAAGGGATCCCTGGAAGTCCATGCCTCAAAGAGATACAAAAAATTGTTCTGACAAGTACAGCCCACACTTTACGAAGGGCTTTATCTATGTAATTATTTTTTTATTTTTTTTGCAGTGGAAAGTGTCATGATGCCATTTCTAACCTTAGGTCCCTGGGCGGGACCCGGAAAGAAATGTGTAAACGCCAGATATCAAAGGAAATAAAAATAATAATAATAATAATAATAATAATAATAATAATAATAATAATAATAATAATAATAATAATAATAATAATAATGGATCCTATGCAATATAGGTGAACAATTCAAGTACAAAAAAATTGAAAATAAATCCAATGTATCTAAATCCAAATTAGAGACCTGTCATAATAGATGATTCCATCTTAAATAAATCAAC
The DNA here is from genome assembly GCA_964036315.1 of Acanthosepion esculentum. NCBI lineage: Eukaryota > Metazoa > Mollusca > Cephalopoda > Sepiida > Sepiidae > Acanthosepion > Acanthosepion esculentum. The sequence goes on from OZ038518.1 coordinate 16,695,381, forward strand.
AATGTTTTGTGGCAATTTTTAACATCAACTTGAGATTTTTCTTGTTAAAAAGTTGAAGAATTTGAACATGTTCAACATTATGGCTAAAAAAATAATGAATTTTATATCGTGTTTTATTTTAGGCTTAACACGAGCAAAACAAATTCACGGGTTTAGACAAAAAGAAAGATCTCAACGTCAAAATCCATGAAAGTTTTTTATCCTTTGATATTTAGTTATCCTTGGTTTAATTTCTACGGCAATCAGGTTTGTTAACCACCCCTGGTTTTGGGGTAGTACGTACAGGTTCTGACCTGACACGATTGTGAGAGAATTGGCGATCACAATCTTAACAACGCCAGATATGCAGTTGATGCAATATGGATAACAGTCACTACAAAAACAAAATCTAGAGAATGCAGTGAAGGAAAGAGAAAAGAAAGAACTAAGCATCAATTGCAAGAAGATGGAATGCTTCGTTGTTAATAAAAGAATGAAATCAACAAGCAAACCAGAAATTGAAGACATCAAAATCAAACGAGCCCAACAATTTAAATATCTGGACAGTGTTTTAACAGAAGACGGAAAATGTGGCACCAAAAAAGCATTGGGAAAGCGAAAGATGCCTTCCAAAAGCTAAGCAAAGTATTAAAAAAAGGAAAAATGAAGAAACGAAGAAAAGATTAACTATTACGTTATTTCAGTCCTCCTATATGGGAGTGAACGCTGGACAATCTCCTCACAGATAAAGAAGAGACTTGAAGCAAGAGAAACAAAGAAAAGAGTACTGAACTGTTACGTAATATCAGTCCTCCTATATGGCAGTGAATGCTGGACAATCTCCTCACAGATCAAGAAGAGACTTGAAGCAAGAGAAACAAAGAAAAGAGTACTGAACTGTTACGTAATATCAGTCCTCCTATATGGCAGTGAATGCTGGACAATCTCCTCACAGATCAAGAAGAGACTTGAAGCAAGAGAAACAAAGAAAAGAGTACTGAACTGTTACGTAATATCAGTCCTCCTATATGGCAGTGAATGCTGGACAATCTCCTCACAGATCAAGAAGAGACTTGAAGCAAGAGAAACAAAGAAAAGAGTACTGAACTGTTACGTAATATCAGTCCTCCTATATGGCAGTGAATGCTGGACAATCTCCTCACAGATCAAGAAGAGACTTGAAGCAAGAGAAACAAAGAAAAGAGTACTGAACTGTTACGTAATATCAGTCCTCCTATATGGCAGTGAATGCTGGACAATCTCCTCACAGATCAAGAAGAGACTTGAAGCAAGAGAAACAAAGAAAAGAGTACTGAACTGTTACGTAATATCAGTCCTCCTATATGGCAGTGAATGCTGGACAATCTCCTCACAGATCAAGAAGAGACTTGAAGCAAGAGAAACAAAGAAAAGAGTACTGAACTGTTACGTAATATCAGTCCTCCTATATGGCAGTGAATGCTGGACAATCTCCTCACAGATCAAGAAGAGACTTGAAGCAAGAGAAACAAAGAAAAGAGTACTGAACTGTTACGTAATATCAGTCCTCCTATATGGCAGTGAATGCTGGACAATCTCCTCACAGATCAAGAAGAGACTTGAAGCAAGAGAAACAAAGAAAAGAGTACTGAACTGTTACGTAATATCAGTCCTCCTATATGGCATTGAATGCTGGACAATGAGCAAGAGACATGAGGCAACTGTAGTGCAGTTCTACAGAAGGATGCTAAGCATACTTGGACCTGATATGTGAGCACCGACGAAGTTTTAGAGAAAGTAGTAGCAAAAAAATTGGAATAATTTTAACGCTTTTAGCATTATAGAAAACAAAATAGTGATTTATTTTTCGGATGAGTAAAACAAATTCACGGATTCGCAGAAAACTGACATCAAAATTCCGTGTAAATCTGCTATCATTGAATAATCAATTAAAAAAGCCAATTTCTTACGTATATAAAGGTAGAAAGAAAAACAAAAACAAAAACAACAAATGATGATAAGAGAGTGAAGATGACGAACCACTTCCCAGTGTCTCTAATCAGGCTTGCCTTCCCACACACACAGCACCAATTCCTAACCCTTACGTTGTATTAACTGCTTCCCCACCACCAGAACGAGATGTGACACAAGGTCTTTTTAAAGTGGGGACCCGAGCGCGTACACTCGGGCAAGGGACAGAAATTGCCCTCAGTACCCGCAACCGTCGGTTGCGCTGGCCTCGGTGCGAGCACCGATCCCTCCCTCTGGTGCAATGGGAGGACAGAGAAGCCCCTGAGCGCCCTCCGCTCAAAGACAGAGACGCAACCGAGAGATGATAAGCCGTGCGTTAGAAATCGCCCCAAAGAGGAATTTACGCACCTAATCCTTGTGCTACGTCTATCGCTGTAATATATACACATATATACATATCGTATATTTAGACGTATAAGGCGACCTTTATATAAGACGAAATAAATAAATATAGGAAATTTTAATGAATTTATTCCTATACCTGTAGTATAAGACGACTGTTTATTGATTATATAAAGATGATGATGTTGGAAATGTTGTTACTTATTAGGAATTCAAAATTAACAAAATAACAAAACCAATCATATTTTTCGTACACACGTCCCCCTAAAAGGGAAACCATTGTTGTGTTTGTTTCATCACGTGATCTTTTGTGAAAATTGACTCTTCTTTTTTTCTTATATCTAGACAGCTACAAACAGCCTGGTGTACTAATGGCCATTTACTTATACTTCATCAGCAATCTCAAAATACTGTCAAGAAAATGCACCCAATCCCAGGGAAAAAAATCTAATTCTATCTCATGTTTTTCTTACGCAAGTCCCCTAAAAAGGAAAAATACATTTTTTGGTGCGAAGGAAGCTTACATTATAGGAGAAAAACTTTTTACGGTCAAGTTAATTCGCAACATTTTTTATTTTTGGTTTGTTTTTAACTTGTTTGGCTAAAGTTGAACCATTTAATAAAATGTAGTCGGTCTGTTGAGGCAGGTATATATATATATATATATATATATATATATATATATATATATATATATATATATATATATATATATATATATATATGTATGTATGTTTGCTGAAATAAATTTATAACCGTTTTATGATAAATTTTTTTTTCCTTTCCTGATTATTTATATTGCTCGGTATAAAAAAGAGTTAATATATATATATATATATATATATTACGTTGGTGCAAAAATAATGTCGTTTTCTCACATGACGTTGAACGTCAAAAAACGTCATTATTTTTGCACCAACCTAATATATATATATATATATATATATATATATATATATATATATATATATATATATATATATATATATATAGGTGTGTGTGTATGTTTATGTGTGTGTGTTTATATATATATATATATATATATATATATATATATATATATATATATATATTAATATAACGTTATTTTTGTGGGTGCAAGTAGTAACCTCTCCATTATTGTAAAGATTGTTCCAATAACTTGTTGACTTTGTTCCGTCTTAATGAAACACCCTTTACTCACACACACACACACACACACACACACACACACACATACACACACATACACACATACATACACACACACATACACACACATACACACAAACACATACACACACACATGCACACACACACATACACACACACACACACACTCGAAAATGCTTCATAAAAAATTACGAGTAGTAATTTCATTACTATTGGTTGTCAATTATTTTTTGTACATTTGTGAATTCAATCTACACTTGAAATAAAAATATGAGTCAATGTTACAAACTTCCTTTTGTATCCTTAGACATGTTTATCCATTAGATATAATATTTAAAGAAATAACGTTGGATTATAAATAAAATCCATTAAACCCGAACATAGCATAATCTAGACTTTCTCGAATTAGACTTTGGAGTCATCTTCAAATCAAAATTTTTGTATTGACATAAATATGAAGCCGTTTCTTCCTTGAATTAGAAACGGTACCCTCAATACCAAACATCTGGGATGTTCAGTTTTGAAGGCATATCCTTATTTTTGACTTGCTTTACAGATTGTAATTGTTACTGTATAAGATATTTCTTACCTATAATGATGTCACAAAGTTAAAAAAAAAAAGACAGTTATCTTGACTTTTATGCAAAAATGTGTAATTCTTGAAAATATAGATAAAGGAATAAGTAAACGTGATTCTAATGAAGGAAAATAAAATTAGAAGAAGCAAACTTTTGTATAAAAAAAACAGAGAGACAAAAGTTTACAAAATGCTTCGTCCTGTGAAAATAAAAAGAGAAGTGCTGTAGTAAAAAATGATATTTGTTTAGCACAATTTTTCATTACTTTTGGCTGTAAAACATTTTTTGTACATTTATGTATTCAATCTAGACTTGAAATAAAAAAATGAATCAATGTTACAATCTCTAATTTGCATCCTAAACTCTAAAACTTAATAAAGATTTTAAGCTTCCTTATTCTTTCTCGAGATCGAACAGGACCCTCAATACCAAACATCTCAGATATTCGTTTAGAGGAGGTATATTGTATATAAAGAGTATGCACACACACAAACACGCACACACACGCACACACACACACACACATATATATATATATATATATATATATATATATTGCATATATATATATATATGTATATATATATGTATATATATATATATATATATATATATATATATATATATATATATATATATATACAAAGAGTGTGGTCGCATTATATATATATATATATATATATATATATATATATATGCTATATATATGCAATATATATATATGCAATATGTATGCAATATATATATATATGCAATATATATGCAATATATATATGTGCAATATATATATATATATATATATATATATATATGCAACATATATAAGTACGAATTTATCGGTGAAAAAATGCCGAAAACCTTTTTCTCGTTGATAAAAAAAACAAAAAAAAACAAAAAAAACAAAAAACAGACGACATGTGTTGAACGGATGTCAAAATTCGTTGAAAAATGCACCACTAAACTACCAAGACTTAACCTCTTTTTCGCAAGTAACTCATAATTGATACAATAATAGTTAATAAAAATGAACACGCTACCACCCCTGTCGAAATGATTGGATTTCTCTGTATTCTTGGAAACAAAAAATTATTAATTATATGTGCGTTTAAAATAAATTATTACAAAATTCGCTTGACGGATTAATGCTTCTAATTTCATTATATAATTAAATTTGAAGGTTTTAGCCTCAATTTTTGAAACATGGTAATTCTAGTGTAACGAAGAAACCATATTTTAAATCAGTTAATTTATAATATATACATATATATTGCATATATATACATGTGTATATTTGTATATATATATATATATATATATATATATATATACAAAGAATGTGGACGCATTATATATATATATATATATATATATATATATATATATATATATATATATATATATATATATATATATATGCAACATATATAAGTACGAATTTATCTTTGGGAAAAATGCCGAAAACCTTTTTCTTGTTGATAAAAAACCGAAAAAAACAGACGACATGCGTTGAACGGATGCCAAAATTCGTTGAAAAATGCACCCCTACCCTACCAAGACTTAACCTCTTTTTCGAACGTAACTCATAATTCATACAATAATAGTTAATAAAAATGAACACGCTACCGCCCCTGTCTAAATGATTGTATATATATATATATATATATATATTTATATATATATATATATATATATATATATATATATATATATATATATATATATATATATATATATTTCCAAGAGGATAGAATCCCGGTAGAGCTCAATGTCCAGGGCAAGAATATAATATAAAAGGCTAAAACACTAATATTCCATGGTTATAATTTATTACATTGGAACCTACAAAAAGTACATTGGGGTTTGAATTCAGAGTTGTTTTCTCCTATACTGGTAGCAAACCAAGACTAGAGAGTCTCTCCTGGTTTTTAACCCATAGTCAAAAGAAAAGTGATAGGTTCATGCCTTCCCCGAATGTATTTAAGCAAAAATGACTGTAACGAACCCGGCAGAAATTCGAACTCGATTCGCAGATTTGACGTTCCCAGTTGCGAACCACGACATAATGACAGGTGCCTTTCTTTGTCTATTTGAAAAATAAACAGGATTGGTTGTCGGAATTGTTGACTGAGATTTTATTATCAGCATACATCTTGAATTTTAAATGTCATTTCTAACTACGAGTGTATATACGCGTGTACGAGTGTATATACGTGTGCGTATTTGTGTGTATGTGTATGGGTGAGTGGGTATGTGCTCATGTCTTGTGAAAATTAACACGAATCTTTTCTCGTGTTTACCCTGGGTATTCCTGCTCACGTAGGCCACGCCTTCGTCCGCAGAGTCCGCCTCACCCGGAACTAGCAACGTGTATAAAACAGGCGGCCGGCCACCGAATCTTTACTCGCCTCTCTTTCACTCCACGGCGCTTATCCAAGGGCAAGGTTTGAAACAAAGAATAATTCACTCAAAAATAATCGACACCAGAGGCACGGGACAGAAGAAACGCCAGCAGATCAAAGACTGAAGAACTGCTGTCCAAAAGAACGGGAACACAAGAGAACGTAAGTTAACTTTTCATCAGCACATAGACTCGTGTATAAGTCGATTTCATGTGCAGATCCATTGAGTTTTGCCTAAACGATTTCTAAATATACTATATGCCCCAAGAAATTCTTAATTTAAGGCAGGAGATCCCAAAATTTTTAGACTATGACCCCCTTTATGAAATCCCTGATTCTTCATCAACCTCCGGGCATGAGCAAGAATTTCATTCATAATAATTTTTGCGAATAGAGATTCCTTTGCTTTTTTCCCTCATTATTTTCCTGCCTATTTGATGTTTAGCCTTAAGTTTTGTTTCTCTTCTTTTCAATTTCCTATTTCTCTTCCGACATTTAAACGTGTTTATTCGAATACGGTCAAAGAAATTCACAAGCTTAAGAAATCCACTGAGCTCCGGATTAAGTTTGCCAGAATGTGGAACGTTTAGGTTAATTATTGCCCCAGTTATCATTAGGGCGGTGGGGTCTGTAGCACCGAACCTAAAGACCTACACTGAGAACATCGGAATATAGCCTAATATCGCCTCGCTTCAGAAGTCCGCGTTGCCTGCCACTCCAAATATACCAAGAAAGGTGCTCTCTATCTCAGACGTTGTATGGCTTGATGGGGAGCAGCCATAATCAAGATCCCAGGTTGAAAGCGAAAATCGTGCGAAACTAATAATAATGATAATAATAAACAAAATGATTTACGTAACTCTTCCAATATTTTTCAACACTTATGAGTAGTGCGCGGTTTAAGAAAAGAAAAGACACAGTTTCTGACAATTTTCAACATTTCGACTGTATGTCTGTCTTCTTCAGGTTACATTTAAAAATTGTATACAAATTTAAAATATAAAACATCTCTCTCTAAGTCTTTGTACAAATGTCGCTTGTCTTGAGAGAAACGGTTGTACTGGTAATCAATGAGTCAAAATGAATGAAACGCAGCCAGCAAGTGAAAGGTGCTTAATAAGATGGCGGTCTTGTTCATCTTGGAATTTCCTGTTAATTGATTTGCTACTACGAAGAATTAATCAAAGAGCTTAGTATAACTCTTATGGAACTCTCCTGTCATTCTGTTCATTCGCTCGTGGAGAGAAGTTAGTAATTTGCATATATCACGATCTTCATGCTTTTTATAGGTCAAAAGTTCGGAGGATTCTGGTGGATTTGATACCAGTACAGCTTTTTTTTTATGAAGACGGACATACAATCGAAATATTGTTCACCTCGACGGTTGGCGGAAAAAGCCGGGAAGCATTCGGCGGTGTCCGGCAGCCGCCCGAGATGAAACGAGTGTTTGTTTTTGATTTGGCAGATGAGAACTTAAAAGGACATTTTCTGCGTTGGCTTTTGGGTCCCCGTAATGGAAAACTTGTAGACAGTTCGATTTAAGTTTGTTAAAAGATTTCGTTTGGCAGTAGTTGGTCTGTTAGTAACTCTGAGAGTGTTAAAAGAACCTGGTGTAATTATTCATTTTCGAAACATAAAGTTAACGATCTGGAAAATTCAAACTGAAAAGAAAACATGGCTCCTTAAAACTAGTTATAGCTCTAATAATTCAAGGCCTGTGTACCATTAAAAAAAGATCACTTAAAAAAAGAACATGAAGATAGAAATCTTGGTGGCTTCTGTTTACAAGAGATTCAGATAGGTACCTCCACTATTTCGGCATAAATTTTCGATACCTAAAGTTTAAAATGAATTTAAGAAAATGAAAAAACATTCTTGAAGATTTCATTTTAGCTTTAATTGAAAGCTAAATGATTAAATTTATTATTTCCAGTAAGTAAAGTATTCTGGTGTATTTCAGAAAGAAATTATATAAATTGGAATGTCAAATTTAAATTCGATTTCTTAAAAAAATTCTTAAGAGCGGACATTTTCTTAATTTTAAGAAATTTGTAAAGAAAAAATTATAGATTTTAAAAATCTTTCAAAAAGTACATATATATTTCTGACACGTTATTTGAGAAAAATTAGAAAATTTATTTAAATTAATATGATTTGAAATAAATATTACTTATAACATAAAGAAGTAATATACAACCATTTATTTAATGATTGGTCCACTGGGTGCCCCATACTTTCGGCCTTGTGCCACATCTATGCCGGGCTTAGAAAATCACTATTTAATGATTGGTCCTGCTTGTCATAGCTTATCTGAGGCGATAAAAGATGGCCAATGAGTGACGAAGCGATGACAGTTGGTATGGCTGGTTAGAATTGATACAAAATTTAAGAAATCTAAGTGAACGCATTTTTTTTGGTTTTTAACTGCCGAGTAATTTTTACAAATGAACATATTTTCCGCAATTATCTAATAATTTATTGACTTTTATTTTCCTTTCGAAGATGCTTTATGCAAAAATAAAAAAATTAAAATGCTATAAATTTTTCTTAAATTAATTTCTCTGTAAAGAGACAAAATCTTAGATCACGTGACTTTTTCATAATAGTGTCACGTTTGGCCTTTCATAGATGAAAAAGGAAACAAGTAAAAAAATGCCAAAACCTCAAAGGAAAATTGGGGAGGGGGGCAGCGTTTTTTAGATTACTAAAAATCAAGGAATTATCCAATTTAAATGAAAATTTCAGTGCATATCCATTAATTATTTACTTTTATAATTACTTTTTTTAATTAAAATATTTGAGAAAATGTTTTTTTGTAATAACCACCAATATTTTCAGGACTAAATTTTACTCAAAAAAAATGTTAAAGTCGCAAATTTTTACATAAAGATTAATCGTCGACGCATCTCCGCTGAAAAAAAAAGTTTTATAAAAAATTCCAACACAACACAAACGGGATTGTTTTAAAAATTTGTTTTGAAAACGGTATTTTAGTTTTCGGGAAAATTTTTCATGTGTTAAAATCTTTAAACTGTTTTATTTTTTAAGCGATCATTTTCTCGTTTTTATTTTTCTAGAAATCTAAAAGTCTAGAAATTTTATCTTAATTACTATCCGTGGATTTCTGGTTAGTATACTATTAGTAAAAAAAAAAATACCAAAAATCAGAGAATTATCCAATTAAAATGAAAATTTCAGTACATATACATTAATTATTTACTTTTATAATGAATAGGTTTTTCTATTTAAAAGAAATCTGAGAAAATGCTCTTCTTTTTGTAATAACCACCAATATTTTCATGACTAAATTTTACTAAAAAAAATGTTTAAGTCGCAAATTTTTACGTTTCCATAAAGATTAATCACCCACGCATTTCCGCTGAAAAAAAAAAGTTTTATAAAGAATTCCAACACAACACTAACGGGATTGTCTTAAAAATTTGTTTTGAAAACAGTATTTTAGTTTTGGGTAAAATTTTTCATGTATTAAAATCTTTAAACATTTTTTAAGTGATCATTTTTTCGGTTTTATTTTTCTAGAAATGTGAAAGTCTAGAAATGTTATTTTAACTACTAGCCGTGGATTTCTGGTTAGTATACTATTAGTAAAAAAAAAAAAAGTCAGAGTTTTTCCTTAGTGGAGGATCTCGGAATAAAAAATGATTTTACCGAAGTATATTACCCTTTCGATTTCAAAGAACTGTTCAGAAAGACATTTACAATTTAAAAAAATAAATGCTACTAAAATTAGCACTTCTGCCCCACCTTCCACTAACCACTAGGCGTGGGTCCCCACTTGCTTGAGACGTTCAGAGGTAGTAATCACCGGCCCTGTAGATTATTATAGTTGATAATTGACAATATAACTTAGGTAGAAAAAAGTAAAAAAAGTACAAAAAGCAAAACACAAACGCTCCTGAAAGTAGCCCTTTTCGGACTCCACCCTCGTCGGTGTTTCCAGCGTAGAAAATATAAACACTGTATATGTTGAGTATCATTTAGCATCAACGATAAACATAATTGCAATATAAACCACAGGTTTTTTTCTGTGGGTGTTAAAGAAACGCAATTGTGCCTGAGCGGACCTCTGCAACGGGGATGAGGTACTCCCTACCCAAGTCAACAGGTGCACTTACAAATAAACAACTACTTACCATATATATTTTCTTATTATTTTAATCTTAAACCTTAGTGTATCACGTGTTTGAGTAGACGCCTACCTCTTTCAAATGGTGGGAATTACATCTACCGGCCTGTGCATTCGAGAATCTTAATAAAGAGAATCCTGGAATGCGCAGACCGGTAGAAGTCGCTGACACTGTTAAAATATAACGTATCTCTCCTAAACCATGACGATCATGGCTCTCCACATTTTCCTGTTCTTTGAAATACTTAATAAGTTTTGTGTTACTGTTGTCCCCCCCAAACCACGTTCTACCAGCAATTGTCTCAAGCTCGTTCGGCAGGTTATGCAATTTCTCCTTTGTCCCTCTCGTCTTCAATCTGTCTTTGTGAGTATCAAATTTTCCAAGCATTCTTTCCTCATTATGAGCCCAACTCTCTGTTCGGTTCATGGTATTCTCAGCACCCATGTTTAAAACCATATTTTTGTTACTTCAAGTCTCTTATTCGTCTTACGTGAATAAAAAAGATTATTATTAAATGAAGAGAGGGATGGCCAGAGACTGTAATAATAATAATCGTGATATTGAAGATGTTGTTATTATAATTCCAGATTACAATGGAGGTGAAATTATTCCTTATCTTCTCGCTTACCGTCTTGGCAACGTCTGGTAAGTAAACGTCGCTTATATTATTCCCTGTTTTTTTTAATTTTTATTTATATATTTTTTCATAATGTCACGCAATGCAAGCCACTATGACACAAGGCGGGTTACTGCGTGTGAGAGATTAAGAAAAAAGAGAAACGTTATTAAGGAGAGAGAAGAATAAAAGAAGAGGAATCAAGAAGACAGTAGATAAAGCTTGAAAATTAATTTATATTTTTTGAAGATCAAAGTTGGCCGGGAAGCATGTAGTCAGGAGAGAGTTCCACAAACGAGAAGTGCGAGAAACGAAACTGTTAGCATAGAACTTACAGTTACATCTAGCCAATCCAATTGTGAATTGGTGAGATCTAACCGCCAATCTAGCACGGCACATGAATTCATAAAATCTAGCTACCTAGCGAAGAGTTCATCCGAACAATTACCATGAAGGTAATTATAGAAAAGGCGCAGGGAAGCTACATTACGGCGTTGGGAAAGTGACTTAAGCCGAGATGCCAGGTCAAGACCAATAACATTGCTGATTCTTATTTGGATCTTAACAAGAATCTCTAAATATGCAGCAGGGGCACCGAGTCATATGGTGCGGCCATTTTGGCGTAAGAACTTTGTGTTATGAATAAAAATAAGTCTATTTTTATTCATATCTATCTATCTATCTATCTATCTATCTCTTCTCACTGTGTTCATATCTATCTATCTATCTATCTATCTATCTCTTCTCACCATGTTCATATCTATCTATCTATCTCTTCTCACTGTGTTCATATCTATCTATCTATCTATCTATCTATATATATATATATATATATATATATATATATATATATATATATATTTATCTTCTCACTGTGTTCATATCTATATATCTATCTATATATCTATCTCTTCTCACTGTGTTCATATCTATCTATCTATCTATCTATCGCTTCTCACTATGTTCATATCTATCTATCTATCTAACTATCTATCTATTTGTTTATCTATCTATCTCTTCTCTCTGTGTTCATATCTATCTATCTATCTATCTCTTCTCACTGTGTTCATATCTATCTATCTATCTATCTATCTCTTCTCACTATGTTCATATCTATCTATCTATCTATCTATCTATCTATCTATCTATCTATCTATCTATCTATCAAGAGAACTGTGCCAAGTTGCTGAGGCAGTTATGAAGACAAAACGCCAAGGAAAACTAACGAAACGGAAATTGTTTCATCAAATCAATAGTCCAACACACAGGCCATTGGGCTGCTATGCTTAAATTATATGATTATCTAATTTGATTCTTAAAAGGATTATCATCTGTTCCCCAACATGAAATCACTTCACTAGGAAACAGCATCGCAGTGATGATGATGTCATATGATTTATTTGACCAACACGATGAACAGTCATCTTTGAACAGTGAGATACCACTAGATAGAAAAATTTAATGCAGTTATCAATAAGACGAGTTAGAATAAATACATGCAAGATTTCACAGCTCTACCGTCACTGTTTCATAAACAGTCAATGATCTTTTCAATACGCCCTCGTAAATTATATTATGTTGTCTTTAAAATTATTTCGAAAATAAAAATGGTAATCGCATCAAAGAATCGCATCAGTAAAATAAGTAACACAATAGAAATTAACCAATTTTAAATAAATGATTTCTCCATTATCAACTTTGCAAATTTATGATTTTTTCTCTTTTTTGTAGGTTTACCATTGGCAAGTAAAAAGTCAGAACTACCCGCCACTGCCGCCCTCCATAAGAGATCCGTAGAATCGCTGGCATCAGAACTCCCGGTCGGTCTCTCCTCAGATCACCTCGTCAGCGAAGTGCTTCCCGCCACTGCCGCCCTCCATAAGAGATCCGTAGAGTCACTGGCATCACAACTCCCGGTCAGTCTCTCCTCAGATCACCTCGTCAGCGAAGTGCTTCCCGCCACTGCCGCCCTCCATAAGAGATCCGTAGAGTCGCTGGCATCACAACTCCCGGACGGTCTCTCCTCAGATCACCTCGTCAGCGAAGTGCTTCCCGCCACTGCCGCCCTCCATAAGAGATCCGTAGAATCGTTGGCATCACAACTCCCGGTCAGTCTCTCCTCAGATCACCTCGTTAGCGAAGTGCTTCCCGCCACTGCCGCCCTCCATAAGAGATCCGTAGAGTCGCTGGCATCACAACTCCCGGTCAGTCTCTCCTCAGATCACCTCGTCAGCGAAGTGCTTCCCGCCACTGCCGCCCTCCATAAGAGATCCGTAGAGTCACTGGCATCACAACTCCCGGTCAGTCTCTCCTCAGATCACCTCGTCAGCGAAGTGCTTCCCGCCACTGCCGCCCTCCATAAGAGATCCGTAGAGTCGCTGGCATCACAACTCCCGGACGGTCTCTCCTCAGATCACCTTGTCAGCGAAGTGCTTCCCGCCACTGCCGCCCTCCATAAGAGATCCGTAGAGTCGCTGTCATCACAACTGCCGGTCGGTCTCTCCTCAGATCACCTTGTCAGCGAAGTGCTTCCCGCCACTGCCGCCCTCCATAAGAGATCCGTAGAGTCGCTGTCATCACAACTGCCGGTCGGCCTCTCCTCAGATCACCTTGTCAGCGAAGTGCTTCCCGCCACTGCCGCCCTCCATAAGAGATCCGTAGAATCGCTGTCATCACAACTCCCGGTCGGTGTCTCCTCAGATCACCTTGTCAGCGAAGTGCTTCCCGCCACTGCCGCCCTCCATAAGAGATCCGTAGAGTCGCTGGCATCACAACTCCCGGACGGTCTCTCCTCAGATCACCTCGTCAGCGAAGTGCTTCCCGCCACTGCCGCCCTCCATAAGAGATCCGTAGAGTCGCTGGCATCAAAACTCCCGGTCGGTCTCTCCTCAGATCACCTCGTCAGCGAAGTGCTTCCCGCCACTGCCGCCCTCCATAAGAGATCCGTAGAATCGCTGGCATCACAACTCCCGGTCAGTCTCTCCTCAGATCACCTCGTCAGCGAAGTGCTTCCCGCCACTGCCGCCCTCCATAAGAGATCCGTAGAGTCGCTGGCATCACAACTCCCGGTCAGTCTCTCCTCAGATCACCTCGTCAGCGAAGTGCTTCCCGCCACTGCCGCCCTCCATAAGAGATCCGTAGAGTCACTGGCATCACAACTCCCGGTCAGTCTCTCCTCAGATCACCTCGTCAGCGAAGTGCTTCCCGCCACTGCCGCCCTCCATAAGAGATCCGTAGAGTCGCTGGCATCACAACTCCCGGTCAGTCTCTCCTCAGATCACCTCGTCAGCGAAGTGCTTCCCGCCACTGCCGCCCTCCATAAGAGATCCGTAGAGTCGCTGGCATCACAACTCCCGGACGGTCTCTCCTCAGATCACCTTGTCAGCGAAGTGCTTCCCGCCACTGCCGCCCTCCATAAGAGATCCGTAGAGTCGCTGTCATCACAACTGCCGGTCGGTCTCTCCTCAGATCACCTTGTCAGCGAAGTGCTTCCCGCCACTGCCGCCCTCCATAAGAGATCCGTAGAGTCGCTGTCATCACAACTGCCGGTCAGTCTCTCCTCAGATCACCTCGTCAGCGAAGTGCTTCCCGCCACTGCCGCCCTCCATAAGAGATCCGTAGAGTCACTGGCATCACAACTCCCGGTCAGTCTCTCCTCAGATCACCTCGTCAGCGAAGTGCTTCCCGCCACTGCCGCCCTCCATAAGAGATCCGTAGAGTCGCTGGCATCACAACTCCCGGTCAGTCTCTCCTCAGATCACCTCGTCAGCGAAGTGCTTCCCGCCACTGCCGCCCTCCATAAGAGATCCGTAGAGTCGCTGGCATCACAACTCCCGGACGGTCTCTCCTCAGATCACCTTGTCAGCGAAGTGCTTCCCGCCACTGCCGCCCTCCATAAGAGATCCGTAGAGTCGCTGTCATCACAACTGCCGGTCGGTCTCTCCTCAGATCACCTTGTCAGCGAAGTGCTTCCCGCCACTGCCGCCCTCCATAAGAGATCCGTAGAGTCGCTGTCATCACAACTGCCGGTCGGTCTCTCCTCAGATCACCTTGTCAGCGAAGTGCTTCCCGCCACTGCCGCCCTCCATAAGAGATCCGTAGAATCGCTGTCATCACAACTCCCGGTCGGTGTCTCCTCAGATCACCTTGTCAGCGAAGTGCTTCCCGCCACTGCCGCCCTCCATAAGAGATCCGTAGAGTCGCTGGCATCACAACTCCCGGACGGTCTCTCCTCAGATCACCTCGTCAGCGAAGTGCTTCCCGCCACTGCCGCCCTCCATAAGAGATCCGTAGAGTCGCTGGCATCACAACTCCCGGTCGGTCTCTCCTCAGATCACCTCGTCAGCGAAGTGCTTCCCGCCACTGCCGCCCTCCATAAGAGATCCGTAGAATCGCTGGCATCACAACTCCCGGTCAGTCTCTCCTCAGATCACCTCGTCAGCGAAGTGCTTCCCGCCACTGCCGCCCTCCATAAGAGATCCGTAGAGTCACTGGCATCACAACTCCCGGTCAGTCTCTCCTCAGATCACCTTGTCAGCGAAGTGCTTCCCGCCACTGCCGCCCTCCATAAGAGATCCGTAGAGTCGCTGGCATCACAACTCCCGGTCGGTCTCTCCTCAGATCACCTTGTCAGCGAAGTGCTTCCCGCCACTGCCGCCCTCCATAAGAGATCCGTAGAATCGCTGGCATCACAACTCCCGGTCGGTCTCTCCTCAGATCACCTCGTCAGCGAAGTGCTTCCCGCCACTGCCGCCCTCCATAAGAGATCCGTAGAGTCGTTGGCATCACAACTCCCGGTCAGTCTCTCCTCAGATCACCTCGTCAGCGAAGTGCTTCCCGCCACTGCCGCCCTCCATAAGAGATCCGTAGAGTCGCTGGCATCACAACTCCCGGTCGGTCTCTCCTCAGATAACCTTGTCAGCGAAGTGCTTCCCGCCACTGCCGCCCTCCATAAGAGATCCGTAGAGTCGCTGTCATCACAACTCCCGGTCGGTCTCTCCTCAGATCACCTCGTCAGCGAAGTGCTTCCCGCCACTGCCGCCCTCCATAAGAGATCCGTAGAGTCGTTGGCATCACAACTCCCGGTCAGTCTCTCCTCAGATCACCTCGTCAGCGAAGTGCTTCCCGCCACTGCCGCCCTCCATAAGAGATCCGTAGAGTCGTTGGCATCACAACTCCCGGTCGGTCTCTCCTCAGATCACTTCGTCAGTGAAGTGCTTCCCGCCACTGCCGCCCTCCATAAGAGATCCGTAAAATCGCCGGCATCAGCTTTATAAGCTTGGTGTAAAGGCACCCACTGACCATTCCGATATGTACCCATCGGGATGACTTTAATCTGGTGATAAACTATTTGGAATCTCTACAAATTTAAACAGCATTTTTGTTTTGTTTCTTAATTACAGACAATTTTTTTTCCTGGCACCTTTTACGACACCAAGAAATTAGACTCTACAAACCCTGAGATGTCGTTAATTATATTGTAAATTTTGTTTTAATTTTAATTCGTTATTACATTGTTATTTTCGTTGTTATACTTTTTCTAATCTCGCACCCACCCCACAAATATATTTCGTTGTAGGATTTGTGGTTCAATTTTGAACCAGGAATCCCTTGACGTTTTTACAAATATTTGAACAACTAAATAAATAAAAATAAAACTTAAAATTGTCTTTTGATGTTTTCCTTTCATGCCCCTTGTGATTATATATATATATATATATATATATATATATATATATATATATATATATATATATAAAACATATATATATATATACTAGCAGCATGGCCCGGCGTTGCCCGTGCTTGATTCAAAAATCGTATGACTCATACAGCAATCGCTATCACTTGACTTAAAATATTTTTGCAACTTCCTTGCCTTTAAAGGAGTGCCCTTTGCCGTGCTGATGTTGCTACATGCCTTACTTCTTGCCTATCTCACACTGCAAATTTTTTTCTAAGCTCTATACTAAACACTAAATCTGTTACGAAAAAAGAACTAAACAAAATGAACACAAAACGATCAGCTTTAAAAAAGGACTAGTAACTGGAAAAACCGAATGAAAAAAGCATGTTAACAACAAATACTTTTTCACACCCAACCCAGTTCTGTGGAATCAGAATCAACGATGAGTTTAAGCAAGCGAATGAGCCAATTGGAGTAAAGTGCTATGCAGATTTAAATTTTTCCCACTTGTGACGAATGCAGCTATCGACATTTTGCATGCTAGCATACTAGTTAACATTCGTGTCAGTCATCTGTTGGCTCTCACGCTGGCCAATAGAATCTTCCTGCCTATTCGTGGCAGCCAGCTATAGGCTCTCACTCTGGCCAGTAGAAAATGGCCGCAAACTACATGAAAACTGCTGTAGAAGCATGATAAATCGATTACTTCCACTATCGACGAGAGTTGGGAAATGCAAAGTCAGTATTGACCTTCCCACTAACATGTGCATGTAAATTTTGGTACAAATCCGTCGAAAATTGCGGCTGTGCATTCGTTACACACACACACACACACACACACACACACACACACACACACACACACACACACACACACACACACACCCTGCCTTTTACATATATATATATATATATATAATTAAGTTACGAAAAAATTGGTAATCCTTATAGGTATTCCCAAGGAGAATGAAATCCTGAGAGATCAATGTAAATTCAGATCTAATAATTTAAAGAAAAACAGAGCACTTTAAGGCTCAATGTAATAATTTATTTCACTATAGCACTTTTAAAGGACGCTGGATCATCAGACTACACTTCCAAAAGGTGAAAAGAAAAATGAAATGAACATTTACACTTTTGACGGGTAGTATCAAGTTTATGTAATTTAACAGAGACTGCAGAGAGGAGTGGTGTGATAGACATGATTGAGTTTAGAGAGGGTTTATTTGAATATTTCTATCTATCATACACCCAATTTTTTTCTTTTAATTTGCAACTTTTCAGTTGTTTTATACACATATATATATATATATATATATATATATATATATATATATATATATATACGATTATGCTAAATTATATATCGTTATATCATACATGTTTCATTAAATAATATAGACATGTTATGTCTATTTTCTATAATGATTCTTTCCAGATATCTAACCGGTTTCTTGATGATAAAATGAATATATTACATATATATATATATATATATATATATATATATATATATATATATATATATATATATATATATATATATATATATATATATATTACATATATATATATTATGTATATATTACATATATATATATTATATATATATTACATATATATATTATATATATATTACATATATATATATTACATATATCGATATTACATACATATATATCTATAACATATATATATATATATAAATATTACATATATATATATATTACATATATATCTATAACATATATATATATATATAAATATTACATATATATATATATTACATATATATATATTACATATATATATGTTTTATACACATATATATATATATATATATATATATATATATACGATTATGCTAAATTATATATCGTTATATCATACATGTTTCATTAAATAATATAGACATGTTATGTCTATTTTCTATAATGATTCTTTCCAGATATCTAACCGGTTTCTTGATGATAAAATGAATATATTACATATATATATATATATATATATATATATATATATATATATATTACATATATATATATTATGTATATATTACATATATATATATTATATATATATTACATATATATATATTACATATATCGATATTACATACATATATATCTATAACATATATATATATATATAAATATTACATATATATATATATTACATATATATCTATAACATATATATATATATATATAAATATTACATATATATATATATTACATATATATATATTACATATATATATATTACATATATACATATTACTTATATATATATTACATATACATATATATTACATATAGAACCTTCAGCGGGAAATTAACAGGAGATAACTGATAACTGACATCCATTAAACATGGCACGTGGAACTAGAACAGTCTACCCCAGCCAGCGAAATAAAGGGTTCAGTTCGACATTCCAACCGCCTGAAGAAGGCCGGAGCATACAACGGCCGAATCGTTGTAATAAATATGGCGACAAAGGTGAATAATATAAATAATGTACATAATACCTCATCTCAGAAATATAGACAAATACATTTCATAGCAAATTGACCAATTACATTTTTAACTCGTAGGTGAAGGCATGCAACTGCGTTCAAAATATATTTAGCTGAGTTCATAAAATTGTGTTCAAAATATTTAAATTTCATTATTAAATAACCCATTGATGTGTTGATATGCCGTTAAACAAAATCAACCAACCAACAATATATATTTAAAGTCAGTCATCAGTTATATCCTGTTAATTCCCCTCTCCAAGTTCTCCAACGCCTTAACTAAACTCACACTCTTTGGGTCCTGTCACTGGATTTATCCACTGTGCAATGTGACCTTGAGGACATCTGTGTATGAATTTCTGGCTATTATAAAACTAATGTCTTCACCTCATTTTTTTATCAGAGCTCATATTGCAATTTTCGTTGTTATTATTGCTTTACTCGGGTACTCCTTATTACTGGTTCCCATATTGTATTCAATTCTATGCTTGGTCGGCTCAGAAGATTTTTGTATGTGCTGAGTTTTGCATACGTGCTGATTCCTTAAGTTTATAAATTTTCCAATGCTGTTCCTTGTCTATGATCTCAACTTGATCCCACAGAGGGCGGTCAACTCCCTTCTCTCGCTATATGTGTTCAGCCACGCCTGATTTTTCCACTTGCCCTCGTGTTACAGCGTTTTGGTGTTCTTGAAGCCTTACCTTAAGGAGGCTGCTTGACTCCCTTTTATATTTCTTTCCGCAGCTGCACGGGATAGCGTAAACACAGTCTTTAGTCTTGTTCTCCTCTGTGGGTTATCTAACTCGGGAGAGATATCTACGAAGTGTCGTCCAGCTTTTGAAGGTTGTCCTGATGTTATATGGACCGCAGATCCTTTGCATTTTCTCCGATAAACCCTTCACATAAGGCAGGCAGACTGTTTTCTGAGTGTTGTTGTCCTCATCTTGTACCCGCCTATCCCAGTTTATTGGGGCTGCTGCCATGTACCCACATTACCGCCTCTAGTAATCATGTCCACACAAACACGTATATGCACAAAAGCTGAGTATCATCTACCATGTTTTCAATTGTGAAAGCAGAATAACATTATCATGTTTTTATTACTTCAAATCCCCAAATACAATTAAAATTTGGCGTTAGTTGACTCATAAGGTTTTGCTATGCAACTAAACAGACAAATCCATCTATTAAATCAGGCATGTCCAAAGTCAGGCCCTGGGGTCAATTACGACCCGCTGTCAAATTACATATGGCCCCCATCATTTGTCATAGAATGTATCACGGCCCACCGATCTTGTCAATCAGAGTATGTAAATTACACACTTAAGAAATGCAATTTCGTGTCTTACCAAAAGAGGTTGCAGCACTGTGTGCCCGCCCTCTGGTGGTGTGACACAGATCTTGAACTTTCCAGCCAATTTCTCAACTCACTACATTTGAACCAGACTTGGCTTACATACTACAATCCAGATCTCAGTATCACCCTTCCCATTAGTGCAGGCAAGTTATTTGTTTTGATTATCTGAAATGAATAAATTCTAAATGCTTAGTGAATTAAATTTGTGTTGGTCAAAATCAGTTATAAATTTATTTGGACACTTGGACGTGTGTCACTTTATGTTTTCGACTTCTTAATAAGATGAAGGCTGGTGTTATGTTACTATTCATATGTTTTTAACTTAAAAGTTGACAACATTAATTACCAATAATATGTAATGTTTTTAAGGTTAACCTGAAATATGTTATAGCTTCCTGGAAGTTCTTTTTTTCTCAGACATATTTTACTTCATCTTCAGTTATGTCAGGTTGAATGATTTTGGTAAGACATGTTTAAATTTATTTGTTATCCATGTGAAGAAATGAAAATATGCCATTTGCAATAAAATTTTCATAACAAAATTCATTTGCATTTAATTTTAATTTTAATGGTTCAAAGAATGCCAAGCAGAATGGTTGGCCCTCACGAATATTCACCTCATCAAATCTGTCCCTCTTGGAAAAAACGTTTGGACACCTTTGTAATAAAATGGTAAGTAACTGCCTTGTTTTCAGGTTTTTGTTTCAGAAAACCTATTTAATGTCAAAGGGTCTTCGAGAAATTCTGTCATTTTTGTAGGACATTTGCATTCGCACTTTAATTAACACATCTGACACTGTTTCAACAAGATCATTTATTTTTTACAATTTTACGAAAAGAAACGGAAAATAGAATGAACAGTTCAATTCTAATCAATTGAAATTAAACAACAACAAAAACACTCAGTTCGTATTTCTAAAGATAACCAAAGCCTAGAGTGTTAAATTGTAAAAAGTTCTTGATGCTTGTAAAATCTCTTTGGATTTGTTTAATATTCTCTTCTCGTCAAATTATATGACGCCATTAGTTTTGCATAGCCTTCCTTGTCTGGAACTGTGGAATCTTCCGGTAGAACTATGTCTTTCAAGTGGAACGTCTGTGCATCTCGGCCACAGACGACTTCATCATAAGTTCCATAATCGTCTGTTGGAATTCCGTAAAATAAAGAAAAGTTACACATTTCATCAGTGTGCTCGAACCTGTTGGAAAAAAAAATAAAGATAACATAAGATTGGAACAAAAATTTGTATCAACAGGCAACGCGACCCTCGCCCAAGCTTCCCACCGACCGACTAATGATTACCTCATGTTGCATTTCTTGATCTCGTCGGAGTTTACGGAAAACTGGGAAAGGTTGGTTGGTTGGGTTTTATGGCATATCAACCACTAGGTCATTTAATGCCTAATTTAGTTATATATACATATATATATATATATATATATATATATATATATATATATATATATATATATATATATAGTACTAGTAAACCTATAGCTGGCAACATTACTTTTTCAAAAACGTATAGCTTGCAACATTATTTTTTCAAAAACGTATAGCTTGCAACATTACTTTTTCAAAAACGTATAGCTTGCAACATTACTTTTTCAAAAACGTATAGCTTGCAACATTACTTTTTCAAAAACGTATAGCTTGCAACATTACTTTTTCAAAAACGTATAGCTTGCAACATTATTTTTCCTGGCAAATTTATTTTTCGAAAACGTATAGCTGGAAATACTATTTTTCAAAAACGATCTTTCTGTTGGACGTAGTTTATCGCCATACCCAGGGCGCGGACGTAGTTTATCGCCATACCAAAATATATATGTACACTATTTGCATTGTTTGGACTGTTATCCTCATCTTTATTGTCACATTCACGATGCTTCGGTCGTTGTACGCCCCGGCCTTCTTCATGTGATATTTGTTTCGAACGGAACCCTTTATTTAGTTCACGGTCGGGGGTTAAATTGTTCTAATTCCACTTGCCATGCCTTTTCGGATATCTCAGTTTTTAGTTATTTTTATTTACAGTAAGTTTCACCCCCTGTAAAAGGCCGGGAACCACTCGAGGTAGAGGGTAATATTAAGGGGGAGTTTATATGGATAGGAGGGGAAGATAACGATTGACTCTAGATTTGAACAGGTTAAGGTTTAGTGATCGAGGAAATATCCTCCTGGGAGTCGGTTCCACGAAGCAGGTAGAAGGCTAATGAGTAAGAGACACAGTTTATGTGGATAGGTGGGGAAGATAATGGATGACCCAAGATTGAACAGGTTAAAACTGTAGTGATCGGGGAAGCATCCTCTTGGGAGTCAGTTGCACAAATCAGGTAGAAGGCTAATGAGTAAGAGACACAGTTTATGTGGATAGGTGGGGAAGATAATGGTTAACCCGAGACTTGAACAGGTTAAGATTGTAGTGATCGGGGAAGCATCCTCTTGGGAGTCAGTTCCACAAAGCACGAAGAGGGATGCAGAGTAAGAGACACAGTTTATATGGATAGGTGGGGACGATAATGGTTAACCCTAGACTTGAACAGGTTTAAGATTGTAGTGATCGGGGAAGCATACTCTTGGGAGTCGGTTCTACTGTCTATATTTCCAAAATATGTTTATTTACATTGTTCGAACCGTTATCCTCATCTTTATTGTCACAATCACGACGTTTCGGCCGTTGTACGCCCAAGGCTTCTTCAGGTGATATTTGTTGGCAATCCGAACTGAAGTCTTTTAGTCCACGGGGGTAGATTGTTCTAATTCCACCTGCCACGCCTCTTTGGGTGTCTCAGTTTTTAGTTAATTTTGTTTTTTCACAGTAACGTTCACACTGTACAAAGCCCGAGGGCCACTCGCGGTAGAGGGTTATGTTATGAAATAGAGTGGATCCAATGGCAAGATGGCGCGTCGATCTGACCCGATGCTTCGGCCCCTAATGGCTCAGATTGGTCAGAGATAGTAAGTGGTGTAGGTCAACCGGATGGGTTCCCCAACAGATGTTAGAAATCCCTGGATTAAGGTTGGGGTTGGGATTAGTGAGTTGCTTTATGATGTTACTTACCCGAATTTTGCAATCTTGTCTGTGGGGTTTGTAAGAGTACAACGCATAATCTGGAACAACAAAGTAGTCTTTTAGATATTTTATACAAATTTCATAGATAGATAGATAGATACGAACAGAATGAGATAGATAGATAAATAGATACGAACAGAATGAGATAGATAGATAGATAGATACGAACAGAATGAGATAGATAGATAGATAGATACGAACAGAATGAGATAGATAGATAGATAGATACGAACAGAATGAGATAGATAGATAGATAGATACGAACAGAATGAGATAGATAGATAGATAGATAGATAGATAGATAGATAGATAGATAGATACGAACAGAATGAGAAAGATAGATATATAGATACGAACAGAATGAGAAAGATATATAGATAAGAACAGAATGAGAAAGATATATAGATAAGAACAGAATGAGAAAGATATATAGATAAGAACAGAATGAGAAAGATATATAGATAAGAACAGAATGAGAAAGATAGATAGATACGAACAGAATGAGATAGATAGATAGATACGAACAGAATGAGATAGATAGATAG
>OZ038518.1:16727787-16735287 GCA_964036315.1 Acanthosepion esculentum
CAAAAAATAAAATTATAAAAATCTCGACATTACAATCGAATATTTTCCTTTCTAAACAGAATCATTAATGAATTCATGAGTAGTAAGGGCTAATGTTTATTTACGTAATGCAGCGAAAGCATTATACTTAACCAATTATTATAAGAAAAATTAATTTTCTGCATATTTAAAATGCAATGCATACCATAGGTAGGTAGGTAGGGCAATTCATAGTGGAATATAATGGATCAAGTTATATTGAGAAATTTTCTTTTATAATTGTTATTATTATGTGCTATTCGGTGCAGCATGCTTGTAGGTTCACTGAGACGCAGATCGGCACTTGGTGGCTAGGATGACATCTGTGAGGTCAACCCGCCGATACACCTGGAACTCTCTAACATCGTAATGAATGCAAAGTGTATTACGAACTGAGACACATAACAGATCGAATTCACTATTCAGTATTAATGGCCACCCAGACTAGCCTCGTTACCCATTAATCCACACCCTAAGCACGCCCTTGAGGTGGGGGGTGCCAATTATGAAGATAGCCGAATAGCGTAATGGTCGAAATGTTGTTAGTTTAACATCCAAACTGAGCATGCTGGTCCGAATATATATGAAAAATATTTGTTGTAATATTCATATTGTCATAGATTTTTATTAGATGTATTCATTAATGGATCAGTGGGCAGTAAGGTATCTAATGAAAATAGTTATGGATCGTTACAAGAAGAAGCTAAGAATACCGTGGACTGAACATGTGAGCAACGATGAAGTTTTTAGAGAAAATGGAAACAAAAAGGACACTTATACTGAACATCAAAAAGAGACTTGTAATTTCTAGGGTACGTAATGAGGAAAGAGGGTTTGGAAAATGCGACACTCACAGGACATATTGAAGGCAAGAGGAACAGAGGAAAACAACGCATAAAATCCCTAAATGGATGGCAGAACAGGGTTTAGAGGAGATAGTAAGAAGACAAAATTTATTAAGAGCTACAAAGGACGGGAAATTGTGGAGAGCCATGATTGCGCCAATCTCCTGACGGGATAAGGCGTAGAGAAGAAAAAGGAACGCGTATGAATAGAAAGATACTGTATGGGACGTTAACAATGGCAAGCCGCTAGAGGCACACCGGTGGCCAGCCGGTGGCTACCACCAGAGGTCCGCCAGCGGGTCACTAGCAGTTTGTGTGTAGGAACATGTCTTGAGTATTATTGTTGTTATGTTGTTGTATGTTTTTATTCATTTCGTTTCCAGTAATAAAAAGAGAAAAAGATTCCTCTACCAGCTACAAAGACGTATAACAACGGACTAATTACATCAACTACGACATCAACACCAACATATCCCCCCACCGGTTACAAATTGAATATTGTCAACTCATTTACAAATCTTAAAAAGACGAAGACATTTTTAAAAATTCATTGAATATTAAAAACTAATTTGTCACGTAACAAAAACTGTCGTACATGTTTGTGAGAAAAAAAAATGGCGGATGGAATTTACCTGTAGCAGAAGATATTTTATAATTTTACTTACCCATGGTGTGAGAATGAATAGCCACAGCAAAAATGGGATTGTTATCGTAGGGCCAAACGCAAGCTGCATCTGCCGGAAAATCTGAAAATATGCATACACGTATATATATATATATATATATATATATATATATATATATATATATTTAAAGACATTTTTATGTTGAACATTCTTTTTATAGATACATGTATTTAAGTAAATGCTCTGTTTATAATAAACATAACATTTACCGGCCTGAAATTTTTTCGGACATTCCTGCCTATTCGTGGCTGGCTGCCACGAATAGGCAGGAATATTCTATTGGCCAGCGTGAGAGCCAACTGCTGACTGACACAAATGTTAACTAGCATGCTAGCATGCAAAAAAATTCGATAGCTGCATTCGTCACAAGTGGGAAAAATTTAAATCTGCATGGCACTTTACTCCAATTGGCTCATTCGCTTGCTTAAACTCAACGTTTGATTCTGATTCCGCATAACTGGGTTGGGTGTGAAAAAGTACTTGTTAACATTCTTGTTTCATTCGTTTTTTCCAGTTACGAGTCCTTTTTTAAAGCTGATCGTTTTGTGTTCATTTTGTTTAGTTCTTTTCTCGTAACAGATTTAATGTTTAGTATAGAGCTTAGAAAAAATTCGCAGTGTGAGATAGGCAAGAAGTAAGGCATGTAGCAACATCAGCACGGCAAAGGGCACTCCTTTAAAGGCAAGGAAGAGCAAAAATATTTTAAGTCAAGTGATAGCGATTGCTGTATGAGTCGTACGATTTTTGAATCAAGCACGGGCAACGCCGGGCCATGCTGTGTGTGTGTGTGTGTTTGTTTGTTTGTTCCCGAACTACTCGAGAACCATAAGGCGTATTTCCACCAAATCTGAAACATACATTGTACTCGATACTCTATGTGTCTGGGGGAAAAATAGCCATTTTTCAAAAATCCACAACCGATAACCGATAAATATAACGTGTAAATGTGAATTTCCATCAGTTTGGTGGTTTTTAAACTTTCATACTTGAAGTCTAAACTCTAAGGCCGATTATAGATGGAGGGTTATTAAATTTTGGGTTGATATATAATGGATTTGCATTAGTTTTCATCTAAGGTTGGTATGTATTATTGATTAAATCGGGGAAGTTTAACTTTTTTAAATTTGTGTTGATTTTAACTTTTAGGGTTAGATTTTTAAACTCCCTATAGATTAATTTTCTGATTTTGTCAGTTTTGAAATTAGTAGAATTTCTCACCACCCATTTGTTGAGAAAGATTGAATCAAACGTAAAATTCGTCCGAAGACACCGTGAACACAACTGAATGATTAGGCATATATCTTCCAATCATTAAAGGGCAAAGAGCGAGGTATTTATTAGTGCATGATCAAATAGACGGAGCGTCTATTTAAATACGAGTGTCCACTAGGATTGACGTTTAAGTGATAAAAATCTGTCAGATTAATAAATAAAAGATCTGTCCTCCTTAATTGTTTTTACAAATTGCTTTGTTTCAATAAATAGAAAAAGTTGGGTACTAATGACCACGGGAATGTCGTTGATGATAATAAAAAACAAAGTAAGATAGGGACCTGGAAGAGACCTATATTCATGTGAAGAGATCTAGAAGAATGGACATTCAAGACGGCTTTCATTACACGATTTGTTGAGAAATATTGGGCCAAATGAAAATGTCGCCCGAAGACACCGTAAACACAACTGAATGATTTCGCATGTAACTTCCAATTAGTAAAGGAAGGGCAAAGAGCGAGGTATTTATTAGTGTATAATCAAATTATTACTTACTTGATGTGTTGGCCGGGATGTAGCCGCCATTACCGTAGTCCGCCATAGCAGAATAATATTTAGGTCTGTAAAGAAACGAATGTAAACATTTATAGAATATACGCTTAAACATCGCATTCGACAGTCTCTTTGTAATGTGAGGTCACCATTTTTATCTTTTTAAAATGACCTGTCCCTTCAGGAAATAGTCGACCATGGCTCTCCACGTATTCCCTTTCTTTGTTATCTGTGAGTTACAACGAATTCTTAGGAAAAACATTAATGTGGGTTCATATTACCTTCTCCACGTTTCTGAATCCTTCTCCTACACTAGCTGCTAATCAAGGCTAGAAAGTCCAGTCTACCCAACTATTTATAGGAGTAGATAGGTTCGCCTATTGCCCAGTTCATACTCCTACCCGGTATTTTGAACAGGAGTAGAGTATGTTTTATCCCTTGTTTCCTGCTTAGGATTGTGTTTCCGATTCCTTCTAAAATCTTCTTATTCTCCTTCACCCCCAGCAGCCCTTGAGTCTTAGAGGCATTATCGCCATGCTTGGGGTGAATTGATTGTTGGAGAAGAGAGAAGATGAATTCAAGCGTTTCCCAAAGTCCATAGGTGTGGAAAACATAAAAAAGACTCCACCGGAATTTGAAATCTGCTCACTGAATCACTTTTATGCACCGATAACAGTTATGCTACCCACAGAATGTATATTATAATTATTTGTAACTGTTAATTATACTAAGCCACGGGAATTTTTCTTTGATTATTTTTATGATTTAATTATGAAGAGACAAAAAAAATAACGCTGTAAATAGCAGTTAACACACCTGGGATTATCTCCCTTTGACATTTTGTTAATTTATATTTAATTAAGAATTATTCTAAAAGCAATGGACTGATTAGACGGGAAATTGTTTTATTCTTCAAGTGAAAGCATTTTAACGGTATTGCGCTGATAAAAATTGCGCTACAGGTTTCCGTTTTTACTGTTTCTTTAATGAACACTTAGACAGAAATTGGATAATAATCATAACGATTTCTCCTCCTCCAAACGTTAAAAAACTGGAGCGGGTTTCAATTCAAGGTTTCTTCATCATTAAAGAAAGTTTTTTTTTTAATACTTTAAAAATCGATTCATTATGTAAACGCAATCATTTAACATATGCTGAGTTGCATTAGTCTGGCACAAGGAATGTAAGAAGGTTGTGTTACGCCAATTTTCCAAGATAACAGAATAAGCCGACTTACTTTTCGTCTGTGATGTTTAGCCTCAGTCCTGTTGCAAAGAACTCCGGGGTTGATTCCACTGAAATGAAAGATTGAAACATTTACTTAACAATAAAACGTACAAGTGATTCCCGCGAACCAAATAAAGAATAATAGAGGTATAATTTATTTATAATAGGTAATATAGTTCGAAATATTTAATAATCTATAAATCCTCCTTTATTTTGAATAACCTTTTCAACCCTTTGTGGCATTGACTTGAGTAGGTTCTGATAAATCTCATCTCCAAGCATTGAATTCCATTCGGATATGAAATTCACAATCAAATCCTCTTCGTTGCTCAACTGCTTTCTCGAGAGCCTGTACTTTATAATGCTCCATAAGTTTTTTTTATGGGGTTGAGATCAGGAGATTGGGGCGGCCATGTCATAACACTCACCTGCTTCTCATCAAAGTATTCCTTCATCAATTTTGATTTGTGACAGGGAGCATTATCCTGCATAAAAATGAGCTTGGTGGGGTCGATTTGCACCCTTTCAGCAGAAGGGAGCAGACTAAACTCTAAAATTCTCTTGTACTGCTCGCTCCTGAGGGTCTTTTCAATAGGTTTTAAGAAACCAGTTCCATGAAAAGAAAAGCATCCCCATAACATTATACTGAACGGATGCTTGACAGTACTTACTGCTTTCAAAGCTTCTTCGGATTTTAGATCGCTTATCCTTTGAATTTAGCTCAACTTTCGTTTCATCGGAGAAGAGAACATTTAGTAAAAAAAAAGAAAAATCAGGTGAGTCATTTTTATCGTTACAGCACTGTATCTCGTAACCTAATAAATAAATGGTGTTTATATTTTTGTTGTAAATTCAGATCAAAAAAGGTTTCCTTATACGTTTGTCTCATTATAATTCTAATCATCATTTATTACAATTCTAATCATCGTTTTCTAAATCAATAAACATGGCCGACGAGTACTTAAAATAAAAGCGGTGTCATAGGAAACCGCGTCCTTTTGGCATGAAAGTCCATGATTGCTGGAAATCTGTTAATTTTCTGATGAAACGAAAACCTGCATCTGGCTGTGGAAATCCGTAAAAGGGAGCAGGACATCTATTTATCTCATAAGGAATTACAGGAAATGATGAAAATTTTCCGGTGCGACTTCAAGGTAAATACTTTGTAAAAACACAGGTGAAAAACGTACGTCTCTCAGGTTGTTGTCCCTGCAATCCGACTGCTTAAAAACCGACTGAAACGTTATTCTACCTCGTGTGCATTTCCATAAATGACCCAAACTCCAGATCTGTAACCAGGTCCGTCCAATGTAGCTCTCCAACCATCACTAAAAATTACGCTGTGATATCAGTTTTCGTGTGCTTCTTCACTTAATTAACGGTGGGTGGGAGGTTAATTGTAGTTCAGCTAAAGTAATTCATCTCCCCTGACACGCCATTTTTCTTGCCTGGTCCTAAGTTAAAATTTATTAATCAAATCTTCTTTTGATATTCTATAGCCACCCTAATTTTATTTATATTTGACGGTTAAATATTACCAAAGCCGGTTGCGAACGTTTGGTAAACGTGTCAAACCGAAATAGAGACCCAACTTTTGCTCTGTTGCGATTTTCCTGTTCGTTAAACTTTGTTTTACTGGACTGACATTAACGTCCTTAAATATTTTTAATGAGCGTAATATCACAATTTCGAAAGCCGGGATATATGATAAAGGATGTTTCTTGTTGTTGTTGTGTTTTTAAACATCATTTCACCCCAAGCAAGGCGATAAAGCCACTAAAATGCAAGGGGGGTTAGTGGGTGTGAGAGAATATATGAAAATAGAGACAAAAAAATGAACAAGTATTAAGAATGCAGAAGATAACGATTGACATTGCCTTTAAATTTTTAAAGATCACACTTGACCGGAAAGCAAGAAGCTGGAAGAGAGTTCCACAAGCGAGAAGTGCAATAGAAGAAAGTGTTAGCATAGAACTTACGGTTACATGTAGCTTTAAATTGATGAGACCTTGCCGCCAATCTAGTACTGCGTTTAAATCCCTATCATAGAGAAAAGGTCATCAAAACAATTACTATGAAGGTATTTATAGAAAAGTCACAGGGGAGCTAAATTACGGCGGTGGGAAAGTGACTGAAGCTGAGATGCCAGGTCAGGACCAATAACATTGCATATTCTTCTCTGTATTTTATCAAAAATCTCTAAATACATAGCAGAAGCACCTGATCAGCTGTGGCGGCAATATTAAATGAATGGGCGAATGGTAGATTTATAAATGTATACGACACATTGAACCGATTTTCCTAGCAGTAGACCCAGCAATTGATTCAGTATCATCTTTCCATTTAATGTCAACGGAAAACGTTCGACCGGGAAGCCGCAACGAATCATTTTCTTGGAGGTTAGCATCAGCCATGATGATAAAAAGCCAAAAGGTTTCTCTCAAATGATTAAAAAGGAGCAGTTTTGTTTTGAAGGCGTTAAAATTAACAAGTTACTGCTTGCCCCAGTTAACAATTCTCTGTATATTTAATTGATTACATGGAGAGAAAATAAAGAATAACTTACGTTTCATTCCGCCGGGGGCGTGAATTTGAACAAGAATGTAGCCATCTTTTTTGCCAGTTAACACGGCCAAATCTAAATCACAGAATTTATAAACAGTTTTAAAAGATTATCAACAAATAGAAATCTAAAAAAATAATTAATGAACTTCTGGCTTTTAAGCGCATCTTCTAAAAAGAAATCATTTCTAATTCGTAATTACCTCCCTTGTTAGGTAAGGGATGTAATTCCGTACTAGTCTTAAAATCGTCATATTCAAAGACATTATTATTTAAAATTATTATTACTTTCAAAGACATTATTATTTTTAAAAAATAATCCTTGAAAGTTTAATTTACGTTTTTTTTTTAAATTTTATTTATTTATTTAATATTATATTGTTTGTCTCTTTTATAAT
>OZ038518.1:16742787-16777787 GCA_964036315.1 Acanthosepion esculentum
ATACTTGTTACATTTGTATACACACGTCACATATTAAATGCAACGAACATTTTGGGACAGATGTCGTCTATTTAAATATTCAGTTTCTGACTCGATATTTATTTAAAAATACTCACTGATGTATTGGTTGGCTTTGATTGGGTGGGCAGTACACAGCACGGTTTTCACCTTGAAAGAAAACAAAATGGTCTAAAAGGCATTCAGTCAAAAGATAATAGAAATATTTCTTAGAAGGAATTCGTTAATTCAATGTTACCGGCTATTTACTATCCATTGGTTGCAATCCAGAAGGGGAATAATTATTTATCCTTAAAAATTCAACAATTGTGGCTGGCACAAGGCCAACAGGAGAAGAGGGTTGTGTTTGGTTAACACTTACTATCCTAAACCTAGCTAATCAGAATCACAACGCATTCATTCATCACAGTCTATTTATTCACCACAAGAACTTATCCATCATCATTCAATCCAACATATACCACAATACCACAATATTCACAGGGGGACGACAAAAATATTTCATAATTTTTTCTGTTTTTTTTTAAATTATTTTTAAGAAAATATATAAAAATGTAATTATATGAAGTGAGGGAGAGGGGATGAACCTCCTAAAACGTAGCTAAAATATAACAAAACATTCAAACTAAAAAATAATATATGTTAGTAGGACCCGTCCACCCAGCAAAAATAAGACCGGCCGCTGTATTCTGACAATAATAATAATATTAATAATAACAGACTTTTAGTGTTAGATAGATAGATAGATAGATAGATAGATAGATAGATAGATAGATAGATAGGAAGAAGAAAGAGAAAGAAAGAGGCATGCAGTAGTCGTGGTGGTGATTGTGGTGACATTGACTTGTCGCTTATTATTTAATGTTCTTTTATTCCGTATGTATTTAATTATTAGTAAGTTATATACAATATTTTTGGTTTCGTTTGTTTTACGACATATCAACACCTCAATGGGTTATTTAATGCCGACAAGATTTTTATTGCTGGTAATATTATTTTTTTCAAGAATGTATTGCTGGTAATAATTTTTCTTCAAAAATTTATTGCTGTAATAATTTTTACAAAAAAGTATTTCTGGTATTAAAACCTATTTTTACACTTTCATAGTGTTTAAACCCAAGTTTGGGGGTTAACTATTTACCCATATCTGGGACCCATACAGGTGCTACCACCCCGGGTCAGGGTGAACCTGGGAACACCAGCAATTAAGAGGTGGTTCCACGCTCCTCAAAACCTCCTTTATAGATAGGGTTAGGGTTAGATCTGTTCTGGAAGTAGTTTATCGTCTTACCCCAGACGCTGATGTAGTTTATCGTCTTATCCAGGATGGCAATATTTTTTTTTATTTTATAAACCATACAATACAAACACTTATAGTAAATTTTCTTTAAATATTATTAGTTTCTATATATTACTAGCAGCATGGCCCGGCGTTGCTCGTGCTTGATTCAAAAATCGTACGACTCATACAGCAAACGCTATCACTTGACTTAAAATATTTTTGCCCTTCCTTGCCTTTAAAGGAGAGCCCTTTGCCGTGCTGATGTTGCTACATGCCTTACTTCTTGCCTATCTCACACTGCGAATTTTTTCTAAGCTCTATACTAAACATTATATCTTTTACGAAAAAAGAACTAAACAAAATGAACACAAAACGATCAGCTTTAAAAAAGGACTCGTAACTGGAAAAACCGAATGAAAAAAGGATGTTAACAACAAATACTTTTTCACGCCCAACCCAGTTCTGCGGAATCAAAATCAACGTTGACTTTAAGCAAGCGAATTAGCCAATTGGAGTAAAGTGTCATGCAGATTTAAATTTTTCCTACTTGTGACGAATGCAGCTATCGATTTTTTTTAACATTCGTGTCAGTCAGCTGTTGGTCTCACGCTGGCCAATAGAATCTTCCTGCCTATTCGTGGCAACCAGCTATAGGCTGTCACTCTGGCCAGTAGAAAATGGCCGCAAACTACATGAAAACTGCCGTAGAAGCATGAAAAATCGATTATTTCCACTATCGATGGGAGTTGGGAAATGCAAAGTCAGTCTTGGCCTTTCCACTAACTTGGAGTATGTGCATGTAAATTTTGGTGCAAATCCGTCGAAAATTGCGGCCGTGCATTCGTTACACACATACACGCACATCCTGCCTTTTATAGATATAGATATGTATTTATGGGTAAAATATATTTGTTTAATAACTGGATTCAGGAGATTTAAACATAGTTTCATATCACTGAACAAACAGAGATCAAGAGAAAAAATTAAAGAAAATTCAGTTGAAGTTATTTCGGAGTCTGATGAAAGACGTCGTATCTCCTTGGATTCCAAACGTTTATAAACGAAGATTTTACCGTTGTTGTTAATAATTGCAATAGTAGTAAGAAAGAAAAAAAAATAGCAGGAGGAAGCCTTGCCCCATGAACGTGTTGACCCACCATGGGATGGAGATGCTCTGGCGCCCACAACCAGCCTCCCACGTATGGGTAAATACGAACTAACTATAATGCTGACATAAGGAAAATATTGCTAAACCGCATCGGTCGTTACGCGGATTAAAAAGGACCGCGATCCCCAATGAGGATACAAACTGGGATCGAAAAGTCTGCAACTGGAACAAAATCTACCCAATAAGAACTAGAGGAAAACCACGCCGAGGACAGTCCTCACAAAGGCCCTCTATATTCATTAAAATCCCACAAAAAGAACAATAAATAAATGGTCTAAGGAAGAGTATATTGAATTGAAGATAGCCTTTTACACCACTGGGATAAATCTGGCTAACGCCGCCTGTAATAGACTAAACGTCGATGCCAACAAACTAGCCAATGTCAGGCTTGACATCACCAGGAAAAAGAGAATAGCTGACATAGAATTCGAAAGCATCCGAGAAAACATCAAAAATAGATTAAACGTTAACATCAAAAGGCTAAATGCCAACAACCCAGAGGAGACACAAGCAGGGGAACGAATAGAAACCAGTTGTAGTAATCCATCTGAGGTACAAATGGTTGACGATAATGACGAATTTGTGAAGAAAATATGACAAAAACGTCCGATATAAATAAGAGAATGTAGAGGAAATGTCTTTCGAGACAAGGGCGATAATTCCAAAAGTAAGAAAGAACCGTCAAGTGAAGGAAACCATCAACCTTGCTAACCAAGCAATTAGAAAAAATAAGGGATGAAATGGAAAGGCCGATGAACACGGGGACAATTGTCACTTCTAAGTGAAGTAGACAAGGGGTCCAAAATGAAAGAAAGAAAGAAAAAGGAGACAAGTAAAACAAAGCCTTGACATAAAGAATAAGAATTGACGGACCAAAAATTAAAGAGAAGCTGAATTCAAACAAAATGCGAGCAAAGTCACAGAGAATCAGGCGTTATGAGAAAAGAAAGAGATTCTCCTAGCAAAACAAGATCTTCAAACAAGATCTTCAAAGAAACTATATTGAGAACTGGGAAAAATAAAACAGAGAAAAAACGAACCATCTAATATCGAGGTAGTCAAGGAGTTCTGGTTAAAGATGGGGAAAAACTGTAAAATGCACAATGAAAGAGCTACATGGATCAAGCAACAACAGGAACAACACACAAAAATAGGGTGCCAAAAATGGACGGATATCAATATGACTGAAACAACCGCTGCCATCTACAAAACCAAAAACTGGAAAGCACCAGAAATAGACCGAACAGCCAATTTTTAGATGAAAAATTATCTATCACCCTCCAAGATCTAGCACGGACATACAATGATATAATCATAAACCCAGAAAAATGATCCAAATGGCTCACGTGGGGAGTAACATACTTACTTCCAAAAAGAGACGAAACTATAGACCCATCACCTGCCTACCAACAATGCACAATATCCTCACTTCTATCATAAACGAGAGGATCATACAACTTCCTCGAGAAAAAAACAATTTACTTCCAGCAGAACAGAAGGGGTGTAAAAGAGGGAATTACAGGTGCAAGGACCAACTAATTATTAATAAAACAATATTGGAAGAGGTGAAAACAAGCAAAAGAAACTTATCAACGGCATGGATCGACCCCAGAAAGACGTTCGACAGTGTACCATCCTAATGGATAGAGAAGAGACTAAAGATATACAGAGTATGCCCCACAACGGTCAAATTCATAATGGAGAGCACGAAAAACTAGAAAGCTACACTAAGCCTAAACCATACAAACGGGTTGTCGAGACCAATCAGCATCAAAAGCGGGATCTTCCAAGGAGATTTATTGTCACCACTACTCTTCTGCCTTGCATTCAAGCCATTCAGCTGTCTACTGAACAGTAGCTGCGAATACAAGTCAAATTAATCACCTATTATATAGTGATGATCTCAAAACGTTTGCTAAGGATGACAACCAGCAGAAAAAACCTACTCACCTTTGTCAAAACCTTCAGCGAAGACATTAGGATGGAGTCAACAAATGTGTGTTATGGGAACCTACCCATAATAGTAATGGACTGGTCCGTACTCCATAAATACTGCGCCGCAAGAGGAAGCAGCAAAGAGACAGTGAGTCAGACAGAGACAGTGAGTCGGGCAGTCGGCTAGACGATTACTGTAAGACATTGGAATAGTGATACTTCGAGACAACATAGTTCTCTCTAACCTAACCTGATTGTTATTACTAACACTTCTACTCTTTTGTACATATATTCTATTTGTAATATATATCTGTGTTATTCCATACCTGTGTTCCAGTTATTCTTCATTGGTTCTACCTTGGACCATCACCGTGGTACAAGGAACCTGGACCATAACAATGTACCAAAGCCGCCATCAAATGCGGGAAATTAGAATTAGACCTTGATAACAACAACAAGATTAAGGAACTAGACCAAGAGGGTATATACAAATATTTAGGGAGTAATAAATGAGACAGAAATCAGCGTTCCATTAAGAAAAAGAATATCATAGGACAGTGTGTTTGATATTAGAAAGCAAACTAAATATTACCAATAAAATGAAGGCGATCAATACCTTAGTTATATCAGTAGTAACATACAGCTTCAACATTATTAAATGGAAGTTGAATAACATTAAAAGATTGGACGCCAAGACCAGAAAAATGCTTATCCAAATGAAGATGCAGCACTCGAAATCAGATGTTGATAGGCTGTATGTTTCAAGGATTTTAGGAGGTCGAGGTCTAATCCAACTTGAACTAACTTCAAAAACTACAACAATCGGATTGTAAA
Source organism: Acanthosepion esculentum (assembly GCA_964036315.1). NCBI lineage: Eukaryota > Metazoa > Mollusca > Cephalopoda > Sepiida > Sepiidae > Acanthosepion > Acanthosepion esculentum. The sequence continues at coordinate 16,748,025 of OZ038518.1, forward strand.
CATACCTCACAAAAACCAATGACCTTCTCCTACAAATATTAAAACACCAAATCCACCCCCTCACCAAAGAAGTTGCCCTCTTCAAGAAACAGCTTCATATACCAGTAATCATACCATCCTAAATCAGGAAGCGAATACCATCTTGGCCAAACGAATAAAACAGAAAGCAAAACAACTTGGCCAAATGAAATTACAACAAAGCAGGGAGAACAAAGCGTTTCGTGGCAAATGCATAAAAAGAACGAAAGAAGCAGATGTGGACCAACAGAAAACACATCAGTGACTGAGGAGCACCGGGTTGAAAACTGAGACAGAAGGCCTAATTATTGCAGTTCAGGACCAGATCCTATCGTTGTCACATAATCAATAATTCCGAAATGCAGGATCTGCGGAAAATATAATGAAACTGCCGGCCATATTATCTCAGGATATCCGGAACTGACAAAAAATTAATATACCCACAGACATAACAAGGTAGCGACATAACGATGTAACTATCCTCTGGGACATACCAATTCAAACTGACAGGGAAATAAAAGCCAACTGACCTGATATTATCATAAAAGACAAGAAATTCAGGAAGTGTATGCTTATTGACATAGCAGTACCATCTGAGAGAAACACCTCCATTAAAATTATCGTGAAATTGTCCAAATACAAGGACCTGGAGATCGAAATTAACAGGAAGTCGTGAAGGAAGGCTGAGATTGTACCAATAGTAATCGGAGCTCAGGGCCTCGTGAGAAAAGGAATGGACAGTTTTACTTACAAGTTGCTAAGAAGATCGCCCTACTAGGAACATCCCATATACTAAGAAAAGTGCTATTAATTAAATGACAATTCTTCTAAAGAAGCAGATGTGGACCAACAGAAAACACATCAGTGACTGAGGAGCACCGGGCGGAAACCTGAGACCGAAGGACTAATTATTGCAGCTCAGGACCAAAGCCTCGCAACCAGATCCTATCACTGTCACATACTCAAGGATGGAACTAACCCGAAATGAAGGATCTGCAGAAAATATGATGAAAATGTTGACCACATTATCTCAGGATGTTTGAAACTAGTAAAAAATGAATATAGCCACAGACATAACAAGGTAGCGACATATGTGCAGTGGAAGATATGCAAGAAGCACAAAATCGAAACCACTGAAAGATGGGATGACCATCAACCAGACACAGTTACCCAAAATAACGATGTAACTATCCTCTGGGACATACCAATTCAGACTGACAGGGAAATAAAGCCAACAGATCTGATATTATCATAAAAGACAAGAAATTCAGGAAGTGTATGCTTATTGACATAGCAGTACCATCTTAGAGAAACACCTTCATAAAAATTATCGTGAAATTGTCCAAATACAAAAATCTGGAGATCAAGATTAACAGGATGTAGGGAGACAGTAGCAACAGTGATCAGAGCACAGGGCCTTGTGAGATAAGAATGGACAATTTTGCTAACAGTGTCCCAGGTAACATCAACATGCAAGTTGCCCAGAAGATTGCCCTCCAAGGAACATCCCATATACTAAGAAAAGTGCTATCAATTAAATGACAATTCTTTAGGGCTTAAGGGTCATAGTTTGGACCCGGCCTTACAGGATACAAAGCTGGAAACATAACATACACAAATAATAACAATAATAATAGCAATTTGTATGAATATCACCCAGACCCGGTTACGGAGATCGAACCTGTAACAATTTTATGGGACTGTATTATACAGACAGAACAATCAAGAACCTTGAAATCGAAATCTCGAAAATGTGGCATATGAGGACATCAACAATCCCTGTTGTAGCTGGAGCACTCGGATTGGTTGGAAAAGATTCCAATAGACTCATTGAAGGGATTTCTGGTAGAAATACAAAATAAAATATTCTCACAAGTACAGCCCACAACTTACAAAGGAATTTTTCTATTTAAAATATATGTGATTTTTTTTTCACAAAATGCTTAGTAGAAAATGTCATGATGTTATTTCTGACCTTAGGTCTCTGGTTGGGACCCGGAAAGAAATGAGTACACACCAGAAATCAAAGGGGGGAACAACAACAACAACAACTAGTTTTAACTCGTGAAAATTAAAATAAAAAGAAAAGAACAGGGCCAAAAGTAATATAAAGCAAGCAAACAATATATGTAAGGCAAATTAACAGTAATAAGGCAAAGCAACAGGAATAAGGCAAAAAGTTCACAAACTAAGAATTGGGGTTGACACAAGAGTTTGGACATTTCGCAGTTTTCCTATTTGAATTTTCTCATGAATCTTAATTCTTCAGTTAATGATTGAATAAGCTCATGACGAGTTCTACGACAATAAAATATCCGTAGAAATTCCCTTTTCGCATCGTTAAATATTTGAGATTAACAACCTTAACAAAACTAGAAAGACCCGTGATAATTTCACGGTTTTCCTATTTGAATTTTCGGATGAATCTTCATTCTTCAGTTAGTGGCGAGATTCCGTAACATGTAAAATGAGAGAGGTGGATATGGGAGGTAAATTTTTGATTGCCCGCCAACAGAGCTTCCCGTCTTCCCTTCCGATACTTACGACAAATGACCATGATTTTGATTGGACCACCATGCTGTGTTCATAGGGGCTTTTCTTCCTTCCTTTCAAGGCGTATGGCACAATACCATTAGTCAAGAATTATTATTAGCTGGTCAATTAAAGCAGTGGATTTTGGGGTTTGCACCCCCATAAAACAGTCGACGAAAGAGCATAGTTGTAAGATCGAACTGGTCTCGCCGCTAGCAAACCAACATTCTCTTTGCCGGATGACCGTGGTGCCTTAATCAGCTAAAGTCCTGTTCTCTACGCTGCTTTTTGAACTCCCTCGATCAACTGTCTTCATTTAAATAGTTAAACAACTCTGAGCTGTTTAGCCATAACTGCAACCAGCAGTCAACCTCTTTCTCCCAGCTTAAGAATTCCTTATACAGGGAAACTTCTTCAAATCCCTTTTGTTTATGTATTTATGACATTAATCATAGTACCATAAATAAAAGTTGTTATTTTGACACTTGTTTCAAGCATATCCAAGATAGGGAATAGTCAAGCCGGATTCTTGACAGTTCTTCAGCGATATTCCTGTATATACTGAAACACAACACGAGCACGTCGGATTGGTGCAGAGCGCGCTCGCAGGAAACAGACCAACAGACACAAACTAGAGGGACATTCAGCGAAGCACGCAGCAACAGTTACTACATTTTGATCCCACCCAATTTGCCATAAAGAACAGCGTAACTTGAATAGAATTAGCAGCTCGGTAAATGAATGCTGAATGTTTCCTTATAAGGAAACGGCTTATATTACCATGTGAGATGAGAACAGATACTACACTTAGATCACTTCCCATTGGCCATAGAGTTAAGCATTGTCTGCCAGGTCAATGAACGGCGAATAATACGATATTTATTTCTGTTAAAATAAAGAAAATGTGGCACAAGGCCAAAAATGGGGATGATGGAAAAGGACGGTCTTGTTCTGTCTTAACTTTAAACTTAGCTAGCCACAAACACTGACCCAAATATACCACAATATTCCTAACACCAAAACAACGCATTTTTACTACCTTACTTACTACATTCACCATAATACCTCTTGGTCTCTATGACAGTCCTAACTAGTTTCCATATCTACAATTCATTATCTGTGACGGGAGGGAATAAAACAAAATTTAAAAACTAACCCCAGTGTGTACATACAATATACACAACATTGCGAAGAGTGATATTTATTTATAAATATTTACAAAATGTGACACAAGATTTATTTGCACAAAAAGTACAAATTGTGGCACAAGGCCAAAAATGGGGATGGGGTAAAGGGGCGATCTTCATCTGTCTTAACTTTAAACTTAGCTAGCCACAAACACTGACCCAAACATACAAATAATATTCCTAACACCAAAACAACGCATTCTTACTAACCTTTCTTGCTACATCCACCAAAATACCTCATTGTCTCTACGAAAAACTAAATAGTCCCCATATGTACAATTCTTTGTCAGTGGGGGGGAGGGGAATAAAAACAACAAAATAAAAAATCCCCAATGAGTATGTACAATATGAATATAATCTATTTACAAGAACTAAACAAAATAATGTTAATAATACCCCCCATAATACTTAAATATGGCAGAAACATCAGTTAACTGGACGAAATCAATGCGGGTCTATAAAAAATATAAAAAACATTCATTCATCCCTAGCACTCACACAGACACGCACTCATTCAGACACGACAACAAAAAACGAAAAACACACGGGGGGAAAACGAAAAGCGCCCCGCATCCACCAGAGAACTGACATCACTGACCACCTAACGAAAGTGGAGGAGGACAATTATTACAATTATTATTTACTCACCCACCACAGTGGCGGTATACGGTACAAGGCCGATTTAAAATGGAGAGCCCAAGCGACCCTACCTCCTGGGTTTAATGAGGGAGGTCCTGCCGTAGGGTTGGCATCACCGGGACCAGGAATCCCACAATGATTCTTTTTCGTGTGTTCTATCCGAAGACAGAAACACAGTTGAGAAATAAAATCTCGTCTATCCACCCGAAGGCGGACTGTACATTTTGAAAGTACTTCCAGGTCAAAGGGCAAGAAGTGAACAAAATTGAGGATCATTGGCTGCTCGATTAATGAAAGCTGGCGGTTAATATTATCTTTAGAGATTAAGAGAACAGGTTTCTACACTTTGATCCCATCCCATTCGCCTGGAAGCGAAGATAAAACCTAAGTCGGATAGCATTGGTTCCTTAGTCTGCCGAAAGTTTCCTGATAAGGAAACTGTTACCGTTATCATATTCGCGGTGGGAATATAGAAAAATACGAAAAAATAATAGTCGAGAAAGGAAAGGTTTACTTACGCCATCCCAAGCTGTATGAGGAATCGTGATGTCTATAATATCATATTTGGCTAGAGTCAGGCTGTAGAAGGAGGAAATGGTTAAAACTGCAAACACGAACATCAAATTGGCCATTTTTCTTTATATATATATGTATGTATATATATATGTTTAATTACTGTGAATTGTCGAACTCAATCGATGTGACAAGCAGCAAAAAATACTGTCTGTTTTATCTTCGCCCAACTATTTATACTTTACAGTTGACACGGTTTTTTTTTTTTGGTTTTTTTTACAAATGGCCGAACAAGGTGTTTTATTTTTTATTACGACTTTTTTGTCTTTTATTATTTTACTTTGCATGTCAAGCTCCGCCTTCATTTTTTATCGTTAATTTCGGGAAATACAGAAATTAGATAAACACAGAATTTTCCCATTGAACCAGATATGAAAGGAATTCTATTTCTTTCACTCGTTACAAACCCATTCCTTTGTAAGAAAATGTGACTGATTTATTTTAGACGAACCTGGGAAGATCTGAGTTTTTATATGAATAGTTAACAAGCTACTATCAAATGCGGCTAAAAAAGATTGTAATTCACCAATTTTACAAGTCGCAAAGCAAGTCAATATATATATATATATATATATATATATATATATATATATATATATATATATATATTCAAACATGTATTGTTAAATATAAGAGACAACAAACATCTATTATGTTTGATCATGAACCCTTCAAAGCTTTAGTTTCGGGAGAGAAAAAAATTCCATAATACATTTTATCCATAAAAGCAATTAAAAGCATTTCTAATGAAACAATATTTTATTTTTATTTCATTTTTATTGTACGATTCAGAGTAAATTTTTCGTTTGTTTATTTTTTTTTTTATTTTTTTTTTTTATTGCGACTTTTTTGTCTTTTATTATTTTACTTTGCATGTCAAGCTTCGCGTTTTGTTTTTATTGTTAATTTGGGAAAATACAGAATTTCCCCCTTGAACCGGATATGAAAGGAATTCAACTTATTACAAAACCATTCCACTGTAAAAAAATATGACTGATTTATTTTAGACAAACCTGGGAACATCTGAGTTTTTTAATGAATACTTAACACGCTACTATCAAATGCGACTAAAAAAGATTGTAATTCACCAATTTTACAAGTCGCAAAGCAAGTCATACTTGTCATTTACTTGTATAAGAAAATATACAACTTATACAACATATATATATATATATATATATATATATATATTCAAACATGTATTAAATAAAATATAAGAGACAACAAATGCCTATTATTTTTGATCATGAACCCTTGGAAGATTTAGTTTCGGGAGAAATTAAAGACAAAAATTCCATAATATATTTTATCCATAAAAGCAATTAAAAGCATTTCTAATGAAACAATATTTTATTTTTATTTCATTTTTATTGTACCATTCAGTGCAGATTTTTCGTTTGATCTTTAAAAAAAAATGAGAATTCAAATGTTCATTTTATTTTAGCCAACGCGTTTTGTCCCCTGCCTTAATAAAGTCCCTCAGAGGACGAAACGCATCGATTAAGATAAGTTTTCCTTTAGTTTTTATTCATATACAGGTTGTCCATAAAGTTCGTATGCACTTCAAATAATTTATAACTTTATTTGTATTTGCGATAGAAATAATTTGTAAAAAGAATTAGAAAGAAGTAAATCTATATTTTTTAAGGTTTTATTGAAATTTTATTTAACTTTCCACATGTCCTCCATCATTAGCAATACAAAGGGTAATACGATTTTGCAGTTCACGGAAAACATTTGCCAACTGATTTACAGTAATGCCTGAATTCACATTAGTTATTTTAGCTATACTTAAAACTAGGTACATTAAACTTTATAACATTTTTTACAGATTATTTCTATTGCAAATACAAATAAAGTTATAAATTTTTTAAATTACACACGAACTTTATGGACACCCTGTATATATATATATATATATATATATATATATAATATGATTTAAACGAAAGATGGTTCACGTGGGCTTCATATAATATGTAGATTGATTAAGCCGGTTAATTAAATTTGAGGAATAAAAAGCCAACAAAATGATAATATTGGCAATAACGTTGATGATATATATATATATATATATATGTATATATATATATATATATATATTAAGCGTTTCGCCCCAAGCAAGGCGGGAAGCCACTAGCACGCAAGGGGTTACAGAGAGTTGGAGCGAGAGCAAATAGGAGTGATAGAAGAAAGGATGAAGAGAAGGATAGTGGATAGATCAAGGCATCTGGAGACGTCGATTGACATTACATTTGAATAGTTGGAGATTATAGCTATCAGGGAAACAGGAAGAGAGGAGGGAGTTCCACAGGCAAGAAGTGCGAGACATGAAGCTATTGGAGTAGAAGAGACGGCTATATTTAACAGTTTCGACAGTGAAAGGGTGAGAGCAAGATGCCAGCCTAGTAGAACGCTTGAATTTATGAAGTCTGGGAACCAGCGAAAGCAGCTCCTCGGGGCAGTTACCATGAAAGTATTTGTAAAAAAGACAGAGGGAGGCGACGGCACGTCTATGAGAGAGCGACTGCAGACGAGATGCCAGATCAGGGCCAATTACATTGCATATCCCTCTCTGGATCTTATCAAGAACCTTGAGACACACATAAGGGGCTCCAGATCATATATGGCAACAATACTTCATGCAAGGGTGAATGGTTGATTTGTAGATTTGAAGGATCGACTCCAGCGAGAAAAATTTCCTGGCGCGGCACAGGGAGCCAACTTTTACATTTTGACTAAATTGAAGCCCGAAGAGAAAGATTTTAAAGTTGGAATTTTCGGACACGCCTGTGTCCTTTATCATCAATCATATTATTGACATCTCGGTTTGAGTCATTTTCCCACCGCCCTAACGTAGCTTCCCTCTGCCTATTCTATAAATGACAATTGTTCTGATGACCTTTCCCCTACGGTACCTAGATGATATGAATTTAAGCACAGTACTAGATTGGCGACAAGGTCTCACCATTTTACAGTTGAAATAAATAGATATAACCGTAAGTTCTATGCTAAGAGTTTCTTCTATCGCACTTCTGGATTGTGGAACTCTTTTCCGGCTTCTTGATTCCCAGGCAAATTTGATCTTCAAAAATTTAAATGCAATGTCAATCGTTATCTTCTGTCTTCTTAATTCTTGTTTCTTTATATTGTCCTCTCTCCTTAATCGTAGTTTTCCTCATATTCCCTGACAGCCAGCAAATTCTTGCGTCTTAGTGACTTTATTGCCTTGATTGGGTTGAAATGATTAAAAGAAAACGCATCAGCTCACTTTAATAGTCCGAAAAATTACATCACTTATTAAGTTCATAAAATATTTTAAAGTGTTCCCTAATTCAAAAATTGATACCTTATTTTATTTACAGTTGAAATGGCTAGATGGAACCGTAAGTTCTATGCTAACAGTTTCTTCTTCCGTCGTTCTCGCTTGTGGAACTCTCTTGCGTCTTCTTGATTCCCAGTCAAATTTGACCCCACAAAATTTAAATACAATGAAATTGTTGTCTTTTTAATTCCAGTTCCTTTATTATCCTCTCCCATATTTTTTTTTATCTCAGATTTTTTCACACACAGTCGACCTCCATCTTGCATCTTAGCAGCTTTATTGCCTTGCTTGGGAGGAAATGATTACAAAGAAAAATGAATCAATAAATTTCGGTTATGTTTCTTTTTATATCCTTTCTGGAAAAGTGTAATTATTTTCCGGACATGTAAGAAAGTTTTACTTCTCAATCAGGAAACGGTTACCATCATTGTCATATACTCGGCGGGAATATAGAAAAATACGAAAAAAAAAATAATAAAATACGAAAAAAATAATAATAAAATAAGTTTTACATCCGCCATCCCAAGATGTATGAGGAATCGTGATATCTATAATATCATCATTATTATTATTATTATTATTATTATTATATGATATTTTATAATATCGTATTTTAATGAGGGAGGTCCTGCCGTAGGGTTGGCATCACCGGGACCAGGAATCCCACAATGATTCTTTTTCGTGTGTTCTATCCGAAGACAGAAACACAGTTGAGAAATAAAATCTCGTCTATCCACCTTCGGGCGGACAGTACATTTTGAAAGTACTTCCAGGTCAAAGGGCAAGAAGTGAACAAAACTGAGGATCATTGGCTGCTCGATTAATGAAAGCTGGCGGTTAATATTACCATTAGGGATTAGGAGAACAGGTACTACACTTTGATCTCATCCCATTCGCCTGGAAGCGAAGATAAAACCTAAGTCGGATAGCATTGGTTCCTTAGTCTGCCGAAAGTTTCCTTATAAGGAAACTGTTACCGTTATCATATTCGCGGTGGGAATATAGAAAAATACGAAAAAATAATAGTCGAGAAAGGAAAGGTTTACTTACGCCATCCCAAGCTGTATGAGGAATCGTGATGTCTATAATATCATATTTGGCTAGAGTCAGGCTGTAGAAGGAGGAAATGGTTAAAACTGCAAACACGAACATCAAATTGGCCATTTTTCTTTATATATATATGTGTATATGTTTAATTACTGTGAATTGTCGAACTCAATCGATGTGACAAGCAGCAAAAAATACTCTCTGTTTTATCTTCGCCCAACTATTTATACTTTACAGTTGACACGGTTTTTTTGGGGTTTTTTTTTACAAATGGCCGAACAAGGTGTTTTATTTTTTATTACGACTTTTTTGTCTTTTATTATTTTACTTTGCATGTCGAGCTCCGCCTTCATTTTTTATCGTTAATTTCGGGAAATACAGAAATTAGATAATCACAGAATTTTCCCATTGAACCAGATATGAAAGGAATTCTATTTCTTTCACTCGTTACAAACCCATTCCTTTGTAAGAAAATGTGACTGATTTATTTTAGACGAACCTGGGAAGATCTGAGTTTTTATATGAATAGTTAACAAGCTACTATCAAATGCGGCTAAAAAAGATTGTAATTCACCAATTTTACAAGTCGCAAAGCAAGTCAATATATATATATATATATATATATATATATATATATATATATATATATATTCAAACATGTATTGTTAAATATAAGAGACAACAAACATCTATTATGTTTGATCATGAACCCTTCAAAGCTTTAGTTTCGGGAGAGAAAAAAATTCCATAATATATTTTATCCATAAAAGCAATTAAAAGCATTTCTAATGAAACAATATTTTATTTTTATTTCATTTTTATTGTACGATTCAGAGCAAATTTTTCGTTTGAATTTTTATTTTTATTTTTATTTTTTTTTATTGCGACTTTTTTGTCTTTTATTATTTTACTTTGCATGTCAAGCTTCGCGTTTTGTTTTTATTGTTAATTTGGGAAAATACAGAATTTCCCCCTTGAACCGGATATGAAAGGAATTCAACTTATTACAAAACCATTCCACTGTAAGAAAATGTGGCTGATTTATTTTAGACGAACCTGGGAAGATCTGAGTTTTTATATGAATAGTTAACAAGCTACTATCAAATGCGGCTAAAAAAGATTGTAATTCACCAATTTTACAAGTCGCAAAGCAAGTCAATATATATATATATATATATATATATATATATATATATATATATATATATATATTCAAACATGTATTGTTAAATATAAGAGACAACAAACATCTATTATGTTTGATCATGAACCCTTCAAAGCTTTAGTTTCGGGAGAGAAAAAAATTCCATAATATATTTTATCCATAAAAGCAATTAAAAGCATTTCTAATGAAACAATATTTTATTTTTATTTCATTTTTATTGTACGATTCAGAGCAAATTTTTCGTTTGAATTTTTATTTTTATTTTTATTTTTTTTTATTGCGACTTTTTTGTCTTTTATTATTTTACTTTGCATGTCAAGCTTCGCGTTTTGTTTTTATTGTTAATTTGGGAAAATACAGAATTTCCCCCTTGAACCGGATATGAAAGGAATTCAACTTATTACAAAACCATTCCACTGTAAGAAAATGTGGCTGATTTATTTTAGACGAACCTGGGAAGATCTGAGTTTTTATATGAATAGTTAATAAGCTACAATCAAATACGGGTAAAAAGATTGTAACGCGCCAATTTTACAACCCTGTAGAGGACAGTGGGGGTGAAAATGTGAAGAGATGAGGAGATATCTCTGGGTTAAGATTTCCTGCTGGCCGGTCCAGCTACATAAGGAATGTTGGACTATAATGGAGTCCAAAGAAGATAAAGAAACAAACAAGACCGATATACATGTATGCAAACAAATATATATTAATAACAAATTACAAATGACATGAAGGGTTACAGAGTGTATATATATATATCTTTGTTATTATTATGTATTGCACATTTTAACCACCCCGGCCCTAAATAAAATGGACAGGTCAACTATCAATAGAGTAATTTTTAAATTATGCAACGGTTAGTTATTATTTAGAACCTAAAGGAGGATATTAATCCAGAGAGGACTCAATATAGACTACAGAGGATTATAAAAAATAATAATAATAATCAAGAAGAAAACCTTAAAGATTCATTTCGGCTATAATTTATTTGGTGAATATCTATATATTCAACTCTTCAGACCAAAATCTCTACGTATAAAGAAACACAAAAAAAACAGAAAACCATGTGATATGCAATGTAAGCACACATCCACACATATACATACACACATACACACATACATATAAATATAGACATGAATGCATGTACACCGATATGTGTTATTACCATATAAACGAATCAACACTTCAACTCACATGGCCTGACGATTGCATTTACCATGAAACAGACTGTCGCTTCTGGATGTTGACTGCAGTGTACAGTTTTCTATTTACTCTATCCCTCAAATATATATATATATGTGTGTGTGTGTGTGTGTGTGTGTGTGTGTGTGTGTGTGTGTGTGTGTATTGTATGCGTGTATTTAGGTAGTATTTTTTCATTGATGCATGTTTCATTAAATAATATAGACAAGTTTTGTCTATTTATTTTATGTAAGTTCTTAGATGTTAGAGTTACCATTCAACATTTTTAGGCATTTAAAACAACATGCCTGGCCGCATACACAATTCCGGACAATCCTCGTCGAAAACACAACTATACTTAAACATGAAAACAATAAACAAAAACTAAAAATTCTTGAAGCTATATACATAAAACAGTTGAAACCTAACCTGAACAAAATAAACTATGAAATCTCCACAAATATTCTTAAATGCCTATAATTGATAACAGAAGCCATTGGTTTATACCAACGGCTTCCCATACTTAATACTTCTCGTTTTCACTCTCGAGTGGTAATGTGTGACGTCATGAGCTGCGGTGCGATTTTCGTTTCCAGCGTCTCATATGCACGAATTTGTCGTTGCTTGGAAATCTTCCATGTAAACAAAAACAGACTATCATTATTGTTTTGTCCGTGTATTGTTTAATATATTGTAATGTAATTGTCATCTTTGATAATGGCTTATGTAAGCCGAAAGCTTAGATAGGATTAAAAAATATGTATCAATATTGTGATATTCTTTCTTCTTATAATGATAATGCTATTAAGCTTATCAGACGATATGAAAAGAGTTTACATAAAATAAATAGACAAAACTTGTCTATATTATTTAATGAATCATGCATCAATATATATATATATATATATATATATATATATATATATATATATATATATATACTAGCAGCATGGCCCGGCGTTGCCTGTGCTTGATTCAAAAATCGTAAGACTCATACACCAATCGCTATCACTTGACTTAAAATATTTTTGCCCTTCCTTGCCTTTAAAGGAGTGCCCTTTGCCGTGCTCATTTTGCTACATGCCTTACTTCTTGCCTATCTCACATTGCGAATTTTTTCTAAGCTCTATACTAAACATTAAATCAGTTACGAAAAAAGAACTAAACAAAATGAACACAAATCGATCAGCTTTAAAAAAGGACTCGTAACTGGAAAAACCGAATGAAAAATGTTAACAACAAATACTTTTTTACACCCAACCCTGTTCTGCGGAATCAAAATCAACGTTGAGTTTAAGCAAACGAGTGAGCCAATTGGGGTAAAGTGCCATGCAAATTAAAATTTTTCCCACTTGTGACGAATGCAGCTATCGACTTTTTTTGCATGCCAGCATGCTAGGTAACATTCGTGTCAGTCAGCTGTTGGCTCTCACGCTGGCCAATAGAATCTTCCTGCCTATTCGTCGCAGACAGCTATAGGCTCTCACTCTGGCCAGTAGAAAATGGTCACACAACTACATGCCTATCCAGACGCCTTACGTTACACCGATCTGACCAGATCTCCATTAGAACCCATTTAAACACACACACACAATCCTACCAGACTCCATTAGAAACATACTAGTAGAAAACACAAAGACAATAATCTCATCCACCTGCAAAACAGATTAAAAATAATGGAAGCCCTAATAATGAAAAAGAAAAAAGCCAACTCCTAAGTACGAACAAGGTCACAATGTGCTAACCGTGTTCGGAAAATAAAACATCTTTATAACACTAAAATCATACACATATCGCACACACTCAATTAGACTGAAAAAAATAAAATCTTCCTTGATAATGGCTAAAGGTATAGCCGAAAGCGCTCGGAACTATAAAATATTTGAACAGTTTCTACACACTCTGTGTCCACAAAAGAAAGGTCTTGTTCGAATACAAGAAAAATTAAATAAAAAGCTTAACCGTAGTAACTTGCCTGTCGTTTTTAATGAAACATGCATACACGAAGGATTGCTGCTCAAATACACAATATATATATATATATATATATATATATGTGTGTGTGTGTGTGTGTGTGTGTGTGTGTGTGTGTGTGTAAGTGGACACTGAGGTCAACACCGAGTGGTGACAGTCTGTTTCATCCTTGCACGCAATGTTCAGCTCCGGAGACTGACTTCAGTCATGAAACAAACCATCGCCACTCTTATATTTACCCACGGATGGTAAGTACTACCCACGATATTTAGTACATTTACCTATATATATATATATATATATATATATATATATATATATATATATATATATATATATATATATATATATATATATATATATATATATATAATTTATTATTTTAATACCTATTCTCGACTGGAGGAAAAAAACCCTGGATAGTACAATTTGCAAATAAAAATACATTTAAATAAATTGGTATCATGGAAAAACTAAAAAAAATCCGTATTGGTCGAAAATAATCACCCAACACTACAATGCCAAGCCAAAAGTAAAAAACAATCGAGTATCTGTCTATATTTCTGAGATGAGGTATTATGTACACTATTTACATTATTTGGACTATTGTCCTCATCTTTGTCGCCATATTTATTACAACGTTTCGGCCTTTCAGTATCTGTCTATATTTCTGAGATGAGGTATTATGTACACTATTTACATTATTCAGACTATTGTCCTCATCTTTGTCACCATATTTATTACAACGTTTCGTCCTTTCAGTATCTGTCTATATTTCTGAGATGAGGTATTATGTACACTATTTACATTATTCAGACTATTGTCCTCATCTTTGTCGCCATATTTATTACAACGTTTCGGCCTTTCAGTATCTGTCTATATTTCTGAGATGAGGTATTATGTACACTATTTACATTATTCGGACTATTGTCCTCATCGGCAATAGTTCAAATAATGTAAATAGTGTACCAATCGAATAAATTAGGAAAACGGAAAAGTGCTCAATACACTAAGTGGAGCAAAGTATATATATATATATATAGCATGCCTGAAAATATATTTTTGTCATATTTTTTAAGCATTTCACCCCAAGCAAGTGGGGAGGGCCACTAGCACTCAAGGGGTTACAGAGAGTGAAAGCAAGAGTAAAGATGGGTGTTTGAGGAAAGGATATAGAGAAAGACGGGGATCAAGATCAAGGCATCAGAAGATGTCGATTGATATTACATTTAAATTTTTGAAGATTATAGTTATCAGGAAAGCAAGTAAGAGGAAGGGAGTTTCACTGTCGGGAAGTGTGTGGAAGTAGAAGAGGTGGTTACATTTAGCTGTTTCGACAGTATGCTATTTATTTATTAAAATAATTAATAATATTTTAAAAAATGTCTTTAAATAATTTAAATAATTGTCGAATTTGTCCATTTCATAATGTGTGACGTCATTTGTTTACATTTGATACGCCATGAGCAGTTATGAATGTACGTGAGAGATTCATGGAAGATTGAAGTTTATAAGCAATAAATTCGACCTTGCCAACCGAACGATCCTCTGTGGCCGGATCGGTTAAAAGGCACGTCAGGCTATATGACGGTTCCGTATAGGATACAGGTTCGAAACCTGTCGGAGGACGAATATTTTCTATGAAAATTTCTCGGACATTCAGGTCGGTAAATGTTATTTAATACTGTTTATTATAAACAGAGCATTTACTTAAATACTTGTATCTATAAAAAGAATGTTAAACATAAAAAATGGCTTTAAATAATTGTCGGACTTTGTCCATTTCATAATATATATATATTCTGTACTATCGCGCTATAGAACAATTACAAGTAAAATTCGGAACGAGCAATTTGCGAGCCCAGTTCAAATCCAGGCCAAGTTAGTTGCATTCATTTTCACACATCTACCCTTGAAAGGCCATCACTGCTCCACCCAACTATGGGCTAAATAGTAGGGGGGAATAGATAAGACGGTTAGATTCGGTTCAGATTCTATGTCTGTGAGACAGGAAATACTAAGTTCATTACGTCTAAAATAACTGATTGATTTGATTAACAGCATATCAACTCTATGCGAGTCATTTAATGCAGAAATTTAATTTTCCTGGGAGCTTTGAAGTAATAAAATGATATGTTATTCTGCTTTCACAGTTGAATACATGGTAGATGATACTCAGCTTTTGTGAATATACATATTTTTGTGGACATAATACAGTTTGATCTTAGAAATTGAAGGATATTATATGGACTAATTTCTTGAAAGAGTTCTGTCATGTTGGTTGGTTGATTTTGTTTGGCGGCATATCAACACTTCTATGGGTCATTTACTGCCGGAAACTAAATATTTGAAACAGTTTTTTAGCGTTAATTACAAATAAAATGTATCGTTAGTCATTTTGCTGTAAAAATATATTGTTGGTTATTCTACGTATCGTTGTTAAATTTGTAACATAAAAATGTATTAATAAAATAAAACCATATTTTTATATCTCATAGTGTTTGGGGATTCACTATTTAACCGTAGCTGGGTCCATAACAGGTACTACCACCCCGGTTCAGAGTAGACCGAGGAACAACGGAAATTATGTGGTGGTCACACGCTCCTCAAAACTTCCAATCTCTCGATCACATGCCATGCTGCCGGATGTAGTTTATCGTCAGACCCAGGATGCTTAGATTTTCTAGTTTCATAAGAGGTGGTTCAGCTATGGTTTTTCTTTCTAACCGAGGTTTAGAACTTTATGAAAGACCCTCGTATCAGCTGTCGGAAAACTAATAAGCAACAACAAAAACAAAAGCAGCTACAAGAAAACAAAGATCAGACAGTTGGATGCATCGGCCTTCTCCTTCTTTGTATACCCCTGAAAAATCTTGGACAATTAACAGTAGAATTGCTATAAATTAAAAAATACGCCCGCAAATATGAACTTACTTTATTTCAATGTTTCTATTCAACAATTTGTGAAGCTTATTTATTATGAAATATTTGTCTGATGTTTTTTTGCAATTTCTTCAATGTTTCGTTGAATGTGTGATAAACAGACCCTCATTTCTTCAACAGTTGAGCGTAATGTGGGATATTCCTTTTGTATTGAAATCCAAAGTGTATCAATGGGTGATAAGCAGACCCTCATTTCTTCTTCAATTGAGTGTAGTCTTTCTCGCTCCTTATTTTGGATGTTATTTACGGTTGAGAAGCCTAATTCACATAAATAAGAAGTAGAAAATTGCAATAAAACTGATAAAGCCTTTTTAGCTAATGTGGGATATTCCTTTTGTATTGAAATCCAAAATGTATCAATGGCTGATAAGCAGACCCTCATTTCTTCTTCAATTGAGCGTAGTCTTTCTCGCTTCTTATTTTGGATGTTGAAATCCAAAAATGTATCAATGGATGCCGTCGAATGTTTTATTTTGAGCCCTCCATCACTAGAAATGGTGTCCAATTCTTTTTCTTCACATAACTGAAGTCTAATCTTAGAAAGAACATTAATGAAGGGATTTCAAATCTAATCACACTTTCGTGGTACACTTAAGAGGATCACATGGCACACTAGTGTGTGGCGGTTGAGAATCCCTGCCCCCCCAGGAATGTTCAGTCACCCTTTGACTGGTCTTATTTTTAATCTCGCTGGGTATCCAGGAAAAATCCTTACCTGAAGAAACTATTAAGTGGACCGAGTCAGTCGTTGATGAGCCGGCCAAGTGGCAGACAGTAGTCGCTTACATATGGTACCAATTTCAGTCGTAGGGATATTTTCCTAGGCCATCACTGTTTTCAAAGTCGTTTCAATGCGAATAACAGAATTTTACAAACGCTATTTCTAAGCATTTTGTCTTTGATTACCTTTGTTAACCAAAAATGAAAGGCTTCTTATTAATTAAGCCTGGGAGAATTTTACATCATTTTCAGAATGAAAGAAACGAATTTTCTGTAAGAACCAGGATCTTGATATTTACAAGGCAAAGAAAATTTCCATTTCTAAGAAAAGAACGATGTCATTAATGTATCAGTTAACAAAACAATGTGTGGTTTGCTTTCAACTTTATTTTGATGTAATCGGACATGTCATTTCCTTCATAGACACGGTTGCTCGTGTAGCCGTCACTTTTGTCGTCTATCCAATATTGTGCGAATTCTGCCTATATACATCTCTCTCTCTCTCTCTCCATATATATATATATATATATATATATATATATATATATATATATATACAGAAGCTATCAAAAATACTTTTACAAATTTGGTGATCGGGTTCTGCACACCAAAACAAGGTAAAAAGTCCATATAAATATTTGTCCACTGATCCATAGCTTCTGAGTTATTAAATTTAAAGAAAAGTTTACGTTAGATGGCGCTTTGTTACTATATAGACTAGGTTACATTTGTCATTCGTGTACATTTGTGGCTAGCCAGTCTTTAACGTTTAACGTGTGTAGCAGTGAGTTACCTGGAGAAGTGTTCCATTTAACAATGGCAGAATATTCATATCGTCAGCAGGCAGATATGATTTTTACATACGGTTGTGCGAATGGTACTTCATGCCATCTCTTCACTAGGGTGTTCTTTTGTATTTTTCATTCAGAATTTTATAAATTCCATCATTTATACCTGAGTTAACGCTCTGTTATGGGCCCGAATATATATATATATATATATATATATATATATATATATATATATATATATATATATATATATATATATATTAAGAAATATACATAATAATAACATACATAATAACTTACATTCATTACACAACTCCGAGTTTCATGCCGAAGCAATTTTAAGCGCAGAAATTATTGTATTTATTTATATCTATATTTTGGGTTGACACCGTTTTCTTTTTTCATTTTCTGGTTCACGCGAGATATATTATTGATGGGAGGGAATATTATTGGAGTTAAAATATTTAAATGAATTGTAATTTAATTTTGAATTTGAATTTAAGATTAACATTTAAGAAATATAAATTCTTAAGTAATGTATATATCTTTTTCTAAATGCATTAAGCCATGAGGATACTGTGGGACAATCTGAGTGTAGAACTTTACTCGACACTTGCTGGTGTTGGAAACGTAAGTAAACAAAAAGGGGCGTAGGGGAAATCAAGGAGGGTAACTCTATTCCTATACGTACCTATAATTACCCATTAGGTCATATATATATATATATATATATATATATATATATATATAAGGCTCAAACACTAATATTCCATGGTAATAATTTATTACATTCGAATCGTAATCACGATCGAATTCATCAGACCTACAAATTCAAATATATATATATATATATATATATATATATATATATATATTGACTACTGATATTATCAATATATATATATATATATATATATATATATATATATATATATATATATATATATTTGAAAATATTTTTGAAGGTACAAAACCCAAATACAGAATTAAAAATGTGTACCGCTATTCAGGCCTCTACGGGAGATTTAACTTAAATTAAAAACAACAGAAAATGTGTAATGAGAAGGAGAAGGGAGCAGAGAAGGCTTGCGGGACCCGATATAAAGTGCCTCCAATATATATATATATATATATATATATATATATATATTATATATATATATATAACAGTTTGTAATTGGTAGCGATGATTCCAAGGGGGACATTAATCCAAAGAGTGCTCAATTTAATTTGCAGAGCAATATAATTATGAAATAAGAAATGAGTTCATATTTTTGAATTCACACTTAATATGTTACCAAAATCATTTTATAAATGCATTAAGCCATTAGGATACTGTGGGACAATCTGAGTGTAGAACTTTACTCGACACTTGCCTGTGAATTTCTCCATAGTGCCCCCAAAAGCCCACTGCAGACACATCACTTTTCAGCCAGCCACGCTTGAAAGAAATAGATTGCTTTGCCTATCGTCTAGTAGAGGATTATCTCTTGTTTCCTGTTTACGATTGGTTTTCGTTTAATACTAATGTCTTTATCTTCTCTTTCACTCCCAGTAGCCAATTTACAGATATTAAAGAAAAGGAAGTTGTGGAGAGCCATGATCGCCTATTCCACCGAGTAACATCAATCACAGCAATTGTCTAGGAAGACTATAAGAGTCATTACGGTATACGAGTGCCCAAATATATTTTGGCTAGACTGACAGACACTTTGAATTAAACCCACTATCAATGGTCTGTGGGAAACAACTTATATAGATATCTACTAAACTTAGTTTAGTCTGGTATAAGGTCATTAAAACTGAACACTTAACTGAGCAGTGGTTCTTAACCTTTTTTGAGCCATGGACCCCTATAAGAACTTGCCCTTCATAGACAAGCAGATATTGAGTCTGATTGGATTTTCACAAGACTTGCATGCAGTATAGAAAAATGCTTGCATTTCTCTATACTGCACCCTCATGTGCACACACCTCACTTTTTAGCCAGTCAGGCTTGAAAGAAATTGTGGTTAATTAATCCCCTTAATATGAGAAGATAATCAAACCGAGATAAACCATGGAAAATGGGAATTATCACTTGTTCTTATGGAGTGACAAAAGATGGCAGCCATGCAGAGAATGATGACACACGTTTAAATGGTAAACAGTGACCCAACTGCAAGCCAAGAGACACCTAGCGGTCGGCGTTGTAAGTAGTGGCTGGGTGTATTTTATTTCAAGCAGAGGCAGGATCCATTTTCTTTTATTTCTTTCAATGGGGAAAACGTTCATTGGGACAATGGTTGTACAGCGAATATAATTGTTAATTTTTATTTGGAAATCCAGGACCCCTGCACTCGACTCTTGTGGGACAATCTGAGTGTAGAACTTGGAGCCTTAAATCTGCCTGCTGCTGATGCTCTAATCCATTAGGCTTTTCTTGAGACACGGACCCCTTGAGCCACGGGACTCTTATAAAAACTAGCCTTTCATTGACAGATAAGCAGATATTCACAGTCTGACTGTTTTTTCACAACATTGTACGTGCGTTTCTCCATACTTCTCCCTAATGCCGACTGCGCACACATCACTTTTCAGCCAACCCCGCTTGAAAGAAATACATAGGTTTGTTAATCGCCCAGTTCACACTCCACACCAGTTTTTCGAACAGAAGTAGAGGTTTATCTCTTGTTTCCTGTTTACGACTGGGTTTCCGGTTCATTCTAATGTCTTTTCCTCCTCTTTCACTCCCAGTAGTCAATTGCGTCTTAGTGGCATTATCACCTTGTTTGGGGTGAAATAGTTGCAAAAAGGCTTCAAAATATTTCTGTTTCAGGAAATTCTTCATGATTTTAAAAGAATACGATTTCTGCGAATAAAATTTATTCCAACTTGAAATAATAGCATATCTCTTTAAGGGTATCTCTTGAATACTACTGGTACTATTTAAATATACAGGTCAAGTTTTTTTAAAAAGTTAATTTTATTAGAACTTCCTCAGTGAGCGCGTTTCCTCAGAATCGAAAAATAGTGATATTTTATCATCTAAGAAATGGGGGCCCTATTCATAATATAGATAGAGTGTAAAATCGATCCCTGACTTTTAAACAGTTATCTGAAATGAGTTGTTACTTACAAATGGTATACAGGTTCGCCTGTCGGCCGGTTCACACCTCTAAACTCTTCTCATTCTCTTTCACGACTAGTACCCCCCCAACCCGTTACGTCTTAGTGGCATTATCGCCTTCCTTGGGATGAAATATTAAAAATGTCAAGCTGGACATTGCTTACATCATTGATATCGACTTATTAATACGAAAACAGATTTATTTTTTTAAGTTTTATTTTACATAGCCGGCACCCGATCTCACCCGAGCATCGGGATCGTCATTCTGTCTCCTTACTCCGTTTTTTCCCTGTGGTGGCAACGGTGGCGGAGATGTCTGTGTAGCCCACCCCCACCCCCTGCTGAAAGGTTGTAGAAAGCGCAGAGAGTTTGACAAGGCCATTTGCGTGTATTTGAACTTGGTGGACACCACTGCGCAAGGAAGAAGCCCCCAACCACTTGGCCAGAAGCACCACCCTCGCGGCCCCACGGACGATTGAGAAGGGTGAGTTCTGGCAAAGCTGGTTGCATCGCGCTGTCGGATACTTGGACTGTCAAGGACGGCCTTGATTACGCCCACCCGACTGGCGCTGCCACCCTCTTCTAACGGCTTCGTCCATGAGATCGCTTTGATCTTTGCCTATTCCGACGTTACAAGTCTTTGGGGGTTGGCCGTTGAGATCGTGTAGATCTTTGCCTATTCCAACATTGCAATAATGGGGGGTTGGCCGTTGAGATTGTGTAGATATTTGACTATTCCGACGTTGCAGTCTTCGGGGGTTGGCCGTTGAGATCGCTTTGATCTTTGCCTATTCCGACGTTGCAGTCTTTGGGAGTTGGTCGTTGAGATCACTTTGATTTTTACCTATTCCGACGTTGCAGTCTTCGGGGGTTGGCCGTTGAGATCGCTTTGATCTTTGCCTATTCCGACGTTGCGGTCTTCGGGGGTTGGCCGTTGAGATCGATTTGATCTTTGCCTAAACCTCCAACACGAGTAAAGCAAAATGCTCAATACACTAAGTAGAGCAAATCTAACTATGAACCTAAATCTGACGATCCGCGTAGGTGAAACCTAGGTAGGTTTGCCTGGCTCTTTAGATTCATAGTTTATATATATATATATATATATATATATATATATAAATATATATCGGTATTCCTCAACCAACGTCGTTAATTGGTAGATTTGTATGCACAGATATATATTGGTGGACAGGTTCGGCGTAAGAGGGGCGAATTCAACAAAACATCGAAAATTGTTTTTTTACACTGCAAATTATTCATTATATCCAAGTATTTTACAAAAAATTACAGCCGATTAAACAATATTTCAAGATCAATTTAAGTTTATAGTTCATAACCATGCAATGAGATGAGGTCACATAAACCGTAGATTTGTCTGTGGAATATCATTACATTATTGTTACATAATTAGAGTGAAATAATTAAGGGTTTTTGTCAAAAGCATTTTATTATTGGTCGTATATTAATTTAAAATATTCCTTTTTACAGGCTTTATTTTTGAAATGGAATAAATCATTCTAAATTTCAGAATTTCTCTATTGTCCATCAAAACGACTGAAAAAAGCGATCTAAAAACAACAATGGAAAAGAGAGGTAACAAAGAGTTTAAACGAAATAACCCCAGTTTGTTCAACTTAAGAAATTTAGCATTGTAACCAAATTATTCTTAAATGCTGTCAATAACAAAAGAGAAAATAAAAAATACCTAACAACAAATCGAATATAGCATCAAAATTTATATTCTTTTTATTTATTCGTTATGTAACTAAATACATAATTGTCAACAATGTTTCCGTAAAAACTTGATATTTTCCTGTAATAAATTCTTAATAAATATTATTATTATTATTATTTTACTTAAGTGTAAGATAGTCCGACATTTACAATTCTTTATGGCTAGCCATGAAAAGAAATGTTGGTCAAATCTGCCTACAAGCTTTAAGTGGGTATTGCTGCAAAATTATTAAATGTCGAATACACCCCTCGTCATATATATATATATATATATATATATATATATATATATATATATATATATATATATATATATATAGGCAGATATATATGCACAGGTACGTACAAGCATAAAAAGGGTCTAATATATGTATATACCTGGGTGGCTGTGCAACTATATATATGTATATAACAACAAAATCTCTGGTTTAAAATCCAACAATATCAAACGGCTCTAATATAGATACAGATATAAAACAAACAAACAAACCTTGTCATTGGGAGATGACAGCTAAGGTAATTTAATTTAATTATTATGTGAGATCCCAAGGCATTTTCCTCACACACAGTTTTGACTTTCATTCATTCTAACTCGAGGAAGCCAAAGAGAGTATAGGCTCCCCGGCGAAACGCATCGTTAATAAATTTTCCACTTTATCTCATCGTGTTCGCATGTCTCCAACATGATGCGTCTATTAACTTGTATGTCTCGTACGTGGCATCCTGGGCATGACGATAAACTACATCCGGCAGCAAGGCCTCTGATCGTCAGATTGGAAGTTTTGAGGAGCGTGGAACCACTCCTTAATAGTTGTTGTTGTTCTCAAATCAACCCTGGCCCGGGGTGGTAGCACCTCTGAGTTTCCCAGCTGTGGGCAAATAGAGAATCTCCAAACAAAAAAAACACTATGAAGATGTAGAATTACATTTTTATAGCAAAAATTCCAGCAATACTCTTTTATATGAAAAATGACCAGCAATACATTATATAGTAAAATTACCAACAATGCATTTTATAGCAAATTGACCAACAATACATTTTTATCAGTAGCTGAAGTCATGCAATTGCGTTCAAAATATATTTAGTTGAGGTCATAAAATTGTGTTCAAAATATTTAGATTTCGGCATTTAAATAACCCATAGAGGTGTTGATAGGCCGCTAAACAAAATCAACCAACCAATAATACAAATTTAAAGCAAAGTGACCAACAATATATTTTATCTGTAGTTGAAGGCAGACAATTGCGTTCAAAATATATTTAGTTGAAGCCATAAAACTGTGTTCAAAATATTTAGATTTCGGCATTAAATAACCCATAGAGGTGTTGATATGCCGCTAAACAAAACCAACCAACCAACAATTCATATTTAAAGCCAAATGACTAACAATACATTTTATCTGTAGTTGAAGGCATACAATTGCGTTCAAAATATATTTAGTTGAAGCCATAAAATTGTGTTCAAAATATTTAGATTTCGGCATTAAATAACCCATAGAGGTGTTGATATGCCGCTAAACAAAATCAACCAACCAACAAATATAAAAGAACGCTTTCTTTCTTTTAGCGTCTGGACCCAAGAATTACTTTCTATCCCACTAGACACATTAAAACAAAAAGGCTGGGATAAAATAAAATGCGAGGCCAATTTTACTAATTTGAGGCTCTCTCTGGATCAGCATCGCCTTGCCTGTCTACTATCTGCTTCACAACCGAGTAGTGGCGCCTGGCTCAACGCAGTGCCTTCTTCATCTACCGGTACCCTTCTAGATGATGAGTGCACTCGGGTCGGAGTCGCGATCCGTCTTGGACTCAAATTATGTGAGCGTCACAGATGCAGATGTGGAGCCTCCATCGATGAGTTTGGTTTGCATCCTCTCTCCTGTCGTCGTAGTGCCGGCCGCTTTCCACGGCATGCAGCAATTAACGACATCATCCAAAGAGGTTTGGATGCAGCTGAGTTCCCTTCCCAAATCGAACCCGTAGGCCTCGACCGTGGTGATGGAAAGCGGCCGGATGGCATTACCATTTTCCCTTTTAAAATGGGTAAGTCGTTGATTTGGGATGCGACCTGTGCGGATACATTTTCGGCCAGCAATTTGATCAGGACCGCGGTTGAGCCGGGGTCCGTCGCTCGAGACGCAGAGATAAAAAAAATAGCTAAATATTCTTCTCTTGCTGATAGATTTTTTTTTTACTCCTGTGGCAGTGGAGACTTCAGGAGTTATTGGGCCTCGTTCAATGGCGTTCCTTCGGATGATTGGCGCGATGGCGTCTCAATTAAGGAACGAGCCTCGCGAAACGGAGTGGCTCTTGCAGCGTGTCTCACTGGCGGTGGTTCGAGGTAATGCTTTCTCCATCATTGCGGCTGGCAGAGGATAGAAAAAATTGTTTATAGTTACTTTTGTTTTGTTATTATTAGTTACTTTGTTCAATAAATGATTTCTTATTGTTTTTCATGACATTAATCTATATCATATCTTACAATTTCTTTAAATCAAACTGTATTCCAAAATATAATTTCAACAAATCTACAACATAAAACGCGCATAATCACCGCCTCCAGGAATTTATGTCTACACAAACATATATCGGCACAAAAGCTGAGTATCATCTACCATGTATTCAACAGTGAAAGCAGAATAACATTCAAACCTCCCAATGCAATTAAATTTCGGCGTTAGATGACCCATAAGGTGTTGTTATGCCGTTATACAGACAAATCAATCAATCTATTAAATCAGGCATGTTCAAAGTCCGGCCTTAGGGTCAATTACTGTCGATTGTCAAATTACATATGGCCCCCATACTTTGTCATAGAATGTATCACTTACGACCCACTGATGTTGTCACTCATAGTATGTAAATTACACACTTAAGAAATGCAATTTTGTGTCTTACCAAAAGATGGTAGCAGCACTGTGTGGCCGCCCTCTGGTGGTGTGACCTTGACCTTGGCCTTTCCAGCCAATTTTGAAACTCACTGACTTTGAACCAGACAACTGCCTTTGAACCAGATCTGGCCTACATAATGCAGTTCAGATCTCAATGTCACCATTCCCATTAGTGCAAGTAAGTTATCTGTTTTGTTTATCTGAGATGAATAAATTTTAAAATCTTAGTGAAATATATTTGTTTTTGTTGGTCAAAATCAGTTATCAATTTATTTGGACACTTGGACTTTTCTCACTTTATATTTTCGACTTCTTAATAAGATGAATGTTGGTGTTATGTTCCTATTCATATGTTTTTAACTGAAGATTTGACAACATTAATTACCGATAATATATAATCTTTAAGATTAACCTGAGGGATAGTTTCCTAGAAGTTCTTTTTTTCTCAGACATATTTTACTTATATGGGCTTCAGATATGGCAGGCTGAGTGATTTTCGCAAGACATGTTTAAATTTATTTGTCATCCATGTGAAGAAATTTGCATTTAATTTTAATGGTTCAAAGAATGCCAAGCAGAATGGTTGGCCCTCACGAATATTCACCTCATCAAATCTGTCCCTCTTGGAAAAAACGTTTGGACACCTTTGTAATAAAATGGTAAGTAACTGCCCTGTTTTCAGGTTTTTGTTTCAGAAAACCTATTTAATGTCAAAGGGTCTTCGAGAAATTCTGTCATTTTTGTAGGACATTTGCATTTGTACTTTAATTAACACATCTGACACTGTTTCAACAAGATCATTTATTTTTTACAATTTTACGAAAAGAAACGGAAAATAGAATGAACAGTTCAATTCTAATCAATTGAAATTAACAACAAATTCACTGAGATCGTATTTCTAAAGATAACCAAAGCCTAGAGTGTTAAATTGTAAAAAGTTCTTGATCCTTGTAAAATCTCTTTGGATTTGTTTAATATTCTGTTTTCGTCAAATTATATGACGCCATCAGTTTTGCAAAGCCTTCCTTGTCTGGAACTGTGGAATCTTCCGGTAGAACTATGTCTTTCAAGTGGAACGTCTGTGCATCTCGGCCACAGATGACTTGATCATAAGTCTCATAGTCGTCTGTTGGAATTCCGTAAAATAAATAAAAGTCACACATTTGGTCAGCGTGCTCGAACCTGTTGGTAAAAAAATATAAAGATAACATAAGATTGAAACAAAAATTTGTATCAACAGGCAACGCGACCCTCGCCCAAGCTTCCCACCGATTTCAGTTACACATACACACACAGAAAAAAAAATTCTGGATTTTAAAATTAGATACATATAAACTAGGGTTAAACAAAGACATGGGAATTTTAAATCTGCATAAATATTTCAATAGTTAAAAAAAAATTTTTTTAGATGTAGTTAAAAAAATCTTTTTAAACAACATCTAAAATATTATTATCGTTAGATTTACGTTAGAAATATTCAAACACAGTTGCATTCCACATCACGTGACGTCCGCGTCTCGCGACGGACGCTACTTGTAAACAAACTTCTGAATACAGTTATTTCTGATGAAAGATCGCGGCAGATCTGAAATATCATATATATATATATATATATATATATATATATATATATATATAAATAAAATACTTTCACAAAAAAACATTCAATTTTTTTTAATTTGCAACTTTTCAGTTGTTTTCTCCATATTATATACATATAAAGAAAGTATACGTGGCTTCTCATTATTATATATATATATATATATATATATATATATATATAGAGATAGAGATAGAGATAGATAGATAGATAGATAGATAGATATATATATAATAACTAAAGAACAAGCTGTATACGGATAGAAAATGAGTTCACCAGATATATAAAAATAGAAAAGGATGTAAGACAAAGATGTGTCGTCTCACCGGACTTATTCAACTTATACAACGAGGCGATTATGAGAGAACTATAAGTCCTACCAGGATTCATTATTGGCGGCCGCAATCTTAACAACATAAGGTATGTAGATGATACAGTGTTGACGGCAGAAACAGAAAGAAAGCTACAATGTTCCTATAGAAATTAGTGAAGGAAAGCGAGAAGAAAGGACTAAACACAAACTTCAAGAAGACAGAATTCATTGTTTTTAACAAAAGGGTGAGCCCAAAGTGCGAATTCCAAATCAGAAGTACCAAAATTGCACAAGTGCAGACAGTTAAATATCTTGGAAGTGTTTTAACAGAGGACGGAAAGTGTGATAATGAAATCTGAAGGCGAGTTGGGATCGCCAAGAAGCATTGGAACAGCCAAGAAGTTAGTAAAGGAAAGAGAGAAGAAAGGACAAAACGCCAATTGTAAGACGACAGAATATTTATCTGTCAGCAAAAGGAAGAGTCCTTTCGAATTACTATTTAAGGATACATGTAAATATATAAAATAGAAAGGTGTTTACAAGGATGGGTCTTCTCGCCGGATTTATTCAACGTATACGGTGAGGCGATTCTGAGAAAAAAAAAAGTCCTCCCAGGATTCATTATTGGCGACCACAATCTTAACAGCATAAGGTATGCAATTGACACAGTGTTGATAGTAGATACAGAAAGAAACCTACAAAAACTTCTACAGACGGCAGTGAAGGAAAGCGAGCAGAAAGAATTAAACACCCACTGCAAGAAGACAGAAAGCAGGGTTGTTAGCAAAAGGGAACAGCCCAACGTGGGAATTGCAAATCGGAGATGTCAAAATCAAACAAGTGCGCAGATTTAAATATCTTGGAAGTGTTTTAACAGAGGACGGAAAGAGCGACATTGAGACCCGAAGGCGGAGTGGAATAACCATGGAAGCATCCCAAAAGCTAAGCAGAGTACTGGGAAAGAGGGAATTTTCTCTAGAAATAAGGAAGAGACTGCTGAACTGCGATGTGATATCTGTCCTTCTGTGTCCTTAAAGATGAAGATACTTGAAGGAACAGAAATGTGGTTCTATAGAAGGATGTTCAGAATACCATGGACTGAACATGTGAGTAACAAGGAAGTTTTGAAGAAAATGGAAACTAATATCTAACATCACGAAGAGACAACTGAGGTTTCTAGGTGTTATGGGATTTTACCCATAATAATAATGGACTATTCCGTACATCATCAATACTGCGCCTCAAGAGGGAGCAGACAGAGTCCAGTTCAGAGTCAGAGTCAGTCAGAGACAGAGTCGCGTCAGACGATTACTGTAAGACATTGGAATAGTGATACTGGTCGAGACAACATCGTTCACTCTAACCTAATCTGATATTCATTACTAATACTTCTACTTCTTTGTACATATTTCTGTTTGTAATATCTGTGTTATTCCATACCTGTGTTCGAGTTATTCTTCATTGGTTCTACCTTGGACCATCACCGTGGTACAAGGAACTTGGACCATAACACTAGGGCACATAATGAGGAAAGAAGGCATGGAAAATGTGATACACACGAGACAGAGGGCAAGGTGAACAGGGGAACGTATAACATAGTGAGTTTGAGTAAATGGATGGCGGAACAAGGCATAGGAGAAATAACAGAAAGACAAAGATTATTAAGAGCTACAAGGGACAGGAAGTTGTGGAGAGCCATGATCGCCTACGTCCTGAAAGGACACGGCACATAAAAAAGAACATTTCAACACATCTTTCTTTACGATTCGTGTGTGGATTGTAAATTTGAAAAGTTTTTACGTTAAAAATGAAAATAGAAGAAAAGATATATCAGTGTTATTTGATGTTCATTTGATGTTTGATTGTACAATCAGCAAAAAAGTTAGGTGCCGTTTAAGGGTGTGGTACTGTAGCTGAGAGTGTGGTTCATTAAGTGGTTCGCGAAGTTCAAAAGTGGAAGTTTTCATAAAGATGACCGAGAACAACCGGCCAGAATAAATATAATCCACGG